>WHVA01000172.1:0-204597 GCA_015179125.1 Gautieria morchelliformis | reverse complement strand
CGCCTAAGGGCTCGCGCGTCGAAGTCATTTCAAACTCCGCTGGGTGCAGCCGCCTGTGAAGATAGAAATAACAGAGTAGAATGAGGAGATAAGGAGTGGCTGGAAAATTTCGAAAATAAGCAGGGAAGTGGATGCATGGTACAAGAACAGTATGAGAAAAGATTGAAACACCATACAGTAAATTGAATATATTATGCTTGATTTAGGTGCAGGAGCATATATGCACCCAACACCCTTCACATCCATCATCTCGATCTCCCAGTCCTCCAAGTTCGCAATGGCTAATAGGAGTCGCAGTGAGTCAAACTTGACAACGGGTGAGGTTATATCATAATAATCCATTCCTGGCCTTTGCGTGAACCCCTGCGCCACCACTCGCGCTTTCCCTTCTTGAACTCTCCATCTGGCCTGGTTTTTACCGCGTATACCCATCGGCACCCAATGGTATTGCGGTCTGGCGGCAGTTTTACCAGTTCCCATGTCCCAATCTCGCGGTGTTGCTCTATTTCTGTTTCATTGCCTTTTCCCAAATGTGCGCGTCTGGTCGATTAATTGCCTCGGTATAGCTGTGTGGTTCGGTGATAATGTCTGTGCTGACTAGTGCTCAATCCGGATCGTTAAGTTTCCTGTAGTCTGGCCTATTAGTTACTCGATTGCTGCGTCGGATCTCCGGTGTCTCAGTTAGCGTTGTCGTGGTTATCACAGATGTGTGTGGGGTCACTTCCGCTCCTTCGTTCACTTCCGCCCCCTGCTTCTTCCGCATCCACTCCCCCTGGCTGCTGCTCGCTCGCTCCTATTCCCCCTCGAGCACAGCTGTTCCGGTCTCAGCCTCGTCAGGTACAGGGTAAAGTTTAGTATCTTCTTCGTCGAACGTGATGTTTCTGGAAATCTGAACGTGTCTGGAGTGTTTGTTATAATACTTCCAGGCCTTCGCGTGTTCGGCAACGCCAACGAACAAGTGCTCTTCCGCCTTTGGATCTAACTTGGCACGCCGTTGGCTGGTACCATTACCCAGCAGCGTGTCCCAAATTCCTCAAGTCGCGATACATCGGGTTTCCTCCTGAAGAAAGCTTGGTAAGGCGTAGTTCCAGTTCCAAGAGCTCGGGTTGGTGACCTATTTTTAATATAGCATGCATACGCCACTGCCTCGGGCCACAAGGTCTTGGGTAAGTTCTTGGCAAAAATCATGGCACGTGTGTGTTCAAGTAGGGTTCTATTGAGCCGTTTGGCGATACCGTTCTGGGCTGGTGAATAGGGTGCGGTCGTTTCCATAATGATACCGTGCTGGGTGCAATAGTCTTTGAAAGCTCTATTAACGTATTCCCCCCCGTTATCAGAACGAAAGACTTTGACCCTGTTACCAGTTTGTGTTTCTACCAAGTTCTTGAAACCTTCAAAGTTTTTTAGCGCCTCATCTTTTGTGTTCCCGAAGTAGATCACCGAGTATCTTGTTTTGCATCTGTGAAGGAGTAAAAGTAACGCTCATGGGCTGGTCCTTCAACTTGGGCCGGTCCCCATACGTCAGATACGATCAGATCGCCCAGTGTTTTGGCGATCTCCTCGGCAGACTTCGGGAATGGTGCCACATGTCGCTTCCCCTGGATGCAGGCGGCGCATTTGGTGGGCACCTGTGACTCGTCGATGAGCAACCCTTGGACCAGGTGATTGTTTTGGATGGTTTTGATGGTCCACAGGTTGACATGACCGAGCACGCGGTGCCATTTGTCTAAGGTCCGTGCTCCGCTACTGCCACAAAATCCCTTGCCTCACTCCCCACTGTTCCTCTACACCTCATCCGGTACATCCTCCCCACCTTCTGCCCCATTCCGAACAAACTCCTGAGATCTGAATTCGACGACGGATGAAGTAAAGGTGGCTGTGTGCCCGAGATCTGTGAGGCGCCCTACGCTCATGAGATTGTGGTGCATCAGGGGCATGTTTTACATCATTAAGTTTGATATTGAATGTAGACGTGCCGACTTTGAATTCTATGGGTACTGTTCCTCGCCCAGTGTTGTGAGTGAGGCTCCAGGCGTGATACCGTCGATGACCGTGCTCTCTTTAGTGTAGGTCGAAAAATTGTGTCGATCACGGGCTATGTGAGTAGTTGCCGCCGACTGCAGCAGTCCGAGCCGGATAGATGAGAGATGAGATTCTGTCATCAGCCATAAAAGCAAAATCTTTTTCCTCGGCCTGTTGGGCTCCGTTATCCTTTGTCTTGTACCACGCTGGTGCCTGCCCTTCCTTTCCTCCTCCCTTCGCCCAACAGTCCTTTACGTAGTGCCCCTTCTTGCCGCAATTCCGGCATTTCCCTTTCGTGGCACCTGAATCATCACGTGACTGCTGTGCCCTCAGCGCCGTTTGTCGTGCCGCGCCTGCCTGCCGAGCCCGATCTTCATCCAAGATCCTGGCTATTAAGATGTCTGATGTGAGTACCGCGCCACCTGCGTTTACTGCTGTCGTGAATGGAGACCACGAATCGGGCAAGGATGTGAGGAGCGTATTCATGAAGTCAATGTCAGTAATTAGTTGTCGCGGGCATTCAATTCCTGTTGGAGCCCACGGAGTTTGCGCACGTGTTCCTCCATATTAGACCCATCCTCGGCAAAGGTTCTAAAAAAGTCTCGGCGTAGGTTGACAATTCCTACCGCCCCTTTAGACTCGAAGATGCCTTGTAACCTAGACCAGATAGCACTGCTAGTCATCATCTGATCAATATAGACTAGATGCTCATCGGTTATGCGTAGGCAAATTTCTTTTCTGGCTTTCTTGTCCTTTTTTTTCCAATCTGCGATCGCCTGTTGTTCGGCGGCTGTAACGTTCCTGGGATCAGCCGGTTCCAGTATCGTTTCGGTTCCGGTGGTGACGTCCCACAGGTCTTAGGTCGTCGAGGATCCACTCGAGTCGGCGGCGCCATGCGGCATAATTGTCGCCATTGAGTGGGTCGACCTTGTTCGTGTTGTTGGAGCCGAATGACATTTTTGGTCGATTGTTACAGATTCTGGGTGTTTATAGAGATGTAGTTTTACGCTTTCTTCGATTTTTTTTAGTTACGGCCGGGGCCCATAACCTATAGGTCGAAGTAAGATATAAGATGAAGTTGCTAATTTGATAGTGAGCAGCGACCCAGGTCGCTGCCTTAAATACACAAGAGCTCGTTCTAATTATACTAAAGATCTATTGTCTGCAAGTGCCACTGGCTTTGCATATTCTCCATTGTCCACCGTTCCTTACCCCCTGCATACTTTCCGCCGTCCACCATCCTTTGTCTCGGCACCGAGACACGTTGTTATACCGAAGTGTCGGGTGCGACAATTCAATTCCCAACATCTAGGCTCCTTGCGAAGCACGTCGAGTGTTACTGTAAGTAGGCGAGATGAGGGCTGACCGCTGGACCACACACGTCTACAAGCAAACGACTTCGTCGCGGTCCAAGCACCGGGAACCTGGGAAATACAGTATTTGAATGGAAGAACTTAAGAAGCATGTTGGGAATTAGGTAATCGGGCTTGCTGCACTTCGGTGCGATGACGCGTCCCTACAATAAGCTCGCGAGACAAGCGGTAGATGGGAGAAAGTCCTGAAAATTTAGACTGGTTTGTGACTTGTGCGTTCCTGAAGATATTGATCATAAGTCACAATTTCACAGTCCTGTTGAGGCATGTTCATAATTCTGTCAAGACGTGGAATCTGATAATAGCGATCGACATCTTAGTCGGACGTCTCGAGAAAACAAGCCGAGAGAAGGCCAGGTCTTCTGCTGTCATCACGCATCCCTCTGAAATTTTCACAGTTTTCCATGTTCTCACACACACACGTCGCCGCTCCAGCGTCTTTGCAATTTTCGATTCTCATCCTCGACCCTCCAAAGGTGTTAACCGCGCATCACTCTTTCCCACTCTGGCAGACAGAAGCGATTATATTACAGGGCTTCTCCAAAGAGACCCAAGTCTTCTGTCGGGAGGCTTGCAATGGGAGGTTCAGCCTCTTAATCACTACTCTGGCCACGTTTTCCTTACAAGCAACAGCTACAATTTTGATGTGGACGACATGAGATCTATGTAGGATGCCAATATGGATATCCCTGAGCTCAAATCCCGTCTATCGGATCTGGAGGGAAGAAATAAAGGACTTACCAATGACAACTCGGCACGAGTTGTGCAGCTTGAAGACACATCGGTTGTCAGATAATCCCACGCAGAGAGTTCATTGGGGGAGAAAGTGGATGCGCGCGTAGATCCTCCTCCTCTGTTACTGGACCTTCCAACCATGACATCATCCTCGAACAACGTTCCCAACAATATCTAACGGCATATTTGGGTCACCTTGGTCATGGCAAAGCTAAGTCAAAGAGTCCGTTGCATCACAAAGAAGGCGGGGAAGAAGCGGACTGGGAGGCTGCCTGGCGCGCTCAGGGGGAATTCGATAGAGAGCACAATGCACTGGGACATGCACACACGGCGCGCAGTGCGCGGGCGGGTGCGGGCCGTACCCATGCGCGCGCCGTTCGTTATTACGCAGCGCTCGCAGATAAGCAGGCGAGCATGACGCACTTGACGTATATGACCCGCGAAGGAGGATAGCTGCGCGAGGAGGGTCTTCACGTCCTGCCCTATCCTGTTCTGGACCCCGAGCGCAAAGGTCGTCTGCCTCTCGAGCAGCACGACACGGATCGCAGACACGGGCGCCGTGAGGGGTGTGTCGAGGAGCGCGAGGAGGTTCAGCGGCGGGGCTGCCACACACGGTGTCGAGTCGAATCCTCCTCGTCAACACGCTGCGCAAGAGTTGTGGGAATGGAGACGCACATAAAGAGGCGGAGTGGATGACAGCCGTAGGACGACAGATAGTCGAGCAGCACTCAGAGGCGCCGAAGCCACGCAGGCAAACAAAACTAAAAGTGGCTCGAACGCGGCCCACGAGGGTCGTGGTAGGTCGGTCATGACACGTACTCCATTGAACATGGTCTATATATGTGCTCAGCCTCCCGCATGCAAACGCAGCGACCGGGCTCTGGCGTCACTTGGGTCTTCAGCGGTAGCCATCATTGGCGTTGTTACAGTAATTTGTAAAAAAAAATTAAAAAAATTGCATTTAGATAAATCTCAGACGCGTTCTCGTCGTGTCACACTAAGTACTAGTAATTCGGGCTACATAAACAACTACACCGACCCTGCCACCTAAGTATGGCTCAACCTCAAAATGTGGTGTCCTGGTCCCGGCAAACAGCGTCTTGACACAGACCTCCCTCTCAAGCGCCGAGCTACTCAAGTGGCGATTACGTAGTTATAGGAATTTACAACCACTATTTGGATGCAAGCGAGAACAAGCGGGACCATCCATGGACCGCTAAACCAACGATGACCTACGTCTATATTATATGTGACTCGGCCACGCTCACCGGACACATCGGGTCGATATAGATCAGTCATCCGAAGTGCGTCGCCACAGATCTCGTCGCCGAGCACAGACAACCACCCTCAGGCTTGTTAGTGAGTACAGCTAAGCTTCCTTTGAAGAGAAAGACGCCGAAAAGCTTTTATTAAATGAGACGTATTCAGATGTAAATGATTCGAGCCACAGCAAGCTACCAGTCTGTAGGGAGCTCAGGCAAGTCATCGTCTTCCTCGATCCAGAATGTCGACGCAGGGAGCAGAGGGTAGGTCTCCTTTTCCAGTAAGTCCTTGCTATCCTCAACCGTCAGACACTCGCTACCGAGTCGGAGTCAGAGTCACATTCGGAATGCGCTGACGACGGAGCGAGCGCTGGAACGTCCGAAGCTGGAGAAGCCGAACAAGTCCCGTCGGGGGCCACATCTGCAAACACCGTACTAGTCGCCTGCGGCGCATGATTATACACCTGAGGAAGGGGGCTGCCCACAGATGGTGCCTGAGCTACAATGAGGCGATTCCCATAATCAAGGTCTTGACATTCCAGGGTGCTAGTCCATACGACAGGATACGGCTCAGAAACCAGAGGTTCGGATATGAGTATGTGGGGTGCGAGGAAGGGATACGGAGAGGGAATGAAACCATGACAGCAGTCTTCTTGGAGCCCGATATTTGGCAGGATTGACTAAGCGAGCCAGTCAGGGGGGATTGTGCGTCAGCTTAGGATTAGACACACCAAAGCTGGGTCGACCCAATCTGGAGGGCCATACATGTCGAAACGACGGCGAGTTCGAAGGGCCAGCCTTCTTGCCCCGTTCACGGCTAACACGTACAGACCCCTGGATTCGTCCTCGGTCCGGGTTGGAGTGCCATGCTGAAGCGACTCTTGCGCAGCCTGAGAATAGGAATTGCAGGCACTGGTCTTCTTCTGCATGTGCAGGATATTAGAAGCTGTGCACCGTCACAGTGGTGAACTTGAACTCACCGCAGATGCCATCTCTGCCGCGACGTCGGGACTGACGTCGCTAGAGACTGTCGGTAATATGGGTTGGTGTTTGGAGAACTGCGCGGAGCCGTGAGGAAGAGTGAAGGAACCTGGTGAGATACAGTAACCCACCGAACGAAGGGCAGTCAAACCTGTTAGCATGATCTGGGGAACGTTCCGAACGCAGCATGGCAGGCGCGCAGAGAATAGGATGGAGAAGAGGGCAGCCATATGGACTGTGAAATGATGTGGGAGAGTGCAGGAATGTCGCTGTATTGTATTTTGTGTTCCCCGACGTGCACATTATTTAAGCCGCGGGTAGGTGAGAGCCGCAGGAGGGGGAGTCGACTTTCTCCGAAGGAGAGGGAGGGTCTCCTCCAACGCAATATGCGTGAGTCCACTAACGCGGATGTATTTGTATTCATTTTATTTGTTGAGTTATCTTAGGGTGTTTTTAACAGTGGTCCCATAATTAATCCGCAGTGTCACTTGTCCGCTTTACGGTGGCGGCGCTTTTCGTTGAACTTAGTGATTTAAGTAGGCTGATCAACGGAAAATAAAAAAAATATTCCTTCGAGGGTGATGCATGAATGATCGCCGACTTACTGCCCCACTGGTTCAAGAGGGACAGAGTGTTTTGTGGGCCGGCCGTCAACTCACATGAAGCGGAACAGTCATCAACAGCGACATCGATGGTCTCAGCCCCCATTTCTTGTATACCAGTAATTAGATGCACCCGCGGGCAAAATGCACCGGAGATGCGGGGGGTTTTGACCGCTACTACGGACCAGTAGCAGGATCCCTCTGCAGCAAGAGATAGAAATCCGGAGATGCAACCATCTTCTATAGCGCGACAGGTTTGGAACCGTGTCTCCAGCCCCAGTATGGGGTCAAGTGCATCCGCGGGCGCCCCATGCTCTTCGTTCATTGTCTCTATTCTGCGCAGTCATCGTTATAAGGACAGGGTAGCGACGATATTTGTGTAGTTAAGAGTGCATCATAAGCGCTTGCGCCTCGAGCACTTAAATTGAGAATGTCTCTCTCTCCCCTCCAGTTTCCGCATGCCGCAAGAGGACCTAACGTAAGGTCTACCTGTGTAGAATATTGGCATCACCTAAGCGAAGCCCAACGTTCAACGCCGGGAGCGGGATAGTTTCGGAGATCAAGCTCATTTACAGTTCGAACGACGCTGATATATTTTGAGAGGACAAAATCGGACTAGAGCAGTACTACACGACAACATGCATCAACGGGCTGTGGATGGTACGGTACAGCGCGTATAGCAGGGGCATACATGTCGCCGGCATCGAATAGCCGCTTCACAGCTCGCGTACTCGATCCATCCTGAGGGTAAAGCGAAGGGATGGTTGCTTGACGGACATCTCGATGAGGAAGGCGCAGGGGTAGGTGATAGTGTATAGGACTGATGAGTGCGGCTCGTGTATATTGGATCATTTGTGGCGTGAAAATGGATGAGGTGGTTGACACTAAGTGTGGGTACTTGGCTACTCGTATGTGCGTCTGGCTCGTGTGCCTAGGCTCGAGTCGTAGTTTATGCATGTGTGCGGGAGTCTTGTGCGGTCCCGGCTCGGGCTCGGGCGTGGTGAAGGACTCCATGGTTCAAGAATGTGCATGATGAAATGAAATCGATTCGTCCAGGTCATCCTATCGACCGGACGCCTCAAACCTTGTCCGTAAAGCAGCCGGGATGTTGTTGAGGGAGGTGGATCAGCGAGGATGCGCTGCCGCGAGCAGCTCGAGTGATTCTCGATACAACGAAATCGCCTCAGCCAGGTCTTCGTGTCGACCGGACGCCTCAAATCGTGTCCGTAAAGCAGCTGCGATGATGTGGAGGGAGGCGGATCGCACAGGATGCGGTGCCGGGAGCAGCTCGAGTGCTTCTCGAAACAATGAAATCGCCTCATCCAGGTCTTCGTGTCCGCCGGACTGCTCAAACCGTGCCCATAACTCAATTGCGAGGTCGCAGAGGGAGAAGGATCGGAGAGGATGCGGTGCAGGGGGCAGCTCGAGTGCTTGTCGATGCAATGAAATCGCCTCCTCCAGGTCTTCGCGTCGACGGTACTTCTTAAACCGTTCCCATAAACCAAGTGCGAGGCTGCTGAGGGAGGTGGATCGTTCAGCATGCGGTGCAGGTCGCAGCTCGAGTGCTTCTCGATACAATGAAATTCCCTCCTCCAGGTCTTCCTGTCGACCGTACTCGTCAAACCTTGTCCAGAGCGCAAGTGCAATGTTGTTGAGGGAAGAGGATCGGAGAGGATGCGGTGCAGCTCGCAGCTCGAGAGCTTCTCGATACAATGAAATCGCCTCCTCCAGGTCTTCGTGTCGACCGGACTGCTCAAACCGTGTGCATAAATCAGTTGCGATGTTGTTGAGGGAGGTGGATCGGCCAGGATGCGGTGCAGGTCGCAGCTCGAGTGCTTTTCGGTGGTATGAAATCGCCTCCTCCAGGTCTTCGTGTTGACCGGACTGCCCAAACCGTGTCGAGAGCGCAGTTGCGATGTTGCTGAGGTAGGTGGATCGTTCAGGATGCGGTGCAGGTCGCAGCTCGAGAGCTTCTCGATACAATGAAATCGCCTCCTCCAGGTCTTCCTGTCGACCAGACACCTCAAACCGTGTCGAGAGCGCAGTTGCGATGGTGCTGAGGTAGGTGGATCGTTCAGGATGCGTTGCAGGTCGCAGCTCGAGAGCTTCTCGATACAATGAAATCGCTTCCTCCAGGTCTTCGCGTCGACCATACTTGTCAAACCGTGTCCACAAATCATTTGCGATGTTGGTGAGGGAGGTGGATCGGTCAGGATGCGGTGCAGGTCGCAGCTCGAGAGCTTCTCGATACAATGAAATCGCCTCCTCCAGGTCTTCCTGTCGACCAGACACCTCAAACCGTGTTGAGAGCGCAGTTGCGATGTTGTTGAGGGAGGAGGATCGTTCAGGATGCGGTGCAGGTCGCAGCTCGAGTGCTTTTCGGTGGTATGAAATCGCCTCCTCCAGGTCTTCGTGTTGACCGGACTGCCCAAACCGTGTCCACAAAGAATTTGCGATGTTGTTGAGGGAGGTGGATCGTTCAGGATGCGGTGCAGGTCGCAGCTCGAGTGCTTTTCGGTGGTATGAAATCGCCTCCTCCAGGTCTTCGTGTTGACCGGACTGCCCAAACCGTGTCCGCAAAGCAATTGCGATGTTGCTGAGGTAGGTGGATCGTGCAGGATGCGGTGCAGGGCGCAGCTCGAGAGCTTCTCGATACAATGAAATCGTCCCCTCCAGGTCTTCCTGTCGACCAGACACCTCAAACCGTGTCGAGAGCGCAGTTGCGATGTTGTTGAGGTAGGTGGATCGTTCAGGATGCGGTGCAGGTCGCAGCTCGAGAGCTTCTCGATACAATGAAATCGCCTCCTCCAGGTCTTCCTGTCGACCAGACACCTCAAACCGTGTCGAGAGCGCAGCTGCGATGTTGTTGAGGTAGGTGGATCGTTCAGGATGCGGTGCAGGTCGCAGCTCGAGTACTTCTCGATACAATGAAATTTCCTCCTCCAGGTCTTCGCGTCGACCGTACTTGTCAAACCTTGTCGAGAGCGCAAGGGCGATGTTGCTGAGGGAGGAGGATCGCTCAGAATGCGGTGCAGGTCGCAGCTCGAGTGCTTCTCGATGCCATGAAATTCCCTCCTCCAGGTCTTCCTGTCGACCGTACTTGTCAAAGCTTGTCGAGAGCGCAAGTGCAATGTTGTTGAGGGAGGAGGATCGGTCAGGATGCGTTACAGGTCGCAGCTCGAGAGCTTCTCGATACAATGAAATCGCCTCCTCCAGGTCTTCGTGTTGACCGGACTGCCCAAACCGTGTCCACAAAGCATTTGCGATGTTGGTGAGGGAGGTGGATCGTTCAGGATGCGGTGCAGGTCGCAGCTCGAGAGCTTCTCGATACAATGAAATTTCCTCCTCCAGGTCTTCGCGTCGACCGTACTTGTCAAACCTTGTCGAGAGCGCAAGTGCGATGTTGTTGAGGGAGGTGGATCGGTCAGGATGCGTTACAGGGAACAGTTCGAGCGCTTCTCGATCCAACAAAATCGCCTCCTCCAGGTCTTCGTGTTCCCCGGACTGCCCAAATCGTGTCCGCAAAGCAATTGCGATGTTGCTGAGGGAGGAGGATCGTTCAGGATGCGGTGCAGCTCGCAGCTCGAGTGCTTCTCGATGCAATGAAATCGCCTCCTCCAGGTCTTCGCGTCGACCATACTTGTCAAACCTTGTCGAGAGCGCAAGTGCGATATTGTTGAGGGAGGTGGATCGGTCAGGATGCGTTACAGGGAACAGTTCGAGCGCTTCTCGATCCAACAAAATCGCCTCCTCCAGGTCTTCGTGTTCCCCGGACTGCCCAAATCGTGTCCGCAAAGCAATTGCGATGTTGCTGAGGGAGGAGGATCGTTCAGGATGCGGTGCAGCTCGCAGCTCGAGTGCTTCTCGATGCAATGAAATCGCCTCCTCCAGGTCTTCGCGTCGACCATACTTGTCAAACCTTGTCGAGAGCGCAAGTGCGATGTTGTTGAGGGAGGAGGATCGGAGAGGATGCGGTGCAGCTCGCAGCTCGAGTACTTCTCGATACAATGAAATCGCATCATCCAGGTCTTCGCCTCGACCATACTTCTTAAACGTTGTCCAGAGCTCAAGTGCTAGGTTGCTGAGGGAGGAGGATCGTTCAGGATGCGGTGCAGGTTGCAGCTTGAGCGCTTCTCGATGCAATGAGATCGCCGCCTCCAGGTCTTCGCCTCGACCATACTTCTTAAACCTTATCCAGAGCTCAAATGCGAGGTTGCTGAGGGAGGAGGATCGTTCAGAATGCGGTGCAGGTTGCAGCTTGAGCGCTTCTCGATGCAATGAAATCGCCTCGTCCAAGTCTTCCTGTCGACCAGAGACCTCAAACCGTGTCGAGAGCGCAGTTGCGATGTTGCTGAGGTAGGTGGATCGTTGAGGATGCGGTGCAGGTCGCAGCTCGAGTGCTTCTCCATACAATGAAATCGCCTCATCCAGGTCTTCGCGTCGACCGTACTTGTTAAACCTTGTCGAGAACGCAAGTGCGATGTTGTTGAGGGAGGAGGATCGGTCAGGATGCGGTGCAGGTCGCAGCTCGAGCGCTTCTCGATGCAATGAAATCGCCTCCTCCAGATCTTCGTGTCGACCGTACTTCTTAAACCTTGCCCAGAGCGCAATTGCGGTGTTGTTGAGCGAGGAGGATCGGGCGGGATGCGGTGTGGGTCGCAGCTCGAGTGCTTCTCGATGCAATGAAATCGCCTTCTCCAGGTCTTCGCGTCCACCGTGCTTGTTAAACCTTGTCCAGAGCGCAATTGCGGTGTTGTTGAGGGAGGAGGATCGGGCGGGATGCGGTGTGGGTCGCAGCTCGAGTGCTTCTCGATGCAATGAAATCGTCTCATCCAGGTCTTCGCGTCGACCGTACTTGTTAAACCTTGTCCAGAGCGCAATTGCGATGTGGTTGAGGGAGGAGGATCGTTCAGGATGCGGTGCAGGTAGCAGCTCGAGAGCTTCTCGATAGAATGAAATCGCCTCCTCCAGGTCTTCGCTTCGACCGTACTTGTCAAACCTTGTCGAGAGCGCAAGTGCGATGTTGTTGAGGGAGGAGGATCGGTCAGTATGCGGTACAGGGAGCAGCTCTAGCGCTTCTCGATGCAATGAAATCGCCTCCTCCAGGTCCTCCTGTCGACCGGACAGCCCAAACCGTCTCCGTAAAGCAATTGCGATGTTGCTGAGGGAGGAGGATCGGTCAGGATGTGGTGCAAGTCGCAGCTCGAGTGCTTCTCGATGCCATGAAATTTCCTCCTCCAGGTCTTCGCGTCGACCGTACCTCTTAAACCATGTCCAGAGCGCAAATGCGATGTTGTTGAGGGAGGCGGATCGCTCTGAATGCGGTGCAGGGAGCAGCTCGAGTGCTTCTCGATGCAATGAAATCGCCTCCTCCAGGTCTTCGCGTCGACCGTACTGCTCAAACCGTCTCGAGAGCGCAGTTCCGATGTTGCTGAGGGAGGAGGATCGGTCAGGATGCGGTGCGGGGTGGAGTGCCTTTCGATAACGTGAAATCGTCAAATTCAAGTCTTCCTGTTCACCAGACTGGTTAAATCGTGTTCCAACAGTGGCGAGGGAGATGGCCGGATCAGAACGCGGCGCAGCTTCCAGAACAAGTGTTTCTCTGAACGATGAAATTGTGGCCTCCAGACCTTCCTGCTGACCCCGTTCTATCCGATCGTCGGTGTCAGATGGCGCCGATGTCTCTGCCGGATCAGACACTTCGACGGCGTGCCGCTGGGATGTTTTGACAACTAAGTCACCAGTCTCGACAGGGTTTTCCTGGGGAATCTGACCATCCTAATAGAACGGAGCCATTAGCGCAAACCTCTAAACCTCTCGGAAAAGTCGCTGTGGCATACAGGATCGAGGTGATTTTGCAGGGTCAGTTCTGAGGCGGCAGGTGCTACACTGTGCTCATCCTGAATGAATCATAAATTCAAACTCAGTAACAGACGTCGTCCGATAGTACGTACTCTGAGTGGAATGTCGCTCTTATACTCGATGGCGATGGCGATGGCAGTCCTCGAGATCGCCCAGGCGATGGTGATGGCGATGGCGCTGGCGGCGGCGTCCATGCCAAGGTATGAGGGGGGGACGTCCAAGATACGCGCGTTCAATTGGATGTGTTATGTAATTATTTTCAGTTAGCGCTGGAGACCACCAGGAGCCGGCTGAAGAATATTCTCCAGTTCGCCATGCGCTATCCAACAGAGCGGAACTGCACAACTGCTGCCAGAAGTAAGTAACTTGATTATTTGCCATGAACAGTCTTTGTAGCAGAGAGTGCGATGCCCGACCAAGGGTAGCTTTGGGCGAGGCTTGACACCACCATGTTTTAAGCACCTGTACTAGCCAATAGACCCGTGCTTCGCACCGGGTTATTTAGGGTTAACATTGCACATGGGTAGTTAATAGAATCAAAGAATTATTTGGTGAAATGCAACTACATACATTAAATACAAATGGAAATACATATTTAATCAGGCTTCAGCAACACTTCTTTGTATACAATATTAGAAGTTTTGTTCCCCTCCCATAAAAGAATATGGACTCTGTTCCAATTAGTGCCCTTGACACTGCAACATACAACTGTCCATGTGAAAATACCACGTATCGCAAGTCTATGCCTACCGTGCCAAGAGACACTGCCCTTGAGACTTGTTGATAGTCATGGCAAAGGCCAGCCTGACAGGAAACTGGCGACGCTGGAGCTCAAATGGCAATTGGTCTGAGGTGGGTGTCACTGTCATCCTAGGGATAAATGCAGTCTCTCCTGCAAATGGTCCAGAAATGATCCTCACAAAGAGTACCCTGTTGGTCATATTGATGAGACGCAACCTTGTACCATTGCAGAGTCCATGACCAAGGTCAATATTCCGAAGAAGCATGAGTACCACTCCAGGTTTAAGCCTGAGTTGAGATGGAGGAAGCCCACCCATGTTGAGTGAGTTAAGATACTCCACAGGATACACATTGCCATCTTCATTTCCTTTGACCGAGTCTGCACTGGGATAGAGACGCTCATCCCCAGGGAATACATTGAGCACCTCAGCATTAATCTCATCCATTTCCATATTGCGAGGGCAAAGGATGGCACGTTCCAAAAAGTATTTGTCTTGGAGTGCCTCCCCAGTACCAATGTTAGGATAGATAGCTGCAATGAGATCTGACACCTGTGGTCCACAGATCATGTGCTGAGGAAGTGTGAATGAATTGTCCAAAGGGAGATCCTTTCCCTGACCAACATCAGAGAGCCACTGAGCAAATTGTTCACTCTGAGGATCATGAGGGTCGACCCGCATATTTTGAGTAAGATGGAGGACCTTGACATGATGCCACAAAGGGGATCTTTGGATAGAAGCACCCACGATCTCCTCCTTGTTACCTCGAGGAACAACAGGCAGAGTTTGCTGGAAATCTCCACCCCAAGCCACAGTAATACCACCAAATGGACGATCTGGATGCTCTAGGACATCCCTGCAGGTTCTGTCGACAGCTTCAACTACATGACGATGCTGCATAGGCACCTCATCCCATATGATCAAATGGACCTGCTTGAGAAGTTCTGCCAGTGGTGAGCCTCTTTTGATGTCACATAGAGAACCCTCATGAATCAGAATTGGTATCTTGAGCATAGCATGTGATGTTCTGCCCCCAATCAGAAGCAATGCTGCAATTCCTGAAGATGCAATGCATAGGACAATAAGGCCCCTTCCTCTGATAGAATGAGCCAGGGTATTCCAGGTAAAGGTTTTGCCTGTACCACCGGGGCCATTGACAAAGAACAGAAGACCCTCTCCATTTATGGCTGAATGGAGGATCTCATCATGGACACGCCTCTGTTCTGCATTAAGCTTGTCAATATTGGTGGCAGCTTTTTCCAGCTCTGTAGCTGGGTCATAGTCTCGCTGCTCAGCTATCCAATGGTTCCCTACCAATCCCTCCCAGTGCCCCATTATCTGTGGCATATCTGGGAACTCATCCAGAGACTTCCCCCCTGACGTATGATCTTGTCAATGAGAAAGAGACCAAAGTCATAGATTTGATCATTGGTAGGATGGTGAATGCCATGCCTATTTTGAAGCTGATGCTCCAGGTCATCACAAATACACTCCCGAAACTCCTCCCAGATTTGAGCAGGCTGAGCAGGGTTACACCGAAGGAGAATAGTGACAAATAACCTCCTGAGCTGGAAACCTGTTTGTATATGTGCAGCCTCCTGAAGACACTGTGTCCACTCCGAATCATCTTCTAACAGGCCCCTTGCCAGGCATGCAGCCTTGTAAGTAGGACAAATGACACCATCAAATGATCTAAGCTCCTCAAATGACATTGCTCCTCTGACAACTGTAAGGAGGGTTCGCAAGTAAAAGCGCTCTCCAGAGGCTGGACTTGCAAAATGAAGGCGACCGAGACTGAAACCCTGCTGGCAAGGTTTCCACCGCTTGGGTGACTTCTCCCAGACATAGTGCTCAGGAAATTCCACATAGAGCCATTCACGTGCCTCAGGATATCTGTGATTGGCTTCAAAATAGGCCATGAGCATGGTCTTAGCACCATCTGCCCTTTGCAAAACCATGCCTGGATCCATATGAGGATCAAATATCACATTGTGCTGGCCTGGCAAATGGACTGGAAGTGCCATAACAGCAGGGACCTGAACATGCATTTTATACTCCAGCAGTCTCCAAGCACCTTCATGTGAGCTGACATAGCGTGCATCGAGGTACTGTTTAACCTCATCCCTCTCCTTATTAATGGCCATTGTGGTCCTGTCGGGCCCCTTGTACATATACTTGTGAATGTACTTGATAGAGCGCACATTGAAAGTGGGTTCCACATTAATATGGCATTCAAATTCCAAGAGGAGGGTGGGACAATAGGGAACCACGTCGCGGTTGTCCATGATGTTGCCTCTGACATTATGCTGTCTGCCATCATTAGGACGGCGATACTGTGGATAGCCATCTTCAGTGACAGATGTCACCTCACGAAATTCCTTTGGGAAATGTTTAGAACACTTTCCCTCTATCATGCAAGAAGCCCGAGGACGCGCTTGTCCACAGGGCCATGAGTCATTAGATCACAAACTAATTTGTAGAGCCTTGGATGCTCTTGCTGATCAGGAAAGACAGCCCAAACCAAAGCATCCACAGCTTCCGGTGTCCTGATCTTATCCTCCTCTTTAAACCATATAAGAAGGTGCATATGAGGGAGCCCCCGCTTCTGGAATTCGATCACATGGACACGTGCAACTGTGCGACCAAGGATACCATCCTTCATGATACGTTTGATCAATTGCTCCTTCTTGAGATGAAAAACCCTTGCAACCAAGTCAGGACGATCACTGGGAGTCTGGCCTGGCTTGAGAGCATCTTTGATTTCCTTCCACTGGGGGTTTGCTGTCATTGTCACAAAGATATCTGCTGGACCATGCTTCCTAGTGATCGCCATTGAATTTTGAAAATTCTCATTCATATCCCTGGCGCTCCCAGTAAATGTAGCAGGCAAGATGACCTTTCTTCCCAAGTTAGCTGGATTGGGCTGATTGTCCTCAGGTCCAAATGTATCAATCATCTGATTGTAGACCTCAGCTCGCAGCTCATGTTGATGGTATTTGATCCAATTTAGCTTCTGCTGTTCAGTCGCTGCCCAAGCATCCACAATGTATTGCTGAAAGAGCTTGCCAGCCAGGAAGAGAGTTTCAGCTTCACCCTCCCTTGGAAAAAGACGATAACGATAGTATTTTGACATGGTCACATGCCTGTCACTTGAAGGGTCCTCCCCCTCCCCCTCCTCCTCCTGGCCTTGTTGTGGAAGAGCTTGGCCTATCCGTGGAATGTCCCAATCCCAGCCTGATTCACCTCTGGGAAAGAGAAGGACATAGTGTAGTGGCGCATACAAAGCATGCTCAGCCTGAATTCGTTGCAGTTCTCCACCTCTAAGCTGAATGACAATGTCTCTAGTGCCTCCAGGAACACCTTCTCCAGGGAGCACAATGGCAATCTCATCCGCTGTAGGAATATTATATCTTCTCTGGTCTGTATGTGCTCTATAGGTGAGTCTGGCCTCCACATTCAACCTATCTGGCTGGTTCCTAAGCCTTTCCATCGCCTGCTGATAGATGGGAACCAATGTATTGTGAGCCTGCATCATTTCCTGGAGGTCACTTAAAACATCTGAATCCAAAGGATCAAATCTGTTATTGACCTCCCTACGCCGCAAAGCCTCTGCTGGATCATAAAAGTAGAGCTGCGCATAGCTGGGTTTCCTATCCTGACCCTCAGCAGGAAGAAGAGCGCCATGAATATGATGGAGGCCTCCCTGAATTTTGAAGACATATGGCCCAGGTCTATTCACGACCTTGTGATCTATGTTCACTCCCACAGAGACAAATGCCAGTGCAGCATTATAGTTCCGAATCTTTTCCCTAAACTGTTTGCCACACCTGTCTTGGCTGGCCAAAAGAGTCTTCAATGGTTCTGGAGGTTCCATCAACAATTCAAGGTGTATCTGGCCCTTTGAACAACATATACCAAATTTGGGCTCGGCAATAGTAGACTTGGTCAGACGCTCTGCCTTCCAATGCCATGCTTTACATTTTGGACATTTGTTATCCATAGCACCAAGGTCATGAGGTGCAATCTGTTGTTCAATCAAAGGGCGACGTGCTAGTGGAAGGTTTCTTAAAGGCATTGGTGGAGGCAGTGGAAGTGGAGGGGGCTGAGGAGGAGCAGGTGGATGCAGAGGCTGTGGAGGCACAGGGGGCCCTGGAGGCAGAGGCCCAGGTTGTCGTGGTGCAGGCTGCTGCTGGAGTGGCCTTTGATCTGGGAGAGGTTCAGGGTGCCGTGCACGCCGTCGTCCCTGTCTCTGTTGTGCCAGAGGTCTAGGATTGATATTAGCAGCCTGGGCCCGCAACGCAGCTACCGCTGCAGAGCCTACAGGGACAGGAGGAGGAGGTGCTATCTGGGCATTAGCAGCCTGGGCCTGCAATGTCGCTACTGCTGCAGAGCCTACAGGAACAGGTGGCGGTGCTAACAGGGGATGTCTCTGACGCACAGGTGCCAGAGGCATATTAGCTAACTGTTCCTGTATGGCACGTACAGCATCCCGAGGACTTAGATCAGGTGGAATGGCATTTGAAGGTCCAGCCACAGGAGGCCAAGGAATTGCATTGTTCTGAGGGAGTAGAGGTCGAGGAAATGGCTGAGGAGGTGGAGGGTCAGGATTTCGAAGACGTTCTTGAGCTGCAGCGAGAGCCCTATCCTGACGACGCACAGAAGGGGACGTCATTGGCAACCGCTGCTGACGCTCCAGAGCACGCTCCTCCTGCCTATCACACTCTGGTGTAGAGGGCTCCCTTGAATTACAGTCAGTTTCAAATCAAGCCATATATATATAAATAAAGGATCCTCACATTTTTCACAATGACTGTAGCTCACGACCAACAATAGGGGATACCAGGGAGGCAGTCAATGTCCACCTAAACCGTCTAAACCCAATGTGTGCCACCAAACCAATCCCAGTTCACAGACCACACTGGATAACAGAGTTATAACTCTGGCCAGAATCAAACTGCAATGCAAGCTCCCGGTGCCCAATCCAACCAACCAACCACCCAACCAAACAAATCCACCACAGATACCAGTGAGGTGGTCAATCCGCCTAAATCCAATGTGCACCACCAAACCAATCCTAGTCCACAGACCACACTGGAGTTGTAACTCTGGCCAGAATCAAACTGCAATGCAAGCTTCCAGTGCACAATCCAACCAACCAACCACCTCAATCACTCTAGGCAGGACAGAGAGATTAGCACGGCACAAAGCCCAGCAAAAACCAAGGAGGGAAACTAATGGCCAAGTCAACATTAGCTTGAAAATACAACATACAAATGGCAAAACCATACTGAATAGCTGGGACCGAAAGAAATAGCAAACTGATCAGTTAAGGTCAAACCCAAAATTGGTGCCAAA
Source organism: Gautieria morchelliformis (assembly GCA_015179125.1). Classification (NCBI taxonomy): domain Eukaryota; kingdom Fungi; phylum Basidiomycota; class Agaricomycetes; order Gomphales; family Gomphaceae; genus Gautieria; species Gautieria morchelliformis. The sequence goes on along the minus strand of WHVA01000172.1, from coordinate 185,665 downwards.
AAGGAAAATTGCTATGAGAATAGGAACATACCTAAGTAAGCTTGAAAAAAAGCAAAATAAACTTTAAAAAGCAAAATCAAAACAGAAAAAACATACCCAAGGCACTGCAGAGCTGCTAGCATGAGCAAACCACCCAAAAAAGCGAAAATAAGGGCAGGATGCTCACCAGAATGCAGACAGACACCCACAGGTAGAGTGAAGAGGAGGTGAGAGGTGTAATCTGGCCTGAAAAGGGGGGAAAATGGGGCAAAAAAGCGAAAATTAACACAGAAAAAGGAAATTGCTCTGAGCATGAGATCATACCTAAGAGATATGAGGCTGAGAGGGTAGATCTGGCATATGATAGGCCAAAATAAGCCTTAAAAAGCGAAAATAAAAGAGAAAAACATACCCAAGGCACTGCAGAGCTGTTGGCATGAGCAAACCATCCAAAAAAGCGAAAATTGGGCCAGGATGCTCACCAGAATGCAGGCAGAGACCCACAGGTAGAGTGAAGAGGAGGTGAGAGGTGTAATCTGGCTTAAAAAGGGGCCAAAAATGAGCTAAAAAAGCGAAAATTAAATGAGAGACACACCAGTGAATTAAAAGCTTCTGCATGCCTCATCAGGGTCAGTCAATTGAACCAGGAGGTGAGAACATACTTGAGACAGAAATAGATGTGAAAGAAGCACGCTGGGAGGACGGTGGGAGGATGATGGCAGAGGGAGAGAACGCGCGTCGTGCGCAGCATCTTAGTCAGTATGCGTGGTCTGTTTGCATCTTAGTCAGGATTACATAAAACGCAAACACCCCCACAACCACCCACGCACCCATCTTTATACTATTGATAGCACCACTTACTAATCCAATTAGGCCCACACACCTGTAGTGCCCGGTTAGTCATACCTTCTTAGCTAGGGTAACCGGCCGGGTTGCAGAGGCTAAGTAGGTATGTTTTGCAGAGAGGACCAGTACTACGAATAATACTATTAAACTGAGTTCGAAGGTAGAATCACCGAATAGAGTTCTACCTTCGAACTCCGACTACTATGTAGCTGCAAGGGACTGACTAATCAACGCGCATAACCAATAGCAACACACCCCCTGACGAAGTCAAGCTCTCAACTAGAAGAGTCCCATAGCGCGTCGATGTCGTTCCAATGACTCGCGGGGTAGCACCTTTGTCAATAGATCCGCTGGCATATCCTTTGTAGGTACGTAGCCTACTCGGATGACCTTTTCTGCGACTTTCTCACGTAACCAAAAGAACCGAAGGTCGAGGTGCTTCATACGCCCATGGTTCTCTGGATTTTTGGCTACGGACAGGGCGGATTGGTTGTCTATGTAGAGACAGGATGGCCTCTCGATTTTGGATCCGAGTTCGTCGAATAGGTTCTGCAACCATACGATCTCGGTTCCAGCTAGGGTGGCGGCGACAAATTCGGCTTCTGTCGTAGAAAGCGTGACTATATTCTGTAATTTGCTGGCCCAGCTGACCGCCCCTGTTCCGACTTTGGCTAGGAATCCAGAGGTTGACCTGCCGTTGTTGGGATTTCCTCCGTGGTCAGCGTCCGTCCACGTCTGGAATGCTTCGGTCGAGTTGTTAGGAGCAAAGGTGAGTGCAATGTCTACAGTTCCTTGCAGATATCGTAGGAGATGCTTCACGGCCGCCCAGTGCGCAGGACCAGGGTTTGAGTTGAAGCGTGCAAGGCATCCTACGGTGTATGCGATGTCGGGGCGGGTTGCTATCGCAAGATAGTTTAATGCGCCGACTGCGTTCAGGTATGGTGTATTTCGCATTTCCTCTATCTCTTCCGGGGTCGACAGTCCCATGGCTGAACTTAAGTTTAAGCCAGGGGTCATGGGTGTGAAGACTGGGCGGCAGTCTTCCATGTGGAACCGCTCTAGGATATTCTTTATATACTGTTTCTGCGAGAGCTTCAGTGTCTTCTGTGAGCGATTGTAATCCACTTCTACACCCAGTAGTGACGTCGTTGCCCCCAGATCTTTTAGTTTGAATATCTTGGCGAGTTCGCCTTTATTCGGTCGAGATCTGGTTTAGAATTTGATACTAGAGTTAGGTCGTCGACAAAAACTGGGATGACAATCTTTGTGGCCTCGTTCGTCCAGATGTAAACGCTCGGATCCGATTGGAGACGGTTGAATCCTAGGCTTTCTAGCGCGGCCCCGAGTCGCTCGTACCATAGCCTCCCACTCTGTTTAAGCCCGTAAAGTCCTCTCTTTAGTTTGCATACCCAGTCTTTTCCCCCTTGATGGTATCCTTCTGGCTGTTCCATGTAAATATTGGCATCATCGCCCAGTATCCCATTGAGATAGGCATTTGAGATGTCGACCGATTCAATGTGCGCTCCTTGGAGTGCTCCTTGAGCCAGTATGGTGTGCAAGGAAGCCCACCTTGCTGTGGGAGCGAACACTTCGTCATAATCAATGCCTGGTCGTTGGGTATACCCTTTTGCTACTAGACGGCTCTTGTACTTGTCCAGGGATCCATCTGAGTGAAGTTTTATTTGGAACACCCATCTCGACCCAATGGCTTTTTCTCCAGGTGGCAGCCGCACGAGCTCCCATGTCCCATTGTTTAGAAGTGCTTGGATCTCCGCATCTGTTGACCCTTTCCACAGTTGGTTGTCGGATCATCGCATCGCTTCTGCAAAGGTTTTGGGGACCCTATCGTCCTTGATTGTTGCATTCAGGGCTATTTCGATGGATCCTGGTGACGATATGCTGCCGCTGGGAGTGGCTTGTTCATCGTTGATGAATTCTAAGGCTTCTATGATGGACATGATCACTGCTGCACCCCCCTCAGGGACTGAGTCATGGTCTGGTGGTGGACGTGGTCTGAAGAATGGGTCGTGGAGATGTCGGTAGTCGATCCAAGTCGTATTTCTGCTTGAACGGCGGGGCTCGTCGACGGGCAAGTGTGGTTGATCTGGGACTGGTGGGATAGGAGGTGGTGGATCTGGATTGGGGACGGGTTGGTCTTCGAGGTCTTCGTTAGGGGGGTCGGGTGCAGGGTGTGGATCTTGCAGATCTTGAACGATATCTGGTGGAACGGCCGCCTCCCTTGGGGTTAGCATGGGCGCAGGCAGGAGAGACTCATGGTTAGTGGGACTTGACGTGGATAATCCTGGGAATTCGGATTCATTGAAGATAACATCGTGAGATATAACAGTGCGTTTTGTGATAGGATCATAGCAGCGCCAGCCCTTGTACCCAGTTTCAAAACCAAGGTATATGCACCTTCGAGTCCTTGGTTGCGATCCATTTCGGTCTTCTTTCTGCACATGGACGTAGGTGGTGCATCCAAACGTGCGGAGCATACCAAGGTCTGGCTTGTGACCATTCCAGGCTTCATAGGGTGTCATGTGTGGTGGAGCAGCAGTTGGAGTGGCGTTGATGATACGCACTAATAGTTTCAGGGCGTCCCCCCACATCATTGCTGGTAGGCGAGCTTGCTGTAGCAGCGCGACCGTTCCCTCAATGAGGGTACAATTTGTACGCTCTGAGATTCCATTTTGTTGTGGTGTGGCTTTCGTAGTGTGCTCGTGAATTATGCCTCGGCGTTTGAAGTGTTCATCCCACTTTCGTCCTATGTATTCTCCACCTTTGTCGTCTCTGAACCTTCTCACCCTCGAGCTCGTTTGGTTCTCGGAAAATGCTTCGTAGGCAAGATACGCATCAAAAGCCTCGTCCTTTGTTCTTAGAAGGTATACGCATCTATATCTCGTATGATCGTCCATGAACGTTATCCAGTAGCGATGCCCGGATGCAGTACAGACTGGTAGTGGTCCGTGTACATCTGAAACAATGAGGTCGAGTGGTTTCGAGGCACGGCTGTCAGTCCTTTTTGGGAAGGGGTCACGATGTTGCTTCGCGGCAATGCAAGGCTCACAGATGGTCGGTATGTTTGCCTGTGAACTTATTCTTATCCCATGAGCCATGTCATGATCTAGCAGTCTCTCCAGACGTGCCGATCCAATATGGGCAAGCCGTTTGTGCCATAGCGAGCGATCCTCTAACGATGTGGCAACAAGAGCCTGTGCTGAGCTGGGTATGGTGTTTCCTATCAGGTAACCTGTGCCGTTCCGCACTGCAGCGTAAAAACGCAAGTACCCTCCCTGGAAGAACGAGATGCGATCCTTTACAATGCTGACTGTGAATTCATGATGTGTGGTGAGGTGCAGAACAGCGAGTAGATTGTTTTGGAGAGAAGGTACGTGTAAGACTTTCGAGAGAATAACATTTTGCGCCACCTTCCCATTTATTATGGGTGCAAATAAAATTCGGCCCTTTCCCGCTGAGTACACTACCTCATTTGTTGCCAGTCGAATGGGTACGCGATATGGTTCGTAATCACGGAACCAGTGGCGATGCGGCGTCATATGGCTAGTGGCGCCTGTATCTGTGTTCCAATGTAAGTCAGCGTTGTCGCTGGTGGATGATGAGGGTAGGGGCCACAAACTTGCGTTTCCGGCGAGTTCTTGTGTTACTGAGTCAGGTATATTCTCCTCAGCGCTCTCCTTCGCTCGGTTTGCACTCTTTCCGTCATGCCTCAATCGCGTTGGTCGAAGTTCTGGATGGACGATCCAGCATTGGTCTGCTGAGTGGCCTCGTTTCTTGCATGTTTGGACGGTGGTCTTCTTTCCTCTAGCTATGGTGAGTGCCGTTCCTGATGACACTAAGTTCGCTTGACGCTTCATATCCTCGTTCCGGAAGGCCGTGGAGACGGTGGTGCGATCAAGTGTGCCGATCAGGAGTAGGGATGATGTGAACGCGTCGTACTCGACTTGGTCGAGTCCAGCGATGGCCGCGTGAACTCCAATTTCATCGACGATATTCTGGACGGTGAGGGCGCTGGGTGCTAGAGCTATGAGATCGTTAGTGGCTGTGTTTATCCGGGTGATGTAGTCTGTAAGGGATTCCGCGTCCTCCTTTCGTATGTTCAGCAGTTTCTGTATTGCGTGGAAGCGGCTATTCGCCACTTGGGATCGGTGAGCCGCTTTCAGTTTCTTCCACATCTCGACTGGATCGTCCATCGCGCCCTCGATGTGGACGTACTGTGTGTGGGATAGCGATTTCAGTAAAATGCCGGCGGCTTCTTCCCTCTTCAATAGCCACTTTTCTATCAGCGCTGCGTCGGTTGGTTTCTTCGAGTCTTCTGTGACTATTCGCCACGCGTTGACAGTCATCAATTTCCCTTGCATCGCAACCATCCACGTGTTGTAGTTGGTGCTCGTGAGTTTGATTCCTCTTGCGTGGTTCTCGGTCTCTGAGTCCGACATGATGGGCGAATTTCGGATGGGTTTCTTTTCCTTCGATTAAGGCACGGGGCCCATAACCTATTAAACTGAGTTCGAAGGTAGAATCACCGAATAAGATTATTGTGATCTCTACGTAGGGTAAGTAATATGCACGCACCTGAGTTCGAAGGTAAAATCACCGAATAGAGTTCTACCTTCGAATTCCGACTACTATGTAGCTGCAAGGGACTGACTAATCAACGCGCATAACCAATAGCAACAAATACTACGTATAATTCTTACTTGGCTACAAAATGTGACTGTGGGTGAGCTATGGACACCTGTCCTACCCGTCGGAACCACATCCAGCGTCTTGGGCCACGTCTCAACTGTTCACGTGACCATCTCCAGCGACCGCCACGTCGCATCAACCACTGCCGCCGTCGTCGCACGCAGCGAGCTCAACCGGTGAATCTCTATAGCTCCAAAACTTCTGGCTTTTTTTAATATGCCTCCTGCTTGACCCAACTCAGCTTGTCCATTTGTGGTACAGTAAGTAAACTCAAAAGTATGTATTTACATATCTACTTTCTCATGCCTTACTCACGAGGAACGACAGGTTCTCCCCGAGATTGAGCCCCATACTCAACCGCGATGCGCCCTCTCTTCTTCATGTTTGGGGTGGATGTGCCAGCCTCTGGGTGGGGGCGTATTGCAGCTCTTAGTCCTCGATGCATACCGCCGTGGTGGGGGTTGGCTACCCGCCATACTTGACTGTCAGTGATTCCAACCCCGTATTCCTAGTTCCTCGTTAACACGCCAACGCTACCACCTGCATGGGCGTTTTAGTATCAGGGATATTTATATTTGGGTACTTTGTTTCAATGACGGAACTTATCATCAGCCGTAGCCATGCTGACTTTAGTGTGTAACACATTCCAAGGAACTGGGCGGTTTGCACTAGTAATCATCTTACAGGTCCCGCTACGAGGACTTTCGGACAGGTATGTACTGAATCAAGTTCCGGACGACAAGTCTCGTCTTATAATCGTCAGGTATCAGCATGGACCCTTGTGATACGTCCCTGTGTCACGCTGTTGAGTGCTATCGTGGAGAAAGGGTCCGACGATCAAGATATCTTCCCTTTGTCACGCAGCCGAGTGCCAACCGAGTGGGTTCCGCGATACAGATACCACAGAGCTCGGAACCAACGATGCCCAGTCTGTGAGAATCAACTCCCGATCACTGCAGGTGATTACCAGTATGTGAAACCACCCTGTAGTTGAGCTGCTCACTGAATGAATCCTCGTCTTACTAGCTTGTCACAGCCGTGGTCTTCATACCCGGTGTCCAAACATTCCCCCTCCACGCTAACCTGTGTTCAGCGGACATCCCACCGGTGCTTTGTGGGCCGGGCCCGACGCCGCCGCTGCCGCCTGCGTTGTGCTCCCCATTGTCGGCCAGTCCATCCTCATCGTGCGCGGAACTTCAACGCAGGCGGGAGTGCGGTGCAAGCCCTGCGCCTAGGTACTCATGGTGAGCCATGCCATACACGAGCCAGGCTCGCGTCGCATGGTGGTTAAAATTTATAGAATCTTTGTAAACACTCTTCCATCCCTTGTAATAAAAGTCGCTGCTCGGCGCTGTTCTGACGACCTGGTTCATGAGGCCTGGTTTTACGAAGAGATGGAGGATATTCAGGGAGTAGCCATCGCACGCTGCTATGGATTCTTTACCGCTGAAATCGAGCAGAATAGCGAGGTATTGGATTGGGCAAAGTCTGATGCGGATTGCGATGAGGAGGTAGACATTCGGGGCGAGGCCAGCCCAAGTGAGGATGACGGCGACACGGATGATACATGGGACCTCTACGCATGGACAGATTCTGATGATCTGGTGATGGAAGAATTCAGCTGGGAAGCGGTATTTAAGCGCAATGATGAAAGGTGGAAGTTAAGGGAGAAGTTAAGACAAGAACGTCGAGATAAACGTGCCCGAATCATCACACCAACTCGTGCCGATCCGGCCTCAGTGTGCAACCGCAGCGACAAGACCTTTCTTTCAGTCTTGGTCTTAGAAAGACTCGGGGACGTGATGCCCATAGGTGTTCCGTTGGATGCATTCAAGTTCGTCTGGCCAGCTCTAACTATGCATGCTTCTGAACATCCTTTGTTATGCAGACCAGATGTTCGTGAAATATACAGCGACATGGGTCGATTCAGTATCGAACATACTGACATCCGATGGAGAAATATCTTGGCGGCACCTGCGACAGACAAGAGTATTGTCTGCCCTTATCACGGCCACAAGCATCAATGGCGTGTGGTTGACTTCGATCTCTCGAGAAAGTCAAACCATTTACATTCTGGTATCGAAACCACTGCGAACGGATAGCTTCAGACCATACTGGATGGATTGGAAGAAGGATACGTCGTCGAGCTTTGGGACTAGATGCATTGTTTGTCTCCCAACGCGAAATGCATCGGAAAGATTTTATTCACATTTCACGCGAACTCGATCATTTGTGGGCAACTTGGTATATTCATTGTAGATAAGACCCGCCTTTAGGATGTCACAAAAGTTGATTTATCCATGTGCCACCTGCCAGATCGTGGTGTTGCAGCATCAATAAGTGATAATGGCTGAGAGGATATAAATTACCTCGAGCGCAAATGTCTTCAAAATGTGTAAGCTAGCGGAACAGCGATGGTGATACGCAATAGAAAACATACCTGCGTATTGTCACTGTAATAACCATGAAGCGTGCCAGTGATGTCAAATAATATGAGATTGAGCTTCCCCAGCACACGGTCCTGGGGCCTGCCATGCGGAAGTGCGGCGTTCTCTGTGATAAAAATGAGAAGGGCTGACATGGTGTGTTTGCGAATGATACCTAAAGGTTGGTTAGTGTCGGTATGGACAATAGAGTTACACACAAACCTTCAGTGAGATCTTTCAAGAATTGCAAGATGTCGTTGCACGTTGCACGGGGGAAGACAGACGAAATATTGGCAGCATCAGGTGAAGCAAATGCATCAATGGAAGAGGGTTTGATACTGGAGGTTTAAGGAGGCATAACTCACTAAAAAATACGGAAATCTTGGAGCTGTGGAGAGTTTCCGGTTGAGCTCGCTGCGTGCGACGACGGCGGCAGTGGTTGATGCGACGTGGTGGTCGCTGGAGACGGTCACGTGAACAGTTGAGATGTGGCCCGAGACGCTGGATGTGGTTCCGACGGGTAGGACAGGTGTCCATAGCTCACCCACAGTCACATTTTGTAGCCAAGTAAGAATTATACGTAGTATTATTCGTAGTACTGGTCCTCTCTGCAAACAATACCTACTTAGCCTCTGCAACCTGGCCGGTTACCCGAGCTAAGAAGGTATGACTAACTGGGCACTACAGGTGGGCCCACACCCCACATGTGTGGTCTAGGCCTAACTAGACTCTTTTCTCGTGGTGGGTCTATTCCGCCAATTATTCCGCAGAATGGAGGTCAGGTCAGTGAGTAGCTTACTACTTCAGCTGGCGTCAGGTATGGACCTCTGTCGTCGACATGTGTGACTCATGTCATCCGGCGTCAGCCGACCTCAACACCGGAGCAACACGGCGTCCAGCCCCGGAACCAGCCACGGAACGATCAAACCACTCTTGCTCGTCGTCGTTGACGACGAGCAAGCCATATATTTTGTATTTAACTATTTGTACATAAATAAAATACCACAAATATGCTAAAAATGGACAAATAGAATATGAGGTCATTTTGACGCCTGTCTGCCGTGCTCGTCATCAGACACGATGAGAAAGCTGTATATATTGTATTTAACTATTTATGCATAAATAAAATACCATAAATATGTTAAAAATAGCAGCTGTGCAGGGAGGAAATCATGAGCACAGCCGGACAGAATAGGTTAAAGCAACGCTGAGGACCTGCAGGTGGAAGTAGGGCTTGATGTCAAAGAGAGAGGACACGAGCAACGCAGCACCCAGTCCCATCATCATCCCTATATTATTGGTGAGATGTCAAGGTTTTATAGACATTGACAGAGGGTCACCACCTTGTGATACTGGTGCGTGCTCAAATGACATACTGGGAGAGCACAATATAAGCAATAGTCACTGCTTGTCACACCTGGACACAGTATTGACTTTAACATAACATTGTTAACATGATCATAAGTACATGTACATGTACACCTCCCAACAACCAACATAACCAAGAAAAGCATGTTACACTTTCAACGATCGTACCCACCTCGCCATCGACTACCGTGATGTCTGCGTGGCTCATCATCACGCGACGAATAATATGCTCTGTCTCGCCGTCGAGACTCTGATTCCTCTCTTCGCCGATCTCTTCTACTCATCTCCCTACGGTCCCTATGTCTGTGCGAATATTCCATAGATCGCCGGTCGTCCATGTCTATGCGATCCCGGAGGGATGGCTGAGAAGGGTGCCATGCGTGATTGCCAGAATCCAACGGTGGTTTCGAAAAACTGCCAGAGTCACGTGCGCCGAAGCGGACTGTCGGTGGTGGTGGTTTGGGAGGCAGAGAGAAATGTTTTGCCTTGGCACTCTCTTTCGTAGATCCGGCGCGATTCATATCGAACCAATCAATTTTGTCATTGCCTTCCTCTGCTATCCTGTGCGTTTCTCGAGCTTTTGCCTTGGCATTCTCACGACCCCATTTACCTACGTTGTTGTCGGCAGAGAAGCCATACCCGTCGTCAAATCGGTCTCCTTTCTCCCACTCTCTCGGAGGTCGTTCAAACTTAGGAACATCATACGAGGACGATGCGAATGGTCCGCTGAGCTTGTTGAAAGAACCAAATGCTGAATATTCATTGGGCTGATCATGATTATGCGAGGCCTCCTTGCAATCCTGATTTAATGTTTCGTCATGAGAAAGAAAGGCTAAAATATTGAATATAACTCACATCTCCAAGGTGTCCACTTTCTCCACAATTGTAACACCAGTGATTGTGCGCAATGTACCCTTCACCTCCATTATCAAAAGCAAGGCCCCGCTCGCTCCCCGACGGGTCCCAGCCTCGCGGACTGATTCATCTTGCCTCACGCAGGCTCGGGGATCGCCCGTGGATCAAGCTCCAGGCCCGTGTCGTTCGCCGCGCCAGCCAGGGCAGCGCCCGAGCCGTCGGCGTCCGGGTCGGGTTCGCCGTGCCGTGCATCACCTAGTCCCGGCATCCCAAGCCTTCTCCGCCTTCCCATCCGCCACCTCCATCAACGCGATCCACCCGTTCAACAGCGCCACCCTCTCCTCCGGCGCCCCAGCCTCGCCTACCTTCCACTCCCCTCATTCCCCGTCGTTCCCCTCCCACTGGCAGTCCGCGAGCCTCCGCCATTCCCCTCTTAGCGGATCCGGTTCTGCGTCGACGGCCGCCGCCGCGGGTGAGCCAAGCCTCTCCGAGTCGCCCATCTCGGGGGCGCCCTTTGACGCCGCGGCGGCTGGGGTGCTATCGTCGCCTACGTATCCCTCCGTCTCGTCCATCACGACGGACGCCCCCCCCCCCGTCCCCTACAGCATCGTCCCCCATGCGCATACGCCCCCGCCCCTCCCCGCCTGCGGGGAAATGTACTCGACCAACTTTCGACATCGGTATGCTGCATCGGCGTCGGGGGCGGGGGCTGCATATGGAGCTAGGGGAGTCCGGGGAGTTTGGGAGGCAGGGTGGGAAATCGGGATGGGAAGCGGGGTGGGGGAAGTCCTGACAGCCTCGAGATGTTCAGTGAGGTGAAGGAGAGGCATTATCGCGGGGCGGGGGAACAGTCACGGTGATGGGAGACCATCTGTAAGTCTTTGGTTCGGGTGTTTTTGTTTCGTTCTTTCAGGACTAGAAACGCTGGTGTGCACTGCGCGGTGACTCGTTTGTCCTGCTTTGTTTTCGTGCTACCACTTGTTCTACTGTACTCCAGCAGCGTTCCCTCGCGCTCGCTCAGTTGCCTTTACCCTAAGTTTCTATTCCTCGCCTCCTTCTACTAGGGGCCGCCTCCTCCCCTTCGCGTTTGCCTTCTCCCATCCACTTCTCGCATACTGACGCCGTGTATTCACAGCCCAAGCCCGCCTCCCCCGCCTTCCTCACCACCACGACAGACGACGAGGAGCTCTCCGCTTCCGTGCAGGCCATCGAACGGCGGGTTATGCTTGGGGGCCGGAGTAGAGGGCTACAGGAGCGGGACGTGTCGGGTGAGGGGGGAGGGTCGGGCGAGCGGGATTACGTCTGAGCCCTCGGAGGGGAAAGGGAAAGCCAAAGAGAACGCGGCGCGTATTGGGAGCGACGACGCGGTTGTGGAGGACGCGGAGCCTCCGCCGCCCCGGTTATGCCGTTCTACGCCCGCCCCGCGCGCGACGCTGTGTCGCCTGCACACTCCCCTTATCCCGGGGCACGGCACGTCCCGCTCCCGTCCTCACCCTCACCCCACGCATCATCTCCCCCGCACCCCCTACCCCGCGCGCCACCGTGTCCCACGCACCCGCACCTGCACCCGGATGCACCGCACCCCCCGCCGACGTCCACCGACCCGCACCACCCCGCGCATACAGCCCGCCGGCGTGTCCCCGCCGACGTTCACGTTCCATGGGCAGGTCGACCGCGCAGCTGCGCCGCCTGAACGACTCATTTTGGAGTAGTGTGGCGGGGCTGGAGGGGCGTGCGAAGGGGGGCCGGGGGCGGGGGGTGGGAGGGAGTGCTGCTGGTGTGGCTGCGGCTGCTGGAAGTGGGAGTGGTGCAGGTGTAGGGAGTGATGTGAAGACGGGTGAGAGGGTCGGCGGGGTGTTGTGACAATAGCACCGCACTTTGCTTTAAATACCTGACGTAGAAATCCAGATGATATTCTACGTATCTATGGGATATCCTCAACGTTTTCACCGAATAGCGCGGACTCGATACTTGGGTAAATGTCGACGTTCTTACCGCGTTCCTGCTACATATTAACCAAGGATCGCCCCAATATATTTATTATTAATATAATTCTGGTAAAATAATATTTAGCGGGGCCGCCGCTCCAGCCGCTAATCACGCTCGGGATAATTAACAATGAAAAATAAAATAAAACTAATTGTTCTGATGCACTGGCCACCTGCAGTGTGCAATAATAATATACACATGGATCTGAGACGAAGGGAGAGCTGAGAATGAAGGCATGCGCGTGCGTGTGCGCAGCGGACGTTGAGTGGTGTTGTCTCAAAAAGGTTAGTACCTTCTGCAGAAGGTATGAGTAGAACTATATAAGTAAATACAGCTTACCTAGTGTGACTTAATCGTTGAAAGGGTGATTTATCTTCTTCCTGATGCCTAAACAGCCGTTTGCTACGCCGCGCCGTACTGGCGCGATTTTCCCACCGCATCCGGCTTCTAGGTCATTGAAAAGAAAGCTGGACAAAGATAGAGGTGAAGAGGAAGCAGCTGAAGATGAGAATAGGTCTATCTCACCAAACCAAAACCAAAACACACTTTCATGCGTCCAGCACCGATCCTAGCTGGTGCTTCCTCACTGTGGATAGCGGAACCACTGAAAACCTTTAGTTTCAACCATTGAAATTTCAGTGGCTAAATCACTGCGTTCTGTGCATAATCCACTGAGTTTCCGAGATAAAGCCACTGAATTGTTTTCAGTGGAAAAGTGTTCATACCCGTGAGTTTATTTCAGTGTGCATATCATGTAATTTCAGTGAGTTATTATGGTATTTCCATGTTTAAATCATTGGATTTAAGTAGTAATATCATACAAATTCAGTGTTTATATCATGGACACTATAATGAGTTATCACCGAGGTTTCATGGGGTAATCACGGAATTTCAGCTCAAATACACCAATAACTCAGTGTAACAAGAGTGGAAATACCCATGGGTGGCTCCCCGCATTCCCGTGATTTCTTTGCTGTTTTTCATTTGTTAGAGCCTGAGCTAGAAGGCGGATTTTCTGTGACTTGGGCACCCAAAGCCAGTGGAAGATCCAATGAAATATAGTGAAATAGCAGTCTATTTCTGGATGATATTCTAGTAATAACAGGCATATAAGATGTAAAATACCTTCCAAGTCATTGAATTTCTACGGAGATACCACTGTATTCCAGCGTCCGGCGGGTCGGGGAAGGCCGCCGCGAGCGTGGCGTGCGGATAGCGCTCCGCGAGAGACGTGTCCGGGGCGCACAGCGTCGTGGCGCGGGGTGGCGGACGCAGACCTGGTGTGGGTGCGGTGGTGGACTGGTGTTGGGGAACAGCCACCAAGAAATACTGCAGCTACCAGTGCAGGAACTTTGCATACAGCTTCGGGGTGTGCGTCTCGTTGACCAATGCCGCGGGCGACAAGAGCACCTAGACGAAGCGCGTGACGAGTGCCACAATGCGCGCGTGCTGCTCCATGTCCAACAAGGCCGTGAACTCGGGGTGCAGCATCCACAACAACATCATTCAGAACACCCGCAGAAAAAAAACAGCAGCCAACGCACCTTGAGCAGGAACACGCGCAGAACTCACCCATCACGAAGAAGCAGTCGAGCGCATATCGCAGGATCTCCAGTGGCGCATCCATGTCGATCAAATGCTTCACCACTGCGGTTGCGGCTTGCAGACACTAACGAGAGAGAAAGACGCGCATTAGTCCAACCAGCCCATCCCGTCCACCCACGCACGGTTGCGAAGATGTCCCCTGCCTCGACGCTGCAGCACTTCCACGCCACCTCGAAGCCGAACGAGTACATCACAAGACGCATATAGTAAGTTTACAGCGTCGGGAAAAAAAAAACAAAAACACGACGACTCACCGACAGTGGACAAAAACGGACACCACTCATACACGCTCGACACCTTATGCAACACCGACACGAATGGCTGCGTCGTGTCATCGTCACTTCGTCAGTCCGCAGTCCCAACACCCCGCACCGCACGTGCTGGAAATCAAGCGTAAGTGCGAGACAGAGCAGAAACGCGCCATAGAAACCGCCCACCGCATACACACAAGGACAAAAAATAAAAGCAACATTGGCACGGCGGAGAAAACAGCATGAGAACGTAGCAAGCAACTTATACCCACCACAATGGGCGAGGTTGGTGTGGATCTGGAAACCAGAGACGGGTTGCCAGCGTGTACCATCCATGGGTGGTCGTGGCAGTAAGAAGGTAAACGAAATGTCATGTTATTACATAATCACGTTCTTGTTACCACAGCGAACCTACGATAATGAATTGCTGCGTCAGATTCTCCCATCCATCTCATAGAGAAAAATGCCCGCCATAGAAGGCGCGTCCCAGAATGTGTCCTATAGGCAGCTTGACTTCATTGTGGTTCGCACTCTGCCTGCGTCGCGTGCGATTGGACTGGAGCACCCCGCTACGTACATCCTCATTTGAACTTGTGCAAACATCAAGAGTGAGCCACTTGACGGCAATGTCGCTAGGGATGCGGTGTCGAACGGGCTCGAGGCTCGAGGCTAGGTGTAGGACAGAGCCGGTTAGTATTGTGAGTTGTCAGTTGATTTTCATTTCCTTACCATGGTGTTTTCAGTGCCATTATCACATCCTCTCTCCCCTATATTCAATGCCCAGTCACGGAATTTCACCTACCGACTCAATGACATCCAGCGTTCCTCATCCATTATTTTCCCGGCCAACCGCACGGATTTTCAGTCAAGTTTTTGCGGACTTTTCATTGGTGTTACTTCCTTTTTTTTCTGTGACTATATCCTGGAGTTCCCATGCCTTGTTCACTGAAATTTCATGAGGTTGGGCATGTAAATTACCAGTGCATGTTACACTGAAATGTCATTAAAATATCATTGAAATTTTCAATGCCTAAACCACCTAAAATACTTCAGTGATAATTTCAGTGAACATATTTACTGAAAATTTTTCAGTGGGTTTTTCATTGGGTGCTGTTCCAGTGGCAGAAGCCGTGAAAATTGAAATCCAGTGGGTCGGCCTATATGTTTTCAATGATTCCGCTATCCACAGTGTCCTCCGGGTCAGTGGCTGGGTCTGTGAGGGTCCAGCAAGGTATATTAGCAGGCAACAAAGGAATAACGGGTATGAAATGTCTTACCGATGCGCTAACCGAACTGCAGGCTACGGTTGCCGCAATGAAGTCGAATGGCCACATCCTCGAGTCGGTTTCGTTGCCGGCGCTTGAGAATCACGTCAAAAAGGCCATAAACATTGGGGAGGACTTACAGCAACAAATAAAAACTCTTCAAACGGCCCATGAAGAACTTGCCGCTACTGTGGAGAGCCAGGAACAAGACCTGGTCAAGATCGAGGGACGTATGGAGCATATGGATGAGATAATCGGTGAGTTGACCGAGCAGGTCAACGCGCATTCCGCAAAGAAGGCAAAAGAGGAGGAAAAGTCAGCCCCAAAGAACAAGAGAGGCAAAGGCAAGAAAAACAAACCAATGGAGGTAGATGATACCGAATCCGATGGTGATGAGATGGTGGTCAAAGTCAAACGGAACAACAATTTCAATGTAAGTGGTGATCAATGCGGTATATAAGGCTATACTTACCTGGATCCAGGCACTCATTCGTATTGCTTTCTATCGCATCATGGGGATCGAACAACAAAACGGGATATTGAAGCGTGCACCGCAGTGTGGGTATTCAATCAAATCTACAGGTGATGATGGAAATGCCGAAGAATACTTACGTCCAAACTTTGACGGGACATGGAACAATAACGTTGTTTGGCATGAGCAAGTTCTGAAGATCGTGTAGAGGACAGGAATTATAGGCAGTAGGTATGGACTTGCTGCTCAAAAGACGACTAGAAATCAATTCACTCTCTCAGTGAATTTAGTTGTCACTCTAAATATATTATACACTACCTAGAAATCAATTCACTACAGGATTTCTAGGTCAACAAATCGAAAGGAAACAAGACTAATTTACTTGCCTCTCTCAGTGAATTTAGTTGTCACTGAGAGAGGAGGGAAATGTGTTGTCAAGATTGGTTTTTAGGCGTTAATATCGTGTATTAATGAACACAGCGAATGCCCGAATAACTTGTGCGAAGAGATATGCCATTCGGCGAATAAGTGAACCGATAAATGTCCACGAAACAAAGGGGTTGCCCGAACGGGGCTCACCCTGTCTACAGTCGTAGCGGAACAGCTCGCAGTACTCGACGATGCAACGCGCAAGATACTGTGGAAGGGCTGTCTAAGTTTCGACAGTCCCTTCGCTGGCGAAGGGACTCCTGAGGAGCCCTTCGCCAACAGCGCAGAGAGTAGTTCGGAGGCTAGGGTAACGAAGGTGAAGTATGAGAACTCACCAGTGATGCCTAAGTCCTTGGCTGGTCGAAGATAGAAATCTTCAGGGAAAGGCTTAAGACGATGATCACAGCGAGGTCAAGTTTGCACAAGATGGACGACGTATGATAATTGAACTGGGGAATATACATGCGAATGTAAACTACTTATATCGAATGCTCGTACGGTATCAGCGAATAGGAAAGAGGCCGTCACAAGTCAGGGTTGGATAGGGGCGCGCAGTCATGATACAGCATAGGTGAAATAAACATACAATAGAATGTGAGGAGAGGGGGAACATGAAACGATGGAGAGTAAAGGTGGCGGAGGCATTTATGGACAAACCCATGTCTTGGAACCCACATATATGCTACCCTGCACGGACTCTTGGCCTACTGGGTCGATTCTGCACGGCCTATGGAAGGGACGCCCTGCGAACACATTTCGACCATACGAACGCCCAATGGGGTTGGATTAAGAAGACGATGGGGTTAATGATGGACATCATGCCGGGTGAATGGCATCGATTGTATTTGATGGTGTGCCTGCTGGCGAATGATGCGAGCAGCGACTAGTCGTTCGGCGAAATGCAAGGAAGGGCGAACAGAGGTGGCCTAGTGGAGGAGGGGTCGAGGTGGAGGGCGAAGCCGAGCGAACGCTGAGGAGGAGTAGCGAAAGGGGAAATGGGGGTACCAAGGTGCAGGAAATGCACAGGTCATGACAACCCAACTATTAGAACACCATCGGAAGAGGGTTGAGCAGAGGAGGTGGTAGGCCCAGTGATGACTGCCGAGTCAGCCCCAGGACGTCGATCGTGCGTTTAAAGGCGCGGCGGTGGTAGCGGGCGGGAATCAGCGAATATTGGTTGCCGAACATGACAATAGCGATCGGGGCGAACAAGGAAATGGGGTGGGAAATGTCAGGACAGAGCACTTGAGTTATGAGGAATAAACGCGTCATGACATGTGTCTCATGCGCATGTACTACTAGCCGGCGCTTTAGCGCCCGTGATACCACCTTGTGCCGTGCTAAGCGCCCGTAGAACGTACCACGGTGGTGAACAGCCGCAGCTCAAAAAGGAAATTTGTCCACAACCACCCACAAAGGGTCGGTTGGACAGAACATGAAAAGAAGTAGAAATACAGCTTCGAAAAATCAAAGGAAAATTCGACAAATCATAGAATGAATGTCAGCATGGTTTCAAGTCAAAATCAAAAGAAATACGAATGGTGGAATCTATTTGGCTTGACTTTGGTGCAGGAGCATAAATGCACCCAACACGCCCCCTCAAGCCTAATATATTCCAAGCTTCTCGTTGAGGATCTTCACTCTAGGACTAGGAAGTCCTTTAGTGAGAATATCTGCCAACATTTGTTCGGTTGGCAAATAAACGAGCTTGGCTTCTTGATTTTTGATTATATCTCGAAGGAAATATAATCTGATGTTGAAATGCTTGGTTCTCGTGTGTTGTTGAGTGCCATACGTGATGGCAATGGCTGATTGATTGTCTGAATAAACTTGGATGGGTCTGTTCAGTGGTTGGAATATTTCAGAGATAAAATGGCGCATCCAGAGAGCCTCTTTGCCCGCATGGGTCAGGGCGACGAATTCGGCTTCAGTTGATGAGAGGGCTACTATCGATTGTTTCTGGCAACTCCATGAAACAGTGCCTCCATCAATCTGAAATAAGTATGTCGAATATGAACGCCTATGACTCTGTGAACCCCAATCCGCATCTGAATACCCCATCAAGCCGTCTCGATTTCTTCCAAGTGTGAGTTTGTAATGCTTCGTGCCTTTCAAGTATTTGAAGACACGTTTGACTGCATTCCAATGTGTGCCACCTGGATTTTCGAGGAATTGTGAGAGCAATGACACCGCAAATGCAATGTCAGGTCAAGTGGCTACAGCTGCCCACATCAGTGATCCTATAGCTTGCCTGTATGGAAACTTCGACATGGCTTTCTTGCCTCTCTCTGTAGAAGGACATTGGTCTTTAGATAATTTTACGGCTGGATCAAGAGGCGTAGCATAAGTCTTCGCATCTTCGAGATTGAATTTTTTGATGATCTTCTCGATGTATGCGGGTTGTGAAATTGCAATGGTTTTCTTCTGCCAGTCTCTTTCGATTTTGAGGTTCAATAGCCAATGAATCTCGCCTAGATCTTTCATACTGAAGACCTGAGCAAGATCCCGTTTGACTTCGTCCAGGACTGACTGATTCTCAGCTGTGATGGTAAGGTCGTCCACAGCTGTTGCAATGATCACATGCCCCTTTCCGCCACGTCTATAAAATACAGCCCCATCTGTGGCTGATGTGGTGAATCCTAACTTGTGGAATTCACCACTTAGACGTTTGTACCATTCCCTTCCAGATTGTTTGAGGCCGTAAAGTGCTTTCTTCAAAAGTAGCACTTCGTCTTTGTCTCCGGACTCATATCCATACGGCTGCTTCATGTAAATAGGTTCAGGCAACGTAGCATTGAGGTATGCATAGTCCACGTCCATTTGATGAATAGGCCAGTCATTCCTAGCAGCAATGGCGCATATGATCCGTAGGGAGGATAACCGAGCAACAGGTGAGTATGTTTCATCATAGTCGACTCCAAACTTCTGTGTGAAGCCTTGGGCGACCATTCTCGATTTAGGCATTATTGGTTTCCCTTCTGGATTACGCTTCCAAAGGTAGACCCATTTGTTACCGACAATATTGGCTCCAGGAGGTGGTTTAGCTCGTTCCCACACTCCCTTGTCGATTAGGGCCTTGTACTCTTTGTCCATTGATTTCTTCCATATAGGATGATTCAGAGCTTCGTCTGCATTGCTAGGTTCAATTTGACTCAAATCCAGCGCCTTGTCATTGTTTTGACCGTCGGTTGGAAACGCACTGATGGCAAACTCATAGCTACTGATGCCATCAATCTCGGAGGATAATTCTTGGTCGAATAAATCTTCTTTATGGTCCTCAACGTCCTCGTAAGCTAGCGTAGTCATATGTGCGCCAGCTTGTCTCTGAGTCTGAGATCTTGTTACGGGACCTGTTGGGGCCGGCTGCACTTGTTGTTGACGAATCCTTTCGCTTCTCCTTATCGGGTCAGCTTCTCTAGGTCTGTCATCAACTCCTTGAATAGGTTGCAGCTCTTCAAGATATTCCTCTGGTGCGCTTTCATCAATTTCTTCGATCTTTGCCTCTTCGCTGAGTAAGCGACCAGGCACAGGCGCTGATGCCGGAATGGCCTTCTTCTCCTCTCTAGACGTAGGTAGCTTGGATTCCTCAATAGAAATGATTGGGACCTTTCCCTTCTTCATCTCTGAATCAAACACAATGTTCCGCTCGACAGAAACTTTGTGCAAGTCAGGCCAATAAACATAATGACCATGGCTCTGCGCAGAAATTCCTATCCACCGAGCTCTTTTGGCACGAGCTGCCAATTTATCTCCCTGAGTGACCTTAACATAGACTTCAGTTCCCCACGCGTGAACGTCTTTGAGATTCGGTTTCTCATGGTGAATCATCTCGTAGGGCGTTTTATCCGGTAGAGCTCTTGTATGTGTCCTATTCCTAAGATAATTGGCATGCTGTATCGCATAGCCCCATAATATCTTAGGAAGGCCTGATTCCAACAGCATGGCACGAGTTCTCTCAGTGAGAGTTCGGTTCAGACGTTCGGCAACACCATTAGACTCTGGTGTGTCGTGTACTGTCAACTGATGCTTCGTGCCTTGTTTGGCTAGATGCTGTTCGAATTCAGAGCTCATATACTCGCCCCCTCGGTCAGAAACAAGTGCCTTGATGTGCACATTTCTCTGTCGAAGCATTAGAGCCTCGTAGAGTTTGTACTTTGAGAATGCTTCTGATTTGTTTGCCATGAGATAGATCACCGATTCCCTTGAGTAGTCATCGATAAAGGAGACATAATATGACTTTTTATCCATCGTGAGGTGTCTTGCAGGTCCCCAGACATCAGAATAAATTCTGTCACCGAATTTTGATGTACGGTCTCTGGGTTCTCAAGGAAGAGGTTTGCGTGAAATCTTGGCTTGAATGCATGCATCACAGACAATCTTATCGCCTGTGGAGCTCAGTTCAATGCCCAATATCATGCCACGGTTGAGTAGATGTTGTAGGGACTTCTGTGAGATGTGCCCCATCTTCTGATGGATTTCCATGGCAGACAAACACATATGGGCTTGAGCACTTGGTGACTGGAGGTCTAGTCGATATAAGCCATTGACCTTCGGTGCTTGCATCAATACATTTCCAGCAGTGTTAGATATTGTGCATTTCTGGCCACCGAGTCGAATATCGTAGCCAGCATCATCGCACCGACCGATTGAGACGAGGGTAGCAGCAATTTTTGGTGCATAGTATGTGTCTTGCAACATGACTTCTACTGTTTTATCTCCAACCTTATTGGATAATACGAGCAGTCCAGAGCCGAAGGCATCAAAGGTGCCTTTGTTGGCTGCTTGGATAGTCCTCGGCTGTGAGAATTGACAGTAGTTCCTCAATAAATGTTTATGAGGAGTCATATGCGATGTCGTTCCGGTGTCGAGTATCACTACAACTCCTGAGGATGTGCTCGAATTAAAATTAGAGCACTCGTCAAAATTGGTGAAGGCAAGATGCCCATCAACCACTTTCCTCAGAAGAGGTCTCTTCTTCGGCAACATTCGCTTTTGCTTTACCCTTCTTCTTCTTTTTGCCTTTGACTTTTGTCTTCTGACATGGTCCTTGACCTTCTTTACCACCTCCTTTATCCCAGCAATTTTCGATGGAATGTCCAGGCTTTTTGCAGTTACTGCATGTATGCGTCTTCTGCCCCTTGTGGTCCTTCTTAGTAGATGAACCAATAAACACCTGCTCTTCTTGCGGGAGTGTTTTCTTCCTGTCATACTGAGCCTTTAGTACCCTAATAATATTATCAGGGACTAATGGCATCCCGCATTCTTCAAGCGAAGTGGTAAGGGCATTCATGACTGCCTCATAGGATGGTGGAAGTGACGCAAGGATAATGTCCATGAATTCTTCTTCAGAAACTCTGGCTCCCATCTCATTAAGACGAGCATATAGGTCTTGGGCCTTGTCCAAATGATCTCTCAAGTCTCCATCCTCAGGACATCTCATACTGCGGAGTTGTCTCTGCAGGCTGGTGAGGACCATCTTGGGCTTTTTGGTCATTTCATTGACCAGTGCATCCCAAGTCTCTTTTGCTGTCTTCTGCTTCTGTAGCATCAGAGCTAATGACTCTGACACTGAGACGATGATTTGGGTCTTGGCTTGTCCTTCTCTAGCCAGATATCTCTCCAGCTTCTCCTCAGCCTTATCCATCTGAGTTTCCTCAGCTTCTGTAAGAATATGGCCTGGGGGCATGACTGGAGGATCAGGAGGTCGAGTGACTCTGCCTTCTACATGCTTGAGTAGATTTTTGGACTCGAAATAGCTGATGAGAGTGGCTCACCACAATGGCCAATTACTTCCATCTGTAGCAAGCTTCTCAACACCCAATAGCTTCTGTGAAGTGTCTCCGGGGCCCATAACCCTGTAGAGGACAGGAATTATAGGCAGTAGGTATGGACTTGCTGCTCAAAAGACGACTAGAAATCAATTCACTCTCTCAGTGAATTTAGTTGTCACTCTAAATATATTATACACTACCTAGAAATCAATTCACTACAGAATTTCTAGGTCAACAAATCGAAAGGAAACAAGACTAATTTACTTGCCTCTCTCAGTGAATTTAGTTGTCACTGAGAGAGGAGGGAAATGTGTCTCATGCGCATGTACTACTAGCCGGCGCTTTAGCGCCCGTGATACCACCTTGTGCCGTGCTAAGCGCCCGTAGAACGTACCACGGTGGTGAACAGCCGCAGCTCAAAAAGGAAATTTGTCCACAACCACCCACAAAGGGTCGGTTGGACAGAACATGAAAAGAAGTAGAAATACAGCTTCAAAAAATCAAAGGAAAATTCGAAAAATCATAGAATGAATGTCAGCATGGTTTCAAGTCAAAATCAAAAGAAATACGAATGGTGGAATCTATTTGGCTTGATTTTGGTGCAGGAGCATAAATGCACCCAACAGATCGTGCGAGCCAACGCGGTGGGGTGGGGCCTGTCATGACGCGTCTATTTCTCATATTCAGGTGCTCTGTCTTACCATTTGTCACTCCATCTCCGTGTTCGTTCCGATCGCCATTGTCATGTTCGGCAACCAATTCTCGCTGTTCGCGACAATGACCATGGTTATGCCGTCAACAAGCAATCAACGTCTTCGGACGAACTTAGCAGTCATTGTTGGGCCTATCACTGTTTTGGAACCCTTCAAGACTTTGGTGTTATTGCTAACACTTCAATCTATCAGAACGTGTCGTTTACGAGACTCAAAGAATATTAAACAATGCTGCAGCACAACTCCGGAAATAATTTAATATTTGTACCTTGGTTGCAATCCACGTAAGAACTAGTCCAAGTTAATACGGATGGAAGGCAATGCGTTTCTTAGCAGCACTGAACAATAAACTAAAAGACTGTAGGTTCAAGGACACTATCGGGGTCCAAGCGTATTCCAAAATATAAAGGAATGTACTTAGCAGGCGAGTTTATAAATGGACTGCCCTGATAATCTACCAGCGCACAGCAATAAAACGAGGGACGAGTTTTGTGAACAAAGCGACTTGTGAAAGTCTCTAATCAGGAAAATCAACTGACTAGATCGTCTCGGGTATTGGAGTGCGAATGGCAAGACTTTCAATTGACAGACTCACTCTGTAGAATTACACCCGGAGGATTAGTCCAAGTGGCTAAGCAGTAAAGTAACTACTTAACAAGGAATTAGACACTAAAGTAAGTGAATAACCCTAGCTGGGATTAGCAGCTTAGTAAGATGCAAGTCACACGAGGTCACGTGTAGGATAGAAGATGGGTAGATTGGCTGATGAAAGGCAGGCAAAAAGGGCCTCCTTTTATATCGTATTGTACAGGCGCTTAACTAAGCGGTAGGACCTTCTATCTATTAATGGAATGGGGGAATGAGTCACGAAGAAGCTTTCGGAATGTGTAGGAAGGTTCTGTCTGACTCATAATGACTCACAGGGACTAGAAATGACTCCTACTGGTGACTCCACTAGGTTTTCCACCAATCAGGGCTTGATTTGTCAGGAATGAGTCATTAATTGGGCCCATGTGATTCATGACAGCTTGGGTGAGTCATGAGCATGTGACTCTAGGAAGGTTCTGTCTGACTCATAATGACTCACAGCGACTAGAAATGACTCCTACTGGTGACTCCACTAGGTTTTCCACCAATCAGGGATTGATTTGTCAGGAATGAGTCATTAATAGGGCCCAGGTGATTCATGACAGCTTGGGTGAGTCATGAGCATGTGACTCACCAAGGTGTGCATGAGTCAGTTGAGTCATTGAGGCTGTACAAGCAAATGACTAGGCTTTTCAAACTCAGAGGCTGAGTCTGAAGGAGCCACCTGACCGGATTTGTGGGTGACCGCGGGTGCACAAGCCGCGAGTGACGCGAGCGTCCGGTCGGAGTTTGAAAATGGAAGTCCGAAACAGAGTTGTGGGGACATGTGTATCCACAACTCTGCTGCACAGAAATAAGTGAGTTTGAGTGGAGACAGCCTCGGAAAAATAGGTAAAATTCATAGATAATTAGAGGGATGTTTGAATAGGCCTTATGAGGACAGTAGACATTTTTATGGGCGATAATTGGTTGTTTTTAAAGGCCTTTGATGCAGACTACAAATTTACAATAAAGAGACATTTGAGAGCTGGTTGAACAGCTAGATCCGAGACCATGTAGTGTGCTGGTTGAACAGCGGTTCCCATACAATCACCTCCTCTGCTCGGTCCTCTTCGATGGTGTTCTGACAATCAGATTGCCATGACCTATGTATTTCCTGCACCTTGTTACCCCCATTCCCTCGTTCGCTACTCCTCCTCCGTGTTCGCTCGGCTTTGCCCCCCCCTTCGGCCACGCCTCCTCTATGTTCTCTCCGTTCACCCTTTGCCGCATTTCGCCGAACCGCTATTCGCTGCTCGCACATTTCGCCAACAAGGCACGCCATCAAATACGATCGATACCATTTACCCGGTGTGATGATTCATCACTAACCCCATCATCTTCTTAAATCCAACCCCTTTGGGTTTTCGTATGGCCAAAGTATGTTCGCAGAGCGTTCTCATAGGTCGTGTGGGATCTACCCAGTGGACGAAGAGTCCATGCAGGGTGACATGTATGCGGGTCCCAAGACATGGTTTCGTACATAAGTACCTTTGCCACCTTTACTCTCCGTCGTTTCATGTTCGCACCCCTCCCTCACTCTATTGTATGTTTATTCCATCTCCTTAGTATCATGACTGCGCACCCCTATCCAACCCTGACTCGTGACGGCCTCTTTCCTATTCGCTGATACCGTACAAGCATTCGATATAAGTAGTTTACATTTGCGTGTATATTCCCCAGTTCAATTATCATACGTCGTCCATCTTGTGCAAACTTGACCTCGCTGTGATCATTGTCTTGAGCCTCTCCTTGAAGATTTCTATCTTCGACCAGCTAAGGACTTAGGCATCACTGGTGAGTTCTCATACTTCATCTTCATTACCTTAGCCTTCAAACTACTTCCTGTGCTGTTGGCAAAGGGCTCTGAAGGAGCACCTTCGCCAGCGAAGGGACCGTCAAAACTTAGACAGCCCTTCTGCAATATCTTGCACGTTACATCGCCAAGTGCTGCGAGCTATTTCGCTATGACTGTAGATAGGGCGAGCCCCCGTTCGGGCAACCCTCTTGTTCCATGAACATTCATCAGTTCACCTATTCGCCGAATGGCATACTTATTCGCACAAGTTATTCGGGCATTCACTGTGTTCACTAATACACAATATTAACGCCTGAAAACCAATCTTGACAGGGCCATGGAACTCTTTCCAAAGCCGAATTTTCAAAATTTGGTAATGATGATATTCTGGAGCAGCTTTGCACAGTGTTCAAGGGATGTAAAAATCTCTACAAGAGACAACGGAAAGAGGAAGATGAAAAGGTGACGGATGAGAAGGAAAATAGATGCGATGGACATAAGAGCCATGTAAGTGCTTGCCTTGTTTCAATCATTCGTCAGCTGCACGATTGCACGCAGAAAGCCGTGGCTCGGCGTGAGGTGCGGGTTCAAGTACCAAATCTAGAATGTAGCAAAGTCGACTGGATGTTCATCCCGCAATATCAGTCGAGTGATGAAAGTCAATGGGAGGATGTGCTTAGCGAGAATACAGATGAGGAGACGGCGCAAAAGGCTGTCAGGTGCATTAAAAGTAATAAGCCGTGGCTATCAAGGCCACCTACCTATCATTCTGCAGATGTGAGTTCATGGATTCAACATGTGAAGAACGCTCACTCAGTATTTCTCCAGATCGCAGAGTTGTTTTACGATCTTGACCTTGCACGGATTGCTGAGCAGAAGAAAAAGAGGGCAAGAACAAGAAAGGGTGCACCTTTCCACCCTACAATGGTTGGCGATCCGGTGGAGAAAGAGCTTCCTATCGTTGAGAAGAACAGGAATCGAATTCAAAAGGAGTTCTTGAACAGCAAGGGGGATAGATGGAGTCTGGAGCAGTTTCAGTGGCATGGAAGACATGGTGGTTGAAAATGGCTCCTATGGACCCTTGTGGTCTCTTAGGGTTAAGCATCCATGGACGCGTCAGTGACGTGTCCATGGACGATGGCTCCCTGTGGCCGGGGTGCCCTCCATGGCCTGCACTTCGGTCTTTTGTTATCGACTTTTGCAAGTCCTGCACTACTTGCTTGCGTTCAAAGTCACAGCATCATCAGCCTTACGGCTCCCTGCAGCAGCTTCCGATACCCGAGCAACCTTGGAATTCCATCTCCATGGGAATAGCGCAGGCTCGCGGACTGCGAGTGCTGCGATTGCACGGAGGGGAACCACGGGAAGACGGGGAATGCGGGGAGTGGAAGGTAGGAGGCCGGGTCCCCGGCGGGAGGAGAGGGTGGTGCTGTTGAACGGGTGGATCGCGTTCACGGAGGGTGGCGGATGGGAAGGCCGGTCAAAATAGGCATTGGTTCCAGGCCTGGCTGAAGCTTCTTCCACATAACAGCTACATTGAGCAGTTGCCGGCATCTTCGGGATTCACTGCAATCCTTGTAGTAGTTTGCTGCTTAACCAAACAGAGGATATTCATCCTGACCTACGACACAGTCACCTCCGCAGAACTGGTTCTGGTCTTTCAGCCTCATGAACCCAGCGACTCTTGCGCCGATCATTAGCATAAAATGTTGATTGTAAGGGAGGGGCAGCGTGCCGCAGCCACGGATGGAGCGCTTGTATAAATAAGATGCTGGGGTATGACCAGCGCGAGCGCGCGCAGCGGCGGTGGGCGCAGGAGCGCTGAAGGCCGGATAGCCGTCAGACGCCGGCTGTTGGAATCATGTACAGCGTTGTAGATTACATGTACAACCTGCTAGCATTTACAATTACCTGTTGTAAATTACATCTACAACCTGCTGTAAATTACACCCGTGTTCAACTCAGACGCCCATTCCTACGCCTCCACCTCCCGGCCTCAGTACGGTGCCCGTAGCCCGCCGCCGCCGCCCACTCCCTGCGGTGCACCTGAACCATCCGCCGCCCCCGTGTCCCACCTGCACCGTACCCGGCCTGTCAGTACGGTCCACCTGCACCGTCGGCGCCCATGGGTGCGGTGCACATGCCCCATAGGGCGCCGCTCGGTATGGTGCACATGCACCGTTCGCCGCCCCTGCATACGGTGCAGCTGCACCATCCGCGGCGCCTCCGTACGATGCAGCTGCACCATCCGCCGCCCTCTCCCTGGGGTGCACCTGCCCCATCCGCCGCACCTCCGTATGGTGCACCTGCACCGTAGCCTGCCAGGTGGTACGGTCCACGTCCACCACAGGCCGCCTGTCGGTATGGTGGACCTGCACCATCCGCCCCCCTCCGTATGGTGCAGCTGCCCCATCCGCTGCCCCTCCGTCCGGTACAGCTGCCCCATCCGCCGCCCTCTCCCTGCGGTGCCGCACGGTGCACGTCCACCGTAGCATCATGAGTCCATAGAATGACTCGCTTTTCAGCAGGAAAGGTAGGCATGACACGGAGTGGAATTGGTACGTTATCATTTGTCCATGTCATCGTTTGCTCCTCAGGTTTTGCCCATACTGGCAGGAATATCTCTTGATGATATTCCACAACATCCTCACACTCATGCCCATCAATGTACATGCCAGTTGGCTGCTTGCCATATCGGTATTTCATGGCATGCATCCATCACCATGCTGTATGTTCACTTGGGGTCTTCTTGAGCTTCAAATGAGCTTTGACTTCCGGAGTGCTGGATGATATCCATAGCTGACAAGTACTTTTTTCCCAGCCCTTGCAGATGAAGATGAATCTCTTCTGCAACATCCTCATCATGCAGTCATGACTTGTTGTGACATCCATACAGACTGACTGGCAGGTGCGCATTGTCTTCCAGGAAGTCCCATACCCAGATGCGCAAAGAACGTGCAAGACCTTTCCCCTTTCCAGCACCAGTTGCAGCCAGAAGCGAAGCTTCTTGCCACCCAGCACCACTGGGTGCCATGTAATACCACAAGAATGCAAGCATCGCGGTGATCTGGCCTTGAAAGACCATATCAAGCTGATTATCCGCTGCTCTTATTGCCAACAGGTGGTTTGCATCTTTGGGGATCTTCGACTTTGGTTTTGGAGGTGTCCAGCGATGTTTCATGTTCACAGGTGCATTCTCCGTTCCTTCCTCTCCAGGTTCACCTTCTTCTTCCATAATTTCACTTTTGTCCTTTTCTGCTTCCTCCACCTCTTGTGCTGTCCTCTCCTCTGCTTCCATCAGCTCTGGCTCCAGCTCCTCCTCCTCCTCCTTCTCCTCTGTAAGGGCAACCCTAGCTAGTTGTGGAGATCACACTACCACACAACTGACAAGGGGAAATCCAAAGTATGTATAAATGAACAGAGCATACAAGAGAGGGGATTCTCACCTGACAAGGGGAAATCCAAAGAGAAAAGTCTAAGGACCCCCAATGTCAGCGAGCCCGTATTATACTACGCTGCGCAGCCAGGGACAACACTTGGCACCCACCATCAACCCTGCACCTCCCCGACCCTTGATCGACCCTTGATGCCACCTATCACGCGGGTCGCTTGATTTCCGACACTGTTCCGAGAGTGGAAGTCGGAAATTGGAGCGGAACTGGCGAGGCGAACAGAACTGGTGGAAGTTCTCCCCGAAGCGGAATCATTTCCGAAGGCGGAGGCGGGGATGGAATCGGAACAGGAAGCGGAGTCGGAAATGGAGTCGGAACTGGGTGTGGTGTCGGAACTGGAAATGGAAAACAGGGTGTCCCCTGACATCCTCCTCCTCCGCCTTCTCCTCCTCCTCCGCCTTCTCCTCCTCCTCCTCCTTCTCCTCCTCCTCCTCCTCCTCCTCCTCCTCCTTCTCCTCCTCCTCCTCTCCTCCTCCTCCTCCTTCTCCTCCTCCTCCTCCTTCTCCTCCTCCTCCTCCTTCTCCTCCTCCTCCTCCTCCTCCTCCTCCTCCTCCTCCTCCTCCTCCTCCTCCTTCTCCTCCTCATCCTCCTCTGCCACTATTGGTATTTCCACTGGCTCCAGCTCCTCTGACGGAGTTGTGTCTGACTCCTCATTCACAGTAAGCCTTTTTTGCGTCTTTTGCCACTGTCTGATGTCAGAGTACCCAGCTTTGCGTGACTTCTGTGTGGCCTCTCGGATCCTCTGGGCGCGGCCTGTTTTATTGAACAAGACGGGAGGTCGATTCAGACGGTCGTCCATGAATAGGGAGTAGTAGACTTTGTTGACAAAGCGGTGAACCTGGTTCAGCAGATGATAGAGCATTTTGAGAGAGTATTTGCTTGTTATAAAAGATATTGACCGTATTGACCAGCAGCCTCGAGGTTGTCGACTCTTTGAACCTCATGCAACAGATGCTCCCCGGATGATGAAAACGTGGAAAACACGTGTTGGTACCTATAACGGGAGAAACTGCCGTCTGCCGCGCAAATCACTTCATTTCGAGTCGCCGGTACGTTGGGATTCATTTCCCTTGGTGTCCAGTTTCGTTCTCGGCCCCTTGAGTGCCTTCTCCTTTCAACTTGTTCGTATGTCGTGAGTTAAGTATCGTCGTACGAATTGTCTGTAATAGTATATACTATTTTCCAAGCTACGTTCCTGACGAGTCATGCCATGTATAGTAAGTAATCTCATATGGCCGCGTAGCGCCGTACCTAAGCACTGCAGGAAGAAAGGGTACTTAACTTAAGTACATTACATAACGATAAATCAGTACCGAAGGTACCAAATCTAAGAGCTCGCGTATCTGAATTTAAGTACACCGGTCAATTGGCGCGACCCCGAAATCTAGTAGAGAGAATGTCCATTTCAGAAACAATTTACACTGATTTTCTGCCTTTTTTGTACTTAAAATTGCAGTTATAAAATACTGATAAACCAGTGCATTATACTACTGAAATGTAGTTCTGCAATACATGAAAAAGTAACTGGGTTGGAAAACGGCGCAGACCAGATGAGTATGCGATACGATGCAGGCAAACACGAAAATGACGAGTGGGAGAGGATCAAGCACTGTGAAAACATGAATAACAACAGGGGCAATTTCAGCGATGGGACAATAAAAAGAATACTTTACGCAGCAATAACTGTAATAAGATGGCTATGTATCAGGGGTGATCACCGCGAGCCCTAGCAGACGGGACCGGCTGCGAAGGGAATATGAGAGAGGGAATATGAGAGAGGGAATATGAGATAGAGAGAGAAGGCAGAGATACTTAAGACATACCTGGCGTTTTGTTTTTCTCACCCCGGAGCTTCCAGTGGCAGTAGAGGAAGATTTTTTATCCGAAGCACCCTGACCGAGTCCACGTGAGCAAGGGTATACGAGCATATGATGAAAATACCTTGGCAACCTTTGTTTTCTTAGCGGTCTGCAATCAAGTCAGGAGCGGCCATGCGACAAATGGCTGTGAGCTAACCTTTTCCTTGCCCTTGGCCAGCTGGAAGGACCTGGTTAGATATGTAGATTCATTAGGCCAGAATATACACGCGCCACTGGGATTGACTTGAGCGTCTTGTAGCGTTTAGACTAGCCTATGCGTCAGTAAAAGGAATAATATAAAACTCAAGCAAGCTAGACTCACCGGTCCAGGACCATCATCGTTCTCGACTGGCTTCTTCCTCTTCACGCCGGCGACCCCCTTCTTTGAGGCCATGCTGGCAGCCACGGCAACGGAGGTCTTCTTCTTCTTGCTCTTGGAACTTTGGCTGGCGGTACCGAGATCCAGCATCTCCAGATCATGTGTGACATCTCGCTCGTGATTCTCGACAGCAGCGAAGTTGGGACAGGGCCACACTTTGCTTTTGCTAGAGGATGTCCCCTACAATCATAAGGTAGGAGTCATATATATAATAAAAATAAAAATAAGACATGGACCTTGGTGATGGGGACATCGCTGATGACTGGGGGGGCCGCCTGGCGATTGTCCGGGGCTCGGTTAGCCTTTGAGGACTTGACCTAGTGAATCAGTAATGTAACAACGAAAATAAAAGAAAAAATACTCAACAAGCTTGGCAGCCGGCTGGACAGAAGCCGCTGCGGATTTCTTCTTGGACTTGGATTTAGTGGTGGAAATAAGAGGGGCATCTGGGAGAGGAGTATGTGTGAGGTTGGTACTGCTGGCGGCAGGCATGGTGGCCGCTCATGCAGCCTGGCGCAAGGCCGATTTTCGAGCCTGTTCCGTAATGTTCTTGAGGTATTGTTGAATAAGCGCATGAACTGGCCAGCCGCCAGCGAAGTTTCTAAGCAAGGGAAAATCCTCGCATACCTTGATACAGTCACAATAGAAGTATGCAATATATGAAAAATTGGTTACATACTTTGAGTTCGACCAAAACTGTTTTGGCCTTTACTTTTTGCGCATTGGAAGAGAGAGATCGAGGTTTTTGCCGCAATGAGAATGCACTGAACGCTGGGATACAAGATGTGTTAGTCCAAAGGTAATTATAGTAGTGAGATAAAATATTACCAAAATATCTTTATATGTGTCGGCGTCGTCCTGGTGATTGGATCCCAGGCCGATCATCTCCTTAATGCTATAATCACGCCCTCCTGTACCATCGGGCTTAGGGATTGGAAGGATTGGATTGATACTGTGACTTAGCTCAGCCCAAGTAAATTCGCAATAAAGCTCCTGTCGTTTCTTTTTCCTAGCTGGCGTGTCGTTATGGTTGCTGCTGACATCGGTAGCATCGACGTCGCCACTGTCCGTGGTCTTAGCATGACCAGGTGTGATGTCTTCTTCCTCGTCCTGGGAATCAGAAATGGAGGCGATGGGACCATGTGAGGATTTGTTTTCGTATTCGTCACCCGAGAGGCCGTCACTATCATTCTCTTCCTCTGATTCTGAGTCCATGGCTTCAGGGTTACCGTGGGTTGCCTCATTGGGTGTGTGCGCGGAGGAGATGTCTGAGGAGTAGTGAGACGGTGGTGGAGTGAGTTCTTCCTCAGAAGAACTTCCATCCTCCTCAGGTTCCTGGTACGTACTCATCGTGCCAGAAGAAAGCGAGGCATCCGTTCCAGAAGGAGCAGCCGATGCTTAGTCCCAGTTGAGTATAAGTATGCGTGGCAAAGAGCAATGAAAGTGCAACTTACATTGAGGGATAGACTTCAATAAACTACTGGGATCGAGACCCTGCGTGATCATAGATTTGAATAGCTCTAGCATACATGTAAAAGGGGTTTTGAGCGGAAATCACAAGGACATCAAAATGGAGACTTACTCTGCATTTTCTTAGTTGCTTGCTCCATTATCTAACGTATGACAGGTTGGAGGTGATTGAGGGTAAGTATCGAAGGCGACGAGGGTGGTTTGTGGTGGTGGGAGGAAGGAAGGAGTTCTAATTTGTCAAGTGTCGGACATTGAAATGACTTCGTCAACGACATCGAGAGCTGCTAAAAAAAGCACGAGCGCTCTCATCATCGGATTCGGACAGTGCGCCCAACACCAGGCACGATAAGCTGGACCCTGATCAAGATCTCAGTCAGTTTGCCGATGATGAGGGTGGCAATGATGTCATCATGCACAATACAATACTTGACGATCTTTTATCTGATTCACCGTCCGAGTCCTTAAGCTTAGTGGAGGAAGAAGAATTTTTCCCAAATCTCAATGAGAATGAAGGACTCGAGGAAGAGGCCAAAGTCAAGGAGGTTGAGGATGAGGAACGAGATGAAATCACTGACGAAGACCTTGTTCGTGTCCTCCAGGAACGCTATGGAGAAGAGTGGAGAGCACAGTTGCATGCCATATGTCTGCATTTTTGATTTATATAACAAATTATGTACCTAACAACCTTCCTTCAACCACAGGTGGAGATCTGTTAACTGATGGTGACCTAGATAACATCTGTGCATTTGCCCTGCGCATGTCAGGTTCAGGGCTCCCTCGGTCTACATATAACAACAT
The DNA here is from genome assembly GCA_015179125.1 of Gautieria morchelliformis. NCBI lineage: Eukaryota > Fungi > Basidiomycota > Agaricomycetes > Gomphales > Gomphaceae > Gautieria > Gautieria morchelliformis. Next base: position 152,606 of record WHVA01000172.1, on the reverse strand, counting down.
GTGCATGTTCTTTCAACGCAAACTCAACCTCGACACCGGATATCTAATGTACCGGCGAATTGAGTTTCTTTCAGGCATCAAGCCTGAATTCTACGACATGTGTGATAATTCCTGCCTTCTATATGTGGATTCCTTCCGAGCTGACACATATCGCTCAATCTGTGGTAACCCTCGCTACCATGCCAATGACAAACCGATTGCACGGCTCCCTTATCTGCCGATCATCCCTCGCCTGCAGGGGTGGTATGAAGGCCGCTTGATGATTGAACAGCTCAAATATAGAAGTCAATACACTCACACGCCTGGGGAATACAGTGATGTCTTTGATGGATCCCATTATCGCAGTCTCCTGGATCAACATGTCGAAGTACAAGGTGAAACACTCAGCCATAAATACTTCTCCAATCCTCGTGATATTGCACTCGGGGGGTCGACCGATGGGTTTCAGGTATTTATCAATTAAATAGGATAGTTTATACTCACAAACTATTCATAGGTGTTTGCTATTAGACCAGCCCTAGGAAGAAAGAAGAGTAACTCGGCCTGGCCAGTATTATTAACAAATTACAACATCACATCAGAGGTTCGCACCCGATTTGACAATCTGCTTCCTGTCATGGTTATCCCTTGTCCCAATGGCCCCAAGTGCCTGGACTCATTCTTAGTGCCTCTGATCAAGGAACTCGAATGACTTGCTCGTGGCATATGCACATATGATGCTGCAACCAACGAGAATTTCGATTTACCCGCGTACCTCATTTTATTTTCAGGTGATCTCCCTGCTATGTCCAAGCTACTATGCTTGAGAGGGCATACTGCCTATTGCCCATGCCGCTTCTGTCTGATCCGAGGCGAACACGATGAGATCCAATGGCCAGGGAAGAAACCAAGCTCCACTTACTATCCTGCATTACAGGTGCCACGATGACCAGGACAGCGCAGGGATGATGGGTGGGGCCCTAACAACTTGCCTGTCCGCACACACAATGTCCACGTCACACATCTCACTGAAATATTGTCTGCTGAACCGACTCGTCGTGACAGGCTTGGAGTGCACTACGGAATCCACCGATTGTCTCGGCTTTTGCACCTCAAGTCGCTCAGTCTGCCGGATTCTTTTCCACACGACATAATGCATCTTTTTTTCAAAAATATCTGTCCATTACTAAAAGAGCACTGGACAGGATCGGGCTGCTTCAAGAACATTGAACCTGCTGACCCAGGATACCGCCTAGCACCACATATATGGGAACAAATAGGCCATGAAACCGCCGAGGCTTACAAGATGATGCCCTCTGATTTCGTTGGCGGCATGCCCGACATCACCAACTCCAAATATAAAGCAGAATTCTGGTCATTCTGGGTGCAGTATTTAGGCCCCATCCTCTTACGGAATCAGTTCCCCAACCCCAAATATTACGATCACTTTTGCGATCTTGTCAGCATCATCAAGACGTGTCTTCAGTTCACCATAACCGAGGAAGCATTGCAAAAACTACATAAATCTATCGTAAAGTGGGTCCAACAATATGAAAGGTGCGTTATGAATTTTTGTACTCAGTTCGTGTTCTGAAGCAACCGCGGCTGGCAGGTGGTATTACCATTATGAACAAAAGAATCTCCCTGCATGTACTTTCAATATTCATGCGCTCCTGCATGTTCCCGACTACATACGTCTTTGCGGCCCTGCATGGATGACTTGGGCGTTCCCAATGGAACAATATTGCGGCAAACTGGGATCGTGCATGACCTCACAGCTTCACCCTTATGCCACACTGTCGGTGTACGTCACACGTGCAGCGCAGCTCTCCCAGCTCAAGGTCCTATATACACAAGTTGATGAGATGCTGACGCCGGAGGCCATAGAAGGAGCTGTGAGCGCGATGGAGCATGTCTACCCAGAATGTGCGTACTTTGATATGACACCCCCTTTGCGTGCCGCTAACACATTGGGGCCTCTTAGTTCCTAATACAGTCCTTCATTCACCTCGTAACCTTGCTTTTCAGCCAGATCCAGACCTTTGTCGAAGAATCACTTTATACTTCGTGCAGCTGTTCAACTGCCCGGCCAATGTCATCCTCACCGAACTACCTTCAATTATGACGAGATGGGGAAAAGTTCGTATTACTAACGGTGGCGACAAGATTTGAGCCAGGTGTGCCATAAGTGAAGCTCAGGCTCCTATCAGCCGTGATTCATCATTTGTCCGTGTGAGTACTGCATGATTTCTAAATCAGGAGAAAATTTTATAGCATCATATTTTTACAGTACACATTGATGGTGGCTAACAATCGCTGTGGCCAGCACATGTTCGGCAAACATTTTATGGACAGCTACATTGCATCATCGATGTCGTCATGCCGCAGTCACGTACACTCGACCTCGAGGAGCCCCATCGATATCTTTTAGCAGTCATCCAGCCATGTTCAACAGGTGGAAAAGATGCGACTCACGAGCTGACCACATATTCGGAGACCACCATCCCTGTTGTTGTGGATTTGCGTACGGTCGAATGCGTAGTTGGACGAGTCAAGCGCAGGAATGAATGGGGAATTGTTGACCGCAGTGGGGACTTTGCCAGGACTGTTTTCGTGGAACCGGAAGTCGAGTTTGAATAGGTGCGTTTTTTTTTTCTTTTTCCTCTTTGCGTTCTCATCATTTTATATTACTCCAGTAAGTACATTGTCGCTACACATCAATTGCACTATTTTAAACACTCCCCTTACTCTCTGAGACTCCCAAGTCCCTGCGCTCTCGAGCTGATGCACAAACAATTTGCGATGCACGATGCAATAATTCTTTTGTTGTACTCACTAAGACTTGCTTATGCTAACCTAGTAAGTGAATTTGCTGTCTCAGGGCTCGCAGCACTCGGTTTGTTTGGTGATTTGATGTGTCTACCCGTCGATATGGGCTGGCTTTGGGTGGCTTATTTTAAGTGTTTAAATGTACTTAATTTTAGTGGTAGCTAAAATATTTTTTTTGACACTGATTTTGGGTGAAAAAAACTACTGAAATTAAGTACTAGTGCATAAAGTACTTATTTTAAGTGCCTGTTCTTCCTACAGTGTAAGCGTTACAGCAATCTTCTAAGTCGCATAATGTGAATGGGAAAGAATAGCAGGGTGCCAGGTTTACACATGGCATGATACGCCTCAGCCTCGGTCTCAGCTGGATTACTTATGCGTACTATTACTAGCTCGCCGCATAGCATCCTGCACAGGAATTGGCACATCAAGCTTCAGGATCTCTATTGGACCGCTGCTTTAAGACAAGCACGTCTTTTGCACGATTTCGTAATCCGTTCTCCCTATCCAAACACAGGTATGTTTGCTGCATCCGCAGCCATGCATGAATTGAACTGGCTGCGGATGCCTTTCAATCGCTAAGCCTCGCGGATTCCCTTGAAATATCAAGAATCACTTGCAATATGACCTGGTGCACACACGTACACACTAGGCCATTCGAGTTGCGCTAGGGTCCACTGACGAGTGCCCATCGAGCAAATTAAACCTGTCAGCCTGGCTGATAGAACCAATTCAGCTAAGGCAACGCAGAAGCATCATAAATGGTTAGCCGCCTGAATATTCTCGGCATACTGTTGATTACATCGGACTGGCATAGGCTGGAAATGATTCAAAAAGGTCTTCCTTTCAAGAAACTTGAAGTCGAGCGGCATGTAAGTGAGTGAGCGTCAGCAAAACAATGAAAGCAAACCGTGACAAGCTCACCTCATATGACGAATACGACCGATGGATGGCATCGTTCCACACCACCACCTCACACCATGAGATGTATGACGATGGGAAAAGATGAACACGAGGAAGCGGAAGGGATTATGACCTAAAATTGCAAGTTCCAGCCCCTGCCTGTGCACGAAGATTTGATTCTATGACATTCATAGATAGTCTCAGTAGAGGTGTCACGTCATACTGTAATTTCTGGATATGGAAACACGAGAAAGCTCATAATTCGGCGTCATGGATGTAGTGAAAGAGCTTGGCCGAGGAGTAAGACTGGTTAAGACATGGGGCATGACAACATGGTATCCGTGAGATGGTGCATTCGGTGTATCAGCTGTCTGGTGATGTAGATCTGCACTGTAGGAAAGATCAGAACTTAAATTCAGTTTCCAATGCACTTACACGGATTGTCCGTTCCAATTTGAACTTTTTTAGGGTTCCAGAAATTTACAAAAATACAGAACTTGTTTTCAGTACTAATTTGAACTACACCAAAGGTTCCAAAAAAATTTTTTGACTCATCGACGCGACCCTTTTTTTAAGGTCGAAAATGACCTTTGTTTATCCAAATTGATATAAAGTGTTCAATGGTTAATGACTCAAGAAATGATAACCATGATAGCAGATTGCAAAGCACTGCAGAGACGATACACGTATCTGGGAAATTCGAAAACTATGCGCCTAGTCATCGTCTTCCGGCTCTGGATTGACGAAAACAGTGCGAGCGAGGTCCCCGCTGCGATCGATGATTCCCCACTCATTTCCATGCTGGACTCACCCCACGACACCGTCACAGTCGATGTCGATGTTCCTACCAGTGCCTGCACCACCGAGATCACCAGATCCATGTTCTTCACAATCCGATTCCAATGAGCCGAGAGTAAGTGCTGCCTCGACAGCTTGACAATGATGGATACGTTGCCTAGGACCTGGGAGCTTCATGCAGGTAGGAAAGCATCTGCAGAGCTCTTTGCCAGCCATGGGAGGAAGCGAGCAGGCTAGTACAGTACTTGGGGCAAATGAAAATCCTCAAGTCAGTTGAATCTCAGTTCATTAGGTAATCCTTAATTTTTAGATCGTACCACCAGCTTCCCACCACTCACAGACTCATTCCTTGGACTCGACACTGAACACAATGGTGAAGAAGTCTAAATCCAATCAAATTCCACCGGAGTGGACATGTAAGTTCCAACTTTTCTCGGTGTCTTAAGGCCATATTTTGCCCCTCCCACAATATTCTGGCCTACGGCCTTCCCACACTGCGTAGATATCTTTCACAAACTCTATGCTCAGGGTGTAGACCCTAGAACCCTGTTGCCACCCACAGTCCCAGGTAAAGCATAAAATTGATTTTGCATGCATATACTCGTTTTTTTTTTTTTCTCTCTAGCCGGCACTGGTCCCTCCCCTGCAGAAGAAACCCCAGATACCTCTATTGAAGTCGCTTCGGCCCCCCTCTTCCCATCAGATACCCCCAATTTAACCGCTACCTCTGTCAGTGCCGCCCAGCCCATCAGCACAGTCTGACATCCCGGCTGCTGCTTCCGTAGTGCCAGTGGTCAAGATAACAAAGAAAAAGGACAAAAAAGACAAAAAGGGCTCGAACGTCGAGGACACTTCGAAGAAGAGGCCATTGACGGAAATGTCTGTATCTATCAAGGCCCTCCAGGTATGTGTGCCAAGCCGTTTTCTCCCACCGTTCTTTGCTTCGAAACATCTTTACTATATAAAGGCACGTGAACCCTTACTAATTAGATTGCTTGTTAGCCTGCGCCCCAGAAAAAATCCGGCACTGTGAAACCGCTGTCACCACTTAGGCCAAACGCAAGAACATTGCCGTGGTGAGCGCTCTCTAATATCACGTGATCTTTATGACTTAGTATTCTCTCATCAGGAACCAGTACCGGTGCAGCCACCCAGGAAACAGGTGAGTTAGATATCTACAAAATATCCGACCTAACTAATAAAATGCCGCCTGTATAGAGCACACGGGTTTCCAAGCCATCTAAAAAAAGTCCATGAGGTATGCCTACCCCATCTCATATTATCGTTCTCGGGAATAGGACACATACTAATCATGCTCACTAGATGGACGAGAATGTTCCCTCTGCATCCAAAACCAAGAACAAGTGAGACTCGCACGGCCACCATCCATGCTATTTCAATATCCATTCTTCGCACTCATACGTGGCACTCACCCCACTATTTCCACTGATGCACGGCACTCATCCCACTCTCATCCCACTCTTTGCATTCGCCCCATTCCACTCGCGGCACTCGCCCTTGACCCTCAGCTCTCGCATTGGCGCCGGCACTTGTCTCCACATAGCTTATTGAACTCTCGACTCGCTCTCACACATACCTCATTGAACTCTCGACTCGCATCAGCCCCAGCTTGTTATGGCATTCAGCTCTCCATTGTTCCCATTCCCATTCGCAATATGCTCTTCCCTCGCAGAGTCGCATGCCCCAAGACACGGCTTGGTGGCATTGTACTAGAAGTCCCTAATTAGGAAAAGCACCCCTCTGTAATTAGTTGTTACTGAACTTCAGAGTCAATGAACACTTTTGTTCAGTTCTAAAATACCTGAATTAAAGTTCCGATGGAACTGCCCTTCAGTGCAACTATGCGCACCAAGTGACATTTATACTACTAGATTTCAGTACGTGACAAACATGGCAGCAAGGTATCTGCATACTTAAGATCAGTTCTCTGGAACTGGTGTTCAGTTCCTTTGGAACTGTTTTATGAGTTCCGAGGGAACTGATTTTCAGGGGCCGCTCTTCCTGCAGTGTCTGTTCCCGGTGGCCCGACTGAGGGGGGATCGATGCGACGTGGTCGCAGTTTTTTAACTTAGTATGGTGCTTTGCAGTCATACGATAATTATATTGGAAAGTTGTGTAACACGGTACAGTATCCACAGCACTGTTCCATTGAATTTCGTGATGGTTCCTTGCATTGCGTGATCGACGATTCTGAGTGAAGAGAGCGTGGCCGCCAACCTAAGATAAACAGCACACCGACCATGACGGACACGGACATAGACACGGACAAGGACAACAAGCCACGACATTGTCGTCTTTGCATGGTGCACACATGTCGCCACTCGCCCCGTCCTTCCATGCATCTTTCACGGCATTCCACGTACATGTTTTACCCGTCCACTCCAGACATCAGCTCACCTCCCCCCACATACAATTATCCTCTGACACCTGAGTGAAATTATGCATGGTCATGATGGTTCATTCTCCCAGTTGGTTGAAGAAGCTCGATCAGGGAGGTTCACCCGAGCCGTTATTTCTCTTCAGCGATAGCATCATGTAATGTGAGAGTCTGTGATGGATCAGGTACAATTCCTCACGCCGATGATAATAAAGTTCGCTCTGGCAATCCTACTCATTATATTCGTAAGTCCTAGCTCCACCTCGTCGCAGCGGGAGCTCCTACCATTGCGGCAGTACGTATAAATATACTTATACTATGCATATATTTACATGAGTTACTGAAAGCAAAACCAACTCACAAGCATCGTTATCATCGTATTATAAGTGCGCTCGCTTAAATATATACTTGCACATTTACTCCTAGGCCAGCTGGAGGGGGCACACATGATCCCGGCGCCCACATCCTTGGACTGATGCTCGGATATTGGAAAAGTGGGTGAGCATGACATCTCTAGATTTGGGGTAGTCAAATAAATCTGCCAGTGTCTAAACCCACCCAATCCGATAGTATCGATACACCACCTCTTCCGTTTCACAGTCACTGTAAGCATCGCGCAGAATATCTTCCTGCCTGATGATAGCTATTTGCAGAGGTATAGGCTCCATGGCAGCGTCAGCGTATGGGGACGTAGCTTCAGCCGAAGGACAAGGCATGTCAGTGTGATCGCCAGCGTCGCAAATATTGGACGACTGTGATGGTACATTAGCATGTTGACTCAGCTTACGTGACGAAATGATATCTGCAGCAGGTCGAAAAACCTCTTCCACAGAACGGGATTCGACAGCATGTGTACGCCTGAGGGGGATAATAAGATGGAAGAGTGCGGGTATTGGGCACTGGTCCGTGCGCAAGGGCGACGTATCACTTCGGTAAGAATGTCCTGGAGGAGCTGCGGCAGGTGCCCGGATGGTATACTCATCAGCTTGTAACAGAGGTCTCGTAGGTTTCCTCAAAAATCGCTCGACGCAGGCACGGACCCAGAGTGCGTGTGAATGTTCGTAAGTGATATCTGCTTCAATAATAACGTCAAAGGGTATGTCCAACTGAGGTGCAATCGAAGAAGTTGAAGAAGGCGTGGCTGAGGTCAGGATGTTAGCGTTATTAGCGAGAACCTGCTGTCGATCACGGATAAGGTCAGTCTGATCTAACACTGGATGTGAGGTTTGAGGCCGAGACCGGAAAAGCGCATCAGCATCGTTCGGCCATTTGATGTCTTGTGCCGAACTCTCAGATGTCTCTTTACCCACCGGGTTTGAGATAGGATGCGCCAACGAATGGATCACAGACCAGTCCAGCGGTAGGACAACCATATTGTGGGCGCAACACGAAGTATGCGATGTCCCAGTGTTACTATCGTTATGCACAGGCGAATGGGAGTTGATTGATGCAGTTGGGAAATTGACGGCAAAGTTGGATCGTAGATTGGCGAGGACAGATGGATGAAAATCTGTCGCAAAGACCGTATCGACAACCAGCGGCGCCTGACGAGTATCAAACGAAATTGGCTCTTCGCACTGTCGATCCATGCTTCGGAGTCGCTCCAACACCTTTCCGAGCACCAACGACGCCAAACCTGTTCCTGCACCCAGTTCCAATGCTCGGAAGGGCGCATTGACGCGAGGTTTCAGGGTGCCTAGTTGCTCCCTCGAAAATATAGAGAAGTTTGAGGGGTTCTCAGCGATCATTTCTGCGAGTATGCATGAGCCACCCCAAGTTTGGGCACCAACACTGGAGAAATCGCTTGATTCAAGAGGGGCGTCGCGGAGTAAGACGGTGAATTCGTCCATTCCTCCCTCCACACTTTTGGGAGAATCAACGCCGATGAACGAATTATGCGTAGGGGTCGACGACGAAAATGAGTCGGGAACGACAGTGGGCTTGGGTGCCCGATCCGGCAGCGGAAATGTGAATGTTCGTGTCACACTCCCCGAAGCAGCCGCTCCAGCACAGATGGCAAGGAGCGAGGCTGCCTCTTCCAATGCCTGTGAACTGACTCTGGAGGAGCCTAACGATTCGTCACCAACTTCGGAAAAGAGTGAGACGAAGCGCGTGAGCCATTGGATAGCGAACGAGCGTTCAAAACCGTCAGAGCGAATCGCTGAGAGAGCGTTGCTCTTCTTTTCTGGATTCAGCTGGTAAGGCTCAAGCCTCTGGTGTGCGACGGCTGGATGGGAATGCGAGCCAACGCCGCAGCGTCGACGGCTGCATCCTCTAACTTCCGGCAAATATATGTAGCGCAAAGAATCAAGGGCTTCCCATATTTCTTTTTCGGAGCAGGTCTTGAGCAGCTTCAAGGGAGGAAGAAAGGTGGTGGGGGGCACCACATCTGTCATTGCTGTGGCACCACAATGGCCCACGTCGCTAATGTTCACTCCTTCCTCCGATCCTTTTCGACGTTCTCTCTACTTCCTCGCGATGGGTGTCCTAGGGATCATGTATTCTCGCGTCTTCCAACGATCCATGTCGTGTCTCTGAATACTGCGCGAATTTGTGATGAGGTGGCCCCATTGGCCCGGGCGCCTTGCTTTAACTGGGTACTTATACCTTTATGGTGAAAGCTGAGGACATTGTGAATCAGGTAGAGCTGGCAACCCGTTCGTTCGTATACCTGTCTTGTATACCTTCTGGTTCGGGGGTGGTGTTGACGATGGACGAGAAACTAGACCACGCCATACTGATCTGCCAGTGTCAGGTTGAATCCTGTTCACTCTCAGTTTCCCTAGCGTCATACGCACGTAGTCCACACACTCAGTCTTACTGACGGCTCATCTGCTTGTCGTGATGACCCGACGCCGTGTATACAAAGTCGGATCCGGATTTATACCTGCGAGGGAGCGACTTACCGCGCATCTGTCTTCACATACTCTCTGTTTGTTGCTCCTTGCTCCTTGCTAGCTTTGCTCTGCCGCTACGAATCGCGCGATGACGATGGTTGAACCTGCCAAGACGAGGCCGGATTGGTATCCATTCTTCAGGCGTGTTCTTTCTTTTGCTGTACAGCGTTGCAATACCTCTGCATTTCATACTGGCCGTTGATTGCCTTCGAAATTCTCGCTGTGGTATTATGTATACACTTTCCTGGAGACGCTTAATGCCGACAGTTTTTTCTGGGATTTGCGTCACTGAGACTGAAATTGACACGGTTGTCATGGAGCTTTTGTTACGACTCAGCTGGAATGGTGATAGAGATATCTCTTAGCTTCTTCGTCGACCGTTCGCCGTACCCACAAACATCCAGAGATGTTACCTCCCCCAAACATCGGCAGACACGATGGGATAACATTATAGACCGGAGGTGAGCGAAACTCAAGGGACTAACGCACCAGTAATGCAATTCCAAATCCTATGAATAAAATTCGTTCAAATCTCCGTCTCGGAATTTCGAAGGGCCCATGCTGCCATCATCGCAAGGGTCATCTTGACTGAACTTGAGGCAAAACACGATCTCTTAAAACAATCATCCGCAGTCGAATTGTCTCATATCCTCTGGCAGCTGAGCTGACCTGCCTCAAACAGCGCAGCACTCCTCACAGCCATTCGCTGGGCTCTTCACCCAGAGGAAACGCTACTGGTAGACCAATGACACCGTTCCTTTACAATGCCGCAACACGGGAACGGGCGTGCGTATAATTCCAACGTCCCAATTATTCAACAGTCTCGATGGGACATGATATATCGGACAAGACAGCGGACCTAACGACAAAACAAGTTTGGACGACAACGAAGATGACAGCGCGGTAAAGCATTATGAAAGCGAAGGGAAGACGGGCATCTGTGTGAGATCGAAGATCAACGTAAGGAAACAGCAGGCAGCGCTAGTCAAGAAACCTACGCATATCTCATTAACGACCCGATGAAGTGCCATTGCCCTTGTACACCTGGAGCAGCCGTTTCAACTCTTCATTTTCCTCCTCAGCCTTCTGCCTAGCCCGTGCTTCATTCTCTGCGACAGCCTCAGCCTTCTGCGCGACAGCCTCAGCCTTCTGCCTAGCCCGTGCTTGATTCTGCGCGACAGCCTCAGCCTTCCGCCGGCCTTCTCTTTCTTCTTGCAAAGTTTGATTATACTGTTTCGTAACCTGTCCTTCAGACAAACGAACACATACAAGTCAAAGTCAAAACTCACGAGGGCTAGAGCCTCAAGTCTCTGGTTGGCGGTCACCCACGCCTCCTCATGCCTCTGAATTACCTCCCGGTGCGTGGAAGACCTGTGGCGTATGACCTGCACGATCCCGAAATTGCCTGGTGACATGGCAGACTTTCGAATCCTCTCATCTACTTGACCGCACCTCTCCATCGCGGCATTATAGAGTACTTCCGCAAACCAATAACACTGGTATTGCAGGAGATGGTACGATCGATTTTGCTGATGTACGGCGTGGACCAAAATCAGTAGTTCGGCCACGGTGAGTCTCCGCGTCCCACCCGTGAATCTCTTGCAAACAAAACTGCCCTTCCTATTCTCCTTCACATAACGTTCAATGGGTAAGTTGACAAACGTAAGACGGTCCAGCGCAGGTTTGTCAGGGATCACTGAAGACGCCAATTTCATTGAACCTGCCACTGATTGTTCGGAAGCCGCGTTCGAAGCAGCGCTCGAAGCAGCGATTGACGCAGCGATTGAAGACGAGCTCGCAGCCGCGCTCGAAAGTGAAAGTAGACCCTGGCCGACTACACTTGGAGGGGGCCTATCGATAATAGTATTCTCGCGGTAGTAGGTAGAAGGGGGGGTGGTCAAATATCTCAGCTCCGGATCGTCGCTGTCGGCAAGGATGGCACGGCGCCATAACTCGTCGTCACTAACTTCCCCTACGTATCGGTCTACCACGATGATTCCGGCGTGAAAATAATGGGGATCCTCAACTTTGAAGATCAGAAATTCATGATATGGTCGTGACGACATCTTTCTGAATTGCACTTCAACCACAGCGACGTTGACCTCGTTTGGCAATAGGGGATGGAGCATGGCTGCTTGTATAGTCAAAGGTGTCGGGGTGTCATTATTGAACAAGACGGGAGGTCGATTCGGACGGTCGTCCATGAATAGGGAGTAGTAGACTTTGTTGACAAAGCGGTGAACCTGGTTCAGCAGATGATAGAGCATTTTGAGAGAGTATTTGCTTGTTATAAAAGATATTGAACGTATTGACCAGCAGCCTCGAGGTTGTCGACTCTTTGAACCTCGTGCAACAGACGCTATGATGAAAACGTGGAAAACACGTGTTGGTACCTATAATGGGAGAAACTGCCGTCTGCCGCGCAAATCACTTCATTTCGAGTCGCCGGTACGTTGGGATTCATTTCCCTTGGTGTCCAGTTTCGTTATCGGCCCCTTGATCACCTTCTCCTTTCAACTTGTTCGTACGTCGTGAGTTAAGTATCGTCGTACGAATTGTCTGTAATAGTATATACTATTTTCCAAGCTAGGTTCCTGATGAGTCATGCCATGTATAGTAAGTAATCTCATATGGCCGCGTAGCGCCGTACCTAAGCGGTACAGCAATCTTCTAAGTCGCATAATGTGAATGGGAAAGAATAGCAGGGTGCCAGGTTTACACATGGCATGATACGCCTCAGCCTCGGTCTCAGCTGGATTACTTATGCGTACTATTACTAGCTCGCCGCATAGCATCCTGCACAGGAATTGGCACATCAAGCTTCAGGATCTCTATTGGACCGCTGCTTTAAGACAAACACGTCTTTTGCACGTTTTCGTAATCCGCTCTCCCTAACCAAACACAGGTATGTTTCCTGCATCCGCAGCCAGTTCAATTCATGCATAGCTGCAGCCTGCCTGCCGGAGTGCAGCCATGCATGAATTGAACTGGCTGCGGATGCCTTTCAATCGCTAAGCCTCGCGGGTTCCCTTGAAATATCAAGAATCACTCGCAATATGACCTGGTGCACGCACGTACACACTAGGCCATTCGAGTTGCGCTAGGGTCCACTGACGAGTGAGTGCCCATCGAGCAAATTAAACCTGTCAGCCTGGCTGATAGAACCAATTCAGCTAAGGCAATGCAGAAGCATCATAAATGGTTAGCCGCCTGAATATTCTCGGCATTCTGTTGATTACATCGGACTGACATGGGCTGGAAGTGATTCAGAAAGGTCTTCCTTTCAAGAAATTTGAGGTCGAGCCGCATGTAAGTGAGTGAGCGTCAGCAGAAAAATGACCAATGGATGTCATCGTTCCACACCGCCACCTTACACGGTGAGATGTATGAGGATGGGAAAAGATGAACATGAGGAAGCGGAAGGGATTATGACCTAAAATTGCAAGTTACAGCCCCTGGCTGTGCATGAGGATTTGATTCTATGCCGATCCTAGATAGCCTTAGTAGAGGCATCATGTCATCGTGCGTATTACTGTAATTTCTGGATAGGAAACGCGAGAAAGCTCCTAATTCGGCGTACTAGTTAAGACATGGGGCACGACGACATGGTATCCGTGACATGGTGCATTCGGTGTATCAGCTATCTGGTGATGTAGAGCTGTTCTCGGTGCCCGAGGGGGGATCGATGCGACGTGGTTGCAGTTTTATAACTTAGTATGGTGCTTTGCCGTCATCCGATAATTAGATTGGAAAATTGTGTAACACCGTACAGTATCCGCAGCACTGTTCCATTGAATTTCGTGATGGTTCCTTGCATTGCGTGATCGACGATTCTCAGTGAAGAGAGCGTGGCCGCCAAACTAAGATACACAGCAGACCGACACTGACTCGTCAGTTACAACGAGCAGCATGACGGACACGGACACATGTACAGACACGGACAAGGACAACAAGCCACGACATTGTCATCTTTGCATGGTAGGCACATGTCGCCACTCGATCGCCCCGTCCTTTCATCCACTCCTTCATCTTTCACGGCATTCCCACGTGTTTTACCCGTCCACTCCAGAGGTCAGTTCACCTCCCCCTACATATAATTATCCTCTGACACCTGAGTGAAATTATGCATGGTCATGATGGTTCATTCTCCCAGTTGGTTGAAGAAGCTCGATCAGGGATGCTCACCCGAGCCGTTATTTCTCTTCAGCGATAGCATCATGTAATGTGAGAGTCTGTGATGGATCAGGTACAATTCCTCACGCCGATGATAATAAAGTTCGCTCTGGCAATCCTACTCATTATATTCGTAAGTCCTAGCTCCACCTCGTCGCAGTGGTATACCATTGCGGCACGTACGTATAAATATACTTATACTATGCATATATTTACATGAGTTACTGAAAGCAAAACCAACTCACAAGCATCGTTATCATCGTATTATAAGTGCGCTCGCTTAAATATATACTGGCACATTTACTCCTAGGCCAGCTGGAGGGGGCACACATGATCCCGGCGCTCACATCCTTGGACTGATGCTCGGATATTGGAAAAGTGGGTGAGTATGACATCTCTAGATTTGGGGTAGTCAAATAAATCTGCCAGTGTCTAAACCCACCCAATCCGATAGTATCGATACACCACCTCTTCCGTTTCACAGTCACTGTACGCATCGCGCAGAATATCTTCCTGCCTGATGATAGCTATTTGCAGAGGTATAGGCTCCATGGCAGCGTCAGCGTATGGGGACGTAGCTTCAGCCGAAGGACAAGGAATGTCAGTGTGATCGCCAGTGTCGCAAATATTGGACGACTGTGGTGGTACATTAGCGTGTTGACTCAGCTTACGTGACGAAATGATATCTGCAGCAGGTCGAAAAACCTCTTCCACAGAACGGGATTCGACAGCATGTGTACGCCTGAGGGGGATAATAAGATGGAAGAGTGCGGGTATTGGGCACTGGTCCGTGCGCAAGGGCGACGTATCACTTCGGTAAGAATGTCCTGGAGGACCTGTGGCAGGTGCCTGGATGGTATTTTGTAACGAGGGTCTTGTAGGTTTCCTCAAAAATCGCTCGACACAGGCACGGACCCAGAGTGCGTGTGAATGTTCGTAAATGATATCTGCTCCAATAATAACGTCAAAGGGTATGTCCAACTGAGATGCAATCGAAGAAGTCGAAGATGGGGTGGCTGAGGCCAGGATGTTAGCGTTAGTAGCGCGAAGCTGCTGTCGATCATGGATAAGGTCAGTCTGATCTAACACTGGATTTGAGGCTTCAGGCCGGGACTGGAAAAGCGCATCAGCATCGTTCGGCCAGTTGTTGTCTGGTACCGAACTCTCAGATGTCTCTTTACCCACCGTCTTTGGCAAGCCAGATCGTGAGCCCACATAGGGGTTTGAGATAGGATGCGCCAACGAATGGATCACAGACCAGTCCAGCGGTAGGACAACCATATTGGGGGCGCAACACGAAGTATGCGATATCCCAGTGTTATTATCATTATCCACAGGCGATTGGGAGTTGATTGATGCAGCTGGGAAGTTGACAGCAAAGTTGAATCGTAGATTGGCGAGGACGGACGGATGAAAATCTGTCGCAAAGACAGTATCGACAACCAGCGGCGCCTGACGAGTATCAAACGAAATTGGCTCTTCGCACTGTCGATCCATGCTTCGGATTCGCTCCAACACCTTTCCGAGCACCAACGACGTCAAACCTGTTCCTGCACCCAGTTCCAATGCTCGGAAGGGTGCATTGACGCGATGTTTCAGGGTGCCTAGTTGCTCCCTCGAAAATATAGAGAAGTTTGAGGGGTTCTCAGCGATCATTTCTGCGAGTATGCATGAGCCACCCCAAGTTTGTGCACCCACACTGGAGAAATCGCTTGACTCAAGAGGGGCGTCGCGGAGTATGACCGTGAATTCGTCCATTCCTTCATGGGAAGTGTTGGTGGAATCAACGCTGATGAACGAATTATGCGTGGGGGTCGACGACGAATATGAGTGGGGAACGACAGTGGGCTTGGGTGCCCTACCCGGCAGCGGAAATGTGAATGTTCGTGTCACACTCCCCGAAGCAGCCGCTCCGGCACAGATGGCAAGGAGCGAGGCTGCCTCTTCCAATGCCATTGAACTGACTCTGGAGGAGCCTGACGATTCGTCACCAACTTCGGAAAAGAGTGAGACGAAGCGCGTGAGCCATTGGATAGCGAACGAGCGTTCAAAACCGTCAGCGCGAATCGCTGAGAGATCGTTGCTCTGTTTTTCTGGCTTCAGCTGGTAAGGGTCGAGCCTCTGGTGTGCGACGGCCGAATCACTATAGGAATGCTAGCCAACGCTATGGCGTCGACGACTGGATCCTCTAACTTCCGGCAAATATATGTAGCGCAGAGAAGCAAGGGCGTCCCATATTTCTTTTTCGGAGCAGGCCTTGAGCAGCTTCAAGGGAGGAAGAAAGGTGGTGGGGGGCACCACATCGGTCATCGCTGTGTGGCACCACAATGGCCCACGTCGCTAATGTTCACTCAAGTACTCCTTCCTCCGATCCTTTTCGACGTTCTCTCTACTTCCTCGCCATGGGTGTCCTAGGGATCATGTATTCTCGCGTATTCCAATGATCCATGTCGTGTCTCTGAATACTGCGCGAATTTGTGATGAGGTGGCCCCATTGGCCCGGGCGCCTTGCTTACACTGGGTACTTATACCTTTATGGTGAAAGCTGAGGACATTGTGAATCAGGTAGAGCTAGCAACCCGTTGGTTCGTATGCCTGTCTTGTATACCATCTGGTTCTAGCGGAAGATGCTGTTGACGATTGACGAGAAACTCGACCACGTCACACTGGTCTGCCAGTGTCAAGTTGAATCCTGTTCACTCTCAGTTTCCCTAGCGCCATAGGCACATAGTCCACACACTCAGCCTTACTAACGACTCACCTGCTTGTCGTGACGACCCGACGCCGTGTATACAAGGTCGGATCCGGATCTATACCTGCGAGGGAGCGACTTACCACGCATTTGTCTTCGCATACTCGCTGTTTGTTGCTGGCTGCTCGTTGCTAGCTTCGCTCTGCTGCTACGAATCGCTCGATGAGGAGGATTAAACCTGCCAGGACGAGGCCGGATTGGTATCCATTCTTCAGGCGTGTCTTTTTTGTTGTACAGTGTTGCAATACCTCTGCATTTCATACTGGCCGTTGATTGCTTTCGAAATTCTCGCTGTGGTGTTACGTATACACTTGTCCTCCTGGAAACGCTTAATGCTGACATTTTTGTTTCCAAAGTCTGGGATTTGCGTCACTGAGAATGAAATCGACACGGTTGTCATGGGGGGCTTTTGTCAGACTCAGCTTGGAATGGTGATAGATACCGCTTAGCTTCTTCGTCGACCGTTCGCCGTACCCACAAATATCATCAGACACGATGGGATACCATTATAGACCGGAGGTGAGCGAAACTCAAGAGACTAACGCACCAATAATACAAATGCCAAATCCTATGAATAAAATTCGTTCAAATCCCCCTCTCGGAATTTCGAAGGGCCCATGCTGGCATCATCGCAAGGATCATGACTGAACTTGAGGCAAAACACGATCTCTTAAAGCAACTATCCTTGGTCGAATTGTCTCATATCCTCTGGCAGCTGAGCTGACCTGCCTCAAACAGCGCAGCACTCCTCACATAGCCATTCGCTGGGCTCTTCACCCAGATGAAACGCTACTGGTAGACCAATGACGCCGTTCCTTTACCATACCGCAACACGGGAACGGGCGTGCGTGAAGTATCCTCTGCAGCAATGGGCACGATTCCATTTGGCTCTAACGGCGTTGAAGCATGCAAAAACGGGGTAGTGGTATAATTCCAACGTTCCAATTATTCAACATCTCGCTGGGACATGATATATCGGACAAGACAGCGGACCTAACGACAAAACAAGTTTGGACGACAACGAAGATGAAAGCGCGGTAAAGCATTATGAAGGCGAAGGGAAGACGGGCATCTGTGTGAGATCGAAGATCAACGTAAGGAAATAGAAGGCAGAGCTAGTCACGAAACCTACGCATATCTCATTAACGACCCGATGAAGCGCTATTTGCCTCGGATATCTGTAGCTGCCGCTTTAATTGTTTGATTTCCTCATCAGCCCTCCGTGCAGCATCCTCAGCCTTCTGCCTAGCCCGTGCTTCATTCTCTGCGACAGCCTCAGCCTTCTGCGCGACAGCCTCAGCCTTCTGCCTAGCCTGTGCTTCATTCTCTGCGACAGCCTCAGCCTTCCGCCGGCCTTCTCTTTCTTCTTGCAAAGTTTGATTATACTGTTTCGTAACCTGTCCTTCAGACAAACGAACACATACAAAGTCAAAGTCAAAACTCACGAGGGCTAGAGCCTCAAGTCTCTGGTTGGCGGTCACCCACGCCTCCTCATGCCTCTGAATTACCTCCCGGTGCGTGGAAGACCTGTGGCGTATGACCTGCACGATCCCGAAATTGCCTGGTGACATGGCAGACTTTCGAATCCTCTCATCTACTTGACCGCACCTCTCCATCGCGGCATTATAGAGTACTTCCGCAAACCAATAACACTGGTATTGCAGGAGATGGTACGATCGATTTTGCTGATGTACGGCGTGGACCAAAATCAGTAGTTCGGCCACGGTGAGTCTCCGCGTCCCACCCGTGAATCTCTTGCATACAAAACTGCCCTTCCTATTCGCCTTCACATAACGTTCAATGGGTAAGTTGACAAACGTAAGACGGTCCAGCGCAGGTTTGTCAGGGATCACTGAAGACGCCAATTTCATTGAACCTGCCATTGATTGTTCGGAAGCCGCGTTCGAAGCAGCGCTCGAAGCAGCGATTGACGCAGCGATTGAAGACGAGCTCGCAGCCGCGCTCGAAAGTGAAAGTAGACCCTGGCCGGCTACACTTGGAGGGGGCCTATCGATAATAGTATTCTCGCGGTAGGTAGAAGGGGGGGTGGTCAAATATCTCAGCTCCGGATCGTCGCTGTCGGCAGGGATGGCACGGCGCCATAACTCGTCGTCACTAACTTCCCCTACGTATCGGTCTACCACGATGATTCCGGCGTGAAAATAATGGGGATCCTCAACTTTGAAGATCAGAAATTCATGATATGGTCGTGACGACATCTTTCTGAATTGCACTTCAACCACAGCGACGTTGACCTCGTTTGGCAAAAGGGGATGGAGCATGGCTGCTTGTATAGTCAAAGGTGTCGGGGTGTCATTATTGAACAAGACGGGAGGTCGATTCTGACGGTCGTCCATGAATAGGGAGTAGTAGACTTTGTTGATACAGCGGTGAACCTGGTTCAGCAGATGATAGAGCATTTTGAGAGAGTATTTGCTTGTTATAAAAGATATTGAACGTATTGACCAGCAGCCTCGAGGTTGTCGACTCTTTGAACCTCGTGCAACAGACGCTCCCCGGATGATGAAAACGTGGAAAACACGTGTTGGTACCTATAACGGGAGAAACTGCCGTCTGCGCAAATCACTTCATTTCGAGTCGCCGGTACGTTGGGATTCATTTCCCTTGGTGTTCAGTTTCGTTCTCGGCCCCTTGATCGCCTTCTCCTTTCAACTTGTTCGTACGTCGTGAGTTAAGTATCGTCGTACGAATTGTCTGTAATAGTATATACTATTTTCCAAGCTAGGTTCCTGACGAGTCATGCCATGTATAGTAAGTAATCTCATATCACTGTGGATAGCGGAACCATTGAAAACATATAGGCCGACCCACTGGATTTCAATTTTCACGGCTTCTGCCACTGAAACAGCACCCAATGAAAAACCCACTGAAAAATTTTCAGTAAATATGTTCACTGAAATTATCACTGAAGTATTTTAGGTGGTTTAGGCATTGAAAATTTCAATGATATTTTAATGACATTTCAGTGTAACATGCACTGGTAATTTACATGCCCAACCTCATGAAATTTCAGTGAACAAGGCATGGGAACTCCAGGATATAGTCACAGAAAAAATGCAAGTAACACCAATGAAAAGTCCGCAAAAACTTGACTGAAAATCCGTGCGGTCGGCCGGGAAAATAATGGATGAGGAACGCTGGATGTCGTTGAGTCGGTAGGTGAAATTCCGTGACTGGGCATTGAATATAGGGGAGAGAGGATGTGATAATGGCACTGAAAACACCATGGTAAGGAAATGAAAATCAACTGAAACCTCACAATGCTCACCATGTTCCTAAACGGCGTCTTCCTCGCTGTCCTCAAACACCGTCCGCACATAGTCCCCGCTGCGATCCACAATCCCCCATCGTTTGTTACTCACATAGACCCGGCCCACAACGCACAGGATTGCGTTGAGATTGATGAACGCCGGTGGGTGCATTGTTGAATATGACACCACTTCCCGAGCGGCATCTCCGCCAAGCGGCTCGCTCTTGCACGTTTGCACGAGTCCCAGGATGTATGTAGCAGGGCGCTCCAGTCCAATTGTGCGTGAAGCCGGCAGTGTACAAACCACAATGAAATCAAGCTGCCCATAGAATAATTGAGTGATGTATTCTGGGACGCGCCGTCGATGGCGGGCGTTTTTATCTATGAGAAGACTATACTGTTATGACATTAGTATAGCAACTAAGTATCAAATAAACTAAATTTACCTTCATAAAAGAATTGTCTCGTGCATCTGAGGGTAGGATCCGTTTCCCTCGGATCGCGTCACCCCCATCTGCAATACGGACCTTTCCCCACCTCGTAACCTCCTCAGGTAAGATGCGCTTGATAACGGCGAGTGGTTTGTTGAACATGGTGCTAAAGAATACCACGAGTTTGTTCTTAAACTGTGGTTCGAGTCGGAAGTGGGCTTGTTTTGGCCAACGTAGGCAAAGGTCCGGGTCTATTTATATATAATTAAAGAGCTTTCATAGAAAAGGAGTGTGACTTACAACCATCAACGACTTCTTCATGTGTAGAGATACCATTAAGCGGTGTTGTGAAGTTGAGGACGTCTGAGAGGTGGTAGCGCGCAGTGATATGCGCTAATTGGCTGAGTTGGAGGATGCGCTTGTTGAGGACAGCATAGGGTTTTCGTTTAGATTTTATGGCAGGCAGGAGGAGCCCACAGAAACGCTCCATGACGAAGGACCAGTTTACCCAGACTGGTCCTGTTCGCTCAATATCATCTGCGAGATGGAGCAACGCATGAACTGTGATCCGGCATGGAGTAAGCCGTTCAACCGAGTACTGGTAATAATATCTGGGAATGCCAGTAGATGTCAGGTTGCCGAAAGGCATGAGATAGCATGCATGACAAACTTTTAGTATTTCTCCACGTAGTTGATCACCTTGGTGCGGAGCGACTGGACCTCGGCACGGGTTATGCTAAATTGCAACAACATCTTGATAATCTCTACAAGTTGCAGCATATGTAAGTAGTACTTGTTCTTGCGAAATCGTCCCTTCAGAAGATGTGGCGCAAGATAGAGGAACCAAAATGACCAAGCTT
Source organism: Gautieria morchelliformis (assembly GCA_015179125.1). NCBI lineage: Eukaryota > Fungi > Basidiomycota > Agaricomycetes > Gomphales > Gomphaceae > Gautieria > Gautieria morchelliformis. Next base: position 131,315 of record WHVA01000172.1, on the reverse strand, counting down.
CAGCTGTGAAGAACTGCGAGTCCACAAATATGTCGGGAATTTTGGAAACAAAGGCCGAGGGCAGACATTTCACAGCTGCCACAGTTTCTAGGCCAATGACCTCCCAGATCTTTTTAGGAATTACATACTCGCCCGACCCTTCGTCCAGCCCAGCGTAAGTCCCTTTCCAGAACTTAACCAAGTTTGGGATGTGGTTCTCAAACAGGAGGTGCATGCCTTCGAAAGGGAAGCTGCACGTAGGAGAGATTGAAGGAAGGGAGTATAATACTGATGCGCCATTTACACCATATATTAAGGCTCGGTGATCACGTTCCCTTTGGTAGGACCAGCGCGGACGTGAGCAATCTGACGGAGCAATTCATCATCCGTGCGCATAGGTAGGTTCTCTGGGTCCCACGATTTGCCGTCGATCGAGTCCTGGGTACCAAATGGAGGCACAAGAGGGACATAGTAATTTGTACCTTCATTTTCAACGTCCCGGTAACCATGGATGCGGCAGTGGCGACAGGGGCAGAACGCATTGGGACCTTTCATGCACTGCGTGAACCGGATGGCAATCATGTCTCCAGAGTTTGTGAGGAAATAGCCGCGGAGCGGGAACATTGCCTTGGCGATGGCGTCGAATGTCCTGACACCGATCGCTAGTAACTTCCCCTCCTCTGTGAATGGATGCAGGAAGGAGTTGAAGTTTTTGGGTGCAGAAGGGCCTCCAATGATGAACAGTGGTAAAACATTCTCGATGTGAGTCCGAATCTCTGGATCGAGGGAGTACTGGATAGCTATGAATGGCCACGCATCTGCGTGGCCCTTGTGAGCTCGCTTGAACATTCCGAAGCCATCACCTAGCAGACAAAACGCCAGTCATGATGGTCGCCAAAGAAGCAGTGTTCGTATTCGACGCCATTGACACAGACCTGACGATTTAGGAGGGATTTGAAATGGGAGCCATCAAAGATGTCTGAAATGGTGTCATCCGAAGTGGTGCGTCGGGTGCGATATCGCAGACGGTCAATGTATTCTGGGTTTTGGAAGAGGGCTTGTAGACGTGGAATAAGGGGAATATACTCGAATTGTGCACATGGCTTTCCGCTGGAATTGAATCGAGCTTCAGCGCAGTAAGGACAAGCTTGTTTAAGCTTGAAACCAGCTGTGTACGCGCAGCAATTGGCAGGGCAGCGGTCATAGAGCTCAGGTACAATTCCGGCAAGGATAGCAATACGCCTGTGATCACATAGAGTGATTGCAACCGTATCTCTCAGAGAATGCCCCCTAAACCGTTCATGAAGCGGCGTCAGGTGGAATGAAAGACGTAGTGCGAACATTTGATGTTGCGTATACTTCATCTGTCAATATACCTTGAACTTTTAGTAATGCAGTACTTAGTGAATAGATGTAAATAATGCAAGGCCAGTACTCACACTTGACGTTCTGCTCGATCTGCAGCGCATCATTATGCCACTCCTCCAAAATTTTTGTGATCTCTTCAGCACCAAGGTCTTCATCAGGTTCTTCATCCCACTCAGACTCAGGAGAACCATCCTGTGATTCTGCTTCGCTGTGAGCCATCCGAGCCATGTTTGCAGTCACGCGAGTCGGCTTGATCCCCAACGGCATCTAGGTTTTCTATCCAATCATCCTCGGGTTCCTCCTCATTTCCAAGTCCTACAGATTCCTGAGCATCATGAATTCATTATTTTGAGATAGGGCAGGGGTGAAGCCGGAGGTCGGTTATGTGGCAGGTCATGCAGTAACTCATGAGGGCGGGAGATATAGGCACCGATTGTGATTGCGAATTAGTCTTATTTCCTGAATTATGAGTAGGTCGAGGCAATCAGAAATTAGATTTTGAGAGGTAAAATACGGGCTCACCGTCAACTATCGAATGGTATGCAGTAGTGATTCGACATGCCATCGATGTTCCTTGGCGTCGATGCTTCCACGCTCGGTCTTTTGACATCCATTTCTGCAGCATGTGCAGCGGACTTGTTGTGGCATGGGTGAATGTCGCAGGCTGGACAAAACAGCTATGTGACACACAGGGCCCCACAACGCGTCAATGTAAGGTCACGTGATTTTTCTCATTTAAATATCTGAGTCGAACTTACCCTCTTCTTCCGCTACTCCCTCCTTTTCGAACTTTCCCATATACGTACCAATGGCTACGCTTGCAGACTCAAAAAAGAAGGCCCAAAGGGGCAAGAAAGCGCATCAACACCCTTCTTATGCTGATCTACTTGCCGAGCATTTACAGACAGAGAAAAGGAACCAAGGAAGAAAAGAAAGCGAAACGACAGTGGGGGATCAGCTGATTCTGATGCTGAAGATGAGGTTGCAAATGAGGAACATAATACGTTTATAGTTATTCTCAGGTCGCCGTTCTTAACTCCACCACACAGAGTCGACTAGGAAGAAGAGGAAGTCCAAGAGATCTAAATGAAAGCATGGTAAGTTATATATGCTGTATTATCCATGGTCATTAACATTTATATACCTTCACTCCAGTGTCCGAGTCCGAGTCTGAGTCTGAGACCAAGTCCAAGTCCGAGTCAGATGACGAAGGTGGCAGGTCTCACAGACATCGCCACAGGTCCAAAAAGAAGAAGACCTTGATTCCCAAACCATTCGGCACTTCTGGCAAGAAAGTGACGGGTGAGCGGGGGAGTAAGGGCTACAACCTTAAAGACCACATGGGGCTGTCTGACAGCCCTGACCATTCCTTGGACATCAGGGTACGCAATACTTTATTTTCCACCTTTATGTATGCTATTAGAATAACACATTACCAGTCTGCTGTCGCGAACAGGTTACTCACCATCATCGCCTTACCGGCAAGAAACGCAAGCAGGATGTCAAAGCCCTCGCCCTCATATGCATTGATGTATGTATATTATATTATCCCCCTCATTCACACTGACTCTCTGACTCAGGTTGAAAAGAAATTCCCGGAGCTCAAACAGTTTGAAAACTCTTGCCGATTCACGACATGATCACCGGCATTCTATGCAACAAAAGCGACTATAGCAAAAACAAGGTCATTCAGCGTCCTAAAAAGGCGGCTCAGGGTCGTGCACGCCGCGAGGCTAGACAAGAAGTTGTTCGTTCCATTTTATATCAAATATTTTCTTTTTGATTGCTATCCTATTTAGGCTAACAAAGAAAATGAAATCCCATCTGATAATGAAGAACATGGAAATGCGGCTGAGGATGGAGGAGACAGCGACAAACGGACCACGATGGAGGCCAGGCGAGTGTGAAGGTTAAGGACAAAGGGGCTGAATTGGCTGACCCTGAAGATGGCAACAAGAATCAATCCCTAGGTGACTAAGAAGTGGTGGATACACATTGGCGGCACACCAAAGATCTCGAACTGGACTTCAACGCCCAGGAAAACCCTTTCGAAGGCGTCCACCAGGAAGAGGACGATGATGAAGAAAGCGATGTGATTGACCCAAGGTCACAGATCTTCGAAGAAGCCCCTGAAAGTCAGACGCAGCGTGGAAGTATTATCCACCACTACAAGATACACATCCCTGCTCGCAACCAGGACACGCAGAACAAGAAGAAATCCCCTCCTCCTGTGGCTACTTCCACTCACCCTCAGCTCTCGTCATCATCTCTCAGATAACTAAACTGTCATCTCAACCCCCTGCGTCTAAAATACCAATCGCCAAACCCATAAGTATTGCAACGGTACCTTTACAAGCACGCTAATAAGCACTCACTACTTAGGTTTTCACTTCCCAGCCTCAGAACAATCAGAGCTCGAGGACGACAAAGGCGGCCAGTCGCTCGGTTAGAGAAAGGTTATGACTCCTGTTGAAGCCTAGGTACGTATATGCCTCAAAAAATTAATACCTTACTGATTATTCGTGGTTAAGGCTATCTTTGTCCCTGCTGTCACTTTTCAAGCCATACCACTGCTACCTCCTATACCTTCCCTCATCTCGAAGCTCATAATGTTTATTACCTCAACTGTTCCTAGCATATATCCTGTCATGTCGTCAATCGCCAAACTTCCCATGTCTTGCTCTGTGTATCCTGGCATCTCTCTGACTCAAGCTCTCAAAGCTTTTGTATTTTTTGTTGGTACCTACTCTGTCTTTTGCAATGAAAAATGAATACTCTTAAAAAATTGTCATTATGTAATCACTTGAGGCTTCGTTTGCTTTTACTTACTACCACAACCACCCCGCTGGCAGCCCATCTCCAGTTTCGAGATCCACACCGACCATCCACATCATGGCACATTTAAGTCAGGAGGTGAAAGCTTGTGGAGGAGGCCAGCTTCAGGACGTCTTGTTTCTGTTGGTATGCACCCTCATGCGTAATCAAATGATGATCTCTTACTTGGATGTAACGTTAGAACCGGTACTATCCGTTGTTGGTTACGCGGTTGTCCTTCTCGGTTCGTGATGTCACTTCCTCCTGGTCGAGCTGCCTCTGGAGTTCTGTAGCTGTCTATGACCCTTTATGGAATGCAAAAGTAAGTAAAAGCAATTTCCCGCCAAGAACATGGCTGATTCCTGCCTCATCGTGGCAAGACGTTAGTTGTCCCCAGTAGTTAAACGCAGTGTACTGATGTTATGACTATAGATGCGAAGCTTTTAAATACTTCCCGTTTGCTGCCGCCCTTGTCAGCGAAGCCATACTTGGATGTAAGTCCACATGCCATTGAGTGACCTTGGAGACCATGACCTCTCTTCAGTAATCGTGATTCTACGACTCTTCATGCTGTATGGTAGAAACTTCATGATTCTGTCACTACTTGCGCCAGCGTACATTTCACAGCTTGTTCTCTGAGGGGTAAGTCGCTTGTTTTATCTGTCGTTGGCTGCCAGGCAATAACTATGGTTGCCAGTGGGCTTCTGTTGCAATTGTTAGTGGTACATTACTGGCTATTACACTTAGCCCACTGTTACATTTCCTTTTCTCCATTACGCTCATTTGTATTTCTGTTGGAAACGGCTAACACCCATTTTCAGTGACCCAACCCATCACCAATCAAAGCACAAGCTCCAAGCCTGCATCACGCACCACTTCCTCATTTGAGAGTCCATCAGGTTACAGCGACACAGTAGTACGTGCGGCGCCAACTGATGCTTTAAAATTGTCGATTCTAACTGAATGGCGAGGTTGACCAGGAACCCTCTTCTCAGATTCCAGACGAGTCTCTCCTTCGCCATCGCAACCAGGGCCCCCATCTCTTCAAAGTATCCACATATCCATTCCACCGGACATATCTCTCGAGTGTTGATGCTCCTACACCACATACCATTCTTCATCTTTACAAGCTCATTGCTCAAGCTGCTGACCTTGCTGGTGCAACCTCGGAACTGTGCGTCGAGCTGGGGCCGATGTTCTTCGCAAAGGTGTGTGGGGCGGACAGGATGGGATAGTTTGCCTGACGCATGTCTTGCTAGTGTCTGCAAGCGGCACTGGGGATCCTGAGGTATGTGCCCGAGTGCTTCTTCGTGATGGGCGCGTTCTGTGGGGTGTTTCTGCTCAGGTGCGTTGCCTGCCGTTTTCTTTCTGCGCATGTTAGGCTTTGATGTTGTTATAGATGCAGCGTGCGTGCATTGTGGCGCTCATCACACGCTTCATGGAGGTGCTCGCGTCACCTGCGGCATCGGTCGACGAGACACACGTCCCAAAGCTGTATGGGATCTGCACTGGCAGCTGCAGCATGCCTCGGTAGCCGTTCCCCAACGACAGCCTGCAGCCGCACCCGCTGCGATATTGTGGGCTAGCCGCACGCCGCGCTCGCGGCCACCTTCCCCGACCTGCTGGACGCTGGAATGCAGTGGTATCTCCGTAGAAATTCAATGAATTGGCAGGTATTTTACATCTTATATACCTATTATTACTAGACTATTGTCCTGAAATAGACTGCTATTTTCATTACATTTCATTGGATCTTCCACTGGCTTTGGGTGCACAAGTCACAGAAAATCCGCTTTCTAGCTCAGGCTCTCACAAATGAAAAACGGCGAAGAAATCACCGAGTGTCGGTGGTACTTGACTGGATAATGCAATGATATTGCCCCATATTTCAGTGCTACATTCTCTGGAATGCGGTGAGCCACTCATGGGTATTTCCACTCTTGTTACGCTGAGTTATTGGTGTATTTGACCCGACATTCCGTGATTACCCCATGAAACCTCGGTGATAACTCATTATAGTGTCTATGATATAAACACTGAATCTGTATGATATTACTACCTAAATCCAATGATTTAAACATGGAAATACTGTAATAATTCACTGAAATTACATGATATGGGCACTGAAATAAACTCACGGGTATGAACACTTTTCCACTGAAAACAATTCAGTGGATTTATCTCGGAAACTCAGTGGATTATGCACAGAACGCAGTGATTTAGCCACTGAAATTTCAAGGGTTGAAACTAAAGGTTTTCAGTGGTTCCGCTATCCACAGTGGTGCGTTGGCACGCTTAGCGGAGTGCACAATTATGTTATGGAATATATGAAACCGTGCACTGGGGGCCCATGCGCGACAAGTGATATAACACGCTCGTAGAGAGGGCAAGTCATCGTGCAAGTGGTCGACGACTTGGTCGATCAATTCTCTTGGAAGTATGTATTTCGTTCTAAAGGAGGTGTCATATTGTGTGTTTACTCTTTTTAGACTGGACATTGTTCTAACTTACGATGATGACATTGGGCAAGAGTTGCGATGTGTTGGGTGCATTGATGCTCCTGCACCAAAATCAAGCATAATATATCCAATTTGTTGTGTGCTTTCTCAATTTCTTCTCATGTTGTTCTTGTATCATGCATCCATTTCTCTGGTTATTTTCGAAATTTTCCACTCACTCCCTATCTCTCCATTTCATCTTGTTATTCCTACTTTCACAAGCGGCTGCACCCAGCGGAGTCTGAAATGACTTCGACGCGCGAGCTCTTGGGCGCTAAAGGGCCGGGTAGTAGTACATGCGCAGTGAAACAGTTTCCCCCTCTCTCAGTGACAACTAAATTCACTGAGAGAGGCAAGTAAATTAGTCTAGCATTCTTTCGATTTATTAACCTAGAAATCCTCTGTAGTGAATTGTTTTCTAGGTAGTGTATAATATATTTAAAGTGACAACTAAATTCACTGAGAGAGTGAATTGTTTTCTAGTCTATTCTTTTGAGCAAGAAGTACATTCCTACTGCCTATAATTCCTGTCCTCTACACGATGTTGTGGTGATAGCTAGGAGGTTGGACCCGATCAGGAGATATTAGGATCCTAATTCCACTGTGGATAGCGAATCCATTGAAACCTAGTGGGTTTACCCACGGGGATTCTGTTTTCAGTGGGTAAATCATTGAAACAGCCCCCATTGAAACAAACCAATGAAATTTGGGCTTACCAGGTTTCCTAGAAAAAAAAACAATGAAATTATTCAAGTGGTTGGACCAGTAGAATTTTCAGTGGCTTTGTCACTTAGTTTCCGTGCCATAGGAACTACATATTCAACGTAATTATCATGAGAATTTCAGTGCTCGAAGGCCTGGATTGCCGTTGTTCCCACACTTAAAATTTTTCAAGATAGCTCATGGAGCACTCAGTGAAATCCAGTGAATTAATATATATATTTCTGGGCCAATATACTGAAGTTTCCATATATGTATCAATGAATTTCCATGCTTGAGGTGCCGGAATGCTACTGCGGCCCCAAGTGACAACTGCTTTTGAGATACAGCACTTAGACTCTAAGTGTGAAAAGACTCCTACTACTAGTCCGCCTCCATTCCATCCCTGCCCAGATCATCTTCGAACACTGTCCGCACGTAGTCGCCACTGCGATCGATGATGCCCCACCGTGAGTCACTCACACAGACCCGACCTCACGTCGAGCGCGTCCCACGGGCGGTCGCCGCGGAGGTCCACGACATACACGAGTGCGCGGGCGTGCTCGATGCTGCGCAGGAACGCGTGCCCCAGCCCGACGTTCTCCGAGGCCTGCGCGACGAGCCTGGGGTTGTCTGCGATGGTGAAGCGGAAGACCTCCTCCTGGGCCGGAAGTGCAGCAGTGCGCCCGTGGCGCGGTTTTCGCGCGCCTTCTTCGACACTGGTACGCAGCCCCTCGCACGCACGCGCGCACTCTATCACGGACTCCTCAACAACGCCCCCGCCGCCATCAAAGTCGCCGCCCTGGAGCACGCGCACAGTGCCCACCTGCGGGTTGAGCGTCGTGAACGCATACGCGGCGACCTCGGCGCGGCGGTTTGTGAGCGCGTTGAGCAGCGTGTGAGGGCCTTCTGGATGGCGAGGATCTTGAAGAGAAACGGGCGGTTCCCCGTCCTCGCCTCAGGGAAGCAGCCGGCGATCGCGGACCCCACGAGCTCAGCGTGCGCCGCCAGTGTTGGAATATCGATGTCATTCACTGATACGCGTCCACACACGCCCACTGACGTGGCAACACTTCCTATTCAAACCCCACTTCCACTCCTTTCCTCAGTCGTTCACACTCACCCAAACGTCTGAGCTCACAGTAGTACAGATCCAACAGCCAGATGGTCAGACAGCATCTCCTGCGTGCCGAGCAGGCGCGAGGGCAGCGCACCTCGGCATATGGCTTGCGTTCATCAAGCGTGAAGCTGGGGACACCGCTCGCCGCATACTGCGCCGCCTTGGATGCGCGCACCACCTTGCCCCAATCGTATGACTGCGTCCCCGCAGCGATGGGAAACACAGAGGCCATGCGTGAAGTCGTTTTTCGCACGCTCCCCACGTGGCCCACGCACGCCCATGCATGTGCATCCAGCCATCGCCCGTCTCTTTTGAAGAAAGTGATGCAGACATATGCGCGACGGGGCGGGACGTCGATGATTTTCATTAATGACGATGGGATGCAGGTGTGTTGCTATTCATTTTGTTTTTTCTCGACTACGCGCCTCTGCGCACCTCCTCTGTATTCTCTCCCTAGCTTGGGCTATCATCCCAGGTTCTTCCCCCCCGCCGAGCGTCTTGCACGCCAAGCCTTCTATGCTCAACACGGCATCGGCTGGGTCGCACACCCCAAGCACCATTCCCTGCCCAGCCGCCCAAGGCCAAGGCACCCCGCCCCCACCCACGCACTGCGGCTTTGTGCGTGCAGGCCGCTTCAAGAAGGCGAGCAACATGAACTACGGCCTTGCGCTGAGCCTGAAGGTCGAGAAGTTCGTGCTGCAGCTCGTCGAGGAGCAGGAGCAGGAGCTGGAGCGCACGCAGAGGGCGATAGCAGCGGGGGAGAGCGGGGTGGGTGTGGCGGCGGCAGGTGCGGGTGTGGGCGCGAGCTCGAACTTGGCACGCTCAGGCGCGACCACGCTCACGACGACGACGTTGAGCAGTGCGCTGATGGCTGTGGATGTGGAGCTCGACATCGAGTGCGCACTGCACCTGGCGGTCGAGGAGACGTTTGAGGAGAATTGAAAACTCATAGCTATACAACCTAACATTCACTACAAATTTCATGATCTTCAGTGATTTGCCTCATATTATTCAGATCTCAGGCCAGTGATATTCAGTTGCTGCATCTCTGAAATGTGGTGATAGAACCACGGGGTTGTAAGTGACTATCTCATGGGAACCCAGTGGTTGTCGACTCGAAATGCCTGGTTCAATCCATTGGTCTTCCGTTGTAGGATCCCTGAATACCCATGAGTCAACCCCTGAAACCAACTCATTGAAACGAAACTTTTTCCACTGAAACCGATTCATTGAATTTTCAACGGGTTCTATTGGTATTTACACTAGCTAGTATGGTTTATATACTGAATCCTCAGTGGGTCCACCCAATAGGATTCATTGGGTTGACTACCCACAGTGATTCAGGGGCGCTACTCCGATTGAGCTGCGGCTAAACTACTGATGGACAAGTGTTGCACCGAATAAGACAACGTGTACTCGGTATTCAGTACTCAACGCTTTACTCCATGTGCACTCGAATCCTCGATTATAATATGAAGTGATTTGAGTCTGCACGAGGCCAGTATGATATCGAGGCCTAGTACTACGTCTACTTCGTTTGCAAGAGGATCGACCGGACAAAAGGCGTGGCCATAAAGATTGACTATTAATGTGCATGAACTCCCTTAATTAGCGTGTATCAGAAACTCGATCAAGAGCCATGCATGCCCAGAAGTAGAAACCGGTGTACTAGATCTGCAGTGTAAGACGCGTCTCAAGCCGAATGATACAGCGTAATTAAACAATACAGCACTACTCTCCTACTCTCATAATTCTGACTACGCAGGTCAAAATCCACGAGGACACCACATGGAGGCCACGTGCGCACATTATAGATTGTTTCCGGGTCATCATGATCGATAAAACAGCTCCAAAAGTTAAAAAAGATGAGGAAGAGCGACACCAGTAAGAACATGCAATTGAGGGTGAAAAGTAATGCGAATGACGTTAATGTGTTTAAAAGTTAGAGACCATGAGCTCTAGTATGATGTGGATGCGGGAACCAATTCGCGAGCTAAGTTAGTGCATCCGCATCGATGTCGGGCTCGGTGTCGCCGTATGAGTCGGCCGCATCCTCGTGTGCGGCAGGACTCTCCTCGCGATCTGATTCCCGTCGCCCTTCCGTCGTGTCCGCCTCCACCCGGCGCCTCCCCTCCGCCTCATTGTCCCCTTCTTCTCCAACCCATAGCTTGGCTTCTTCGGGGCTTAAAACTTTACTTCCAATGGCCACCCCATGCTTCCACCGTCGCGCGCCCGTCTCCGCACCCACGTTTAAGCTTGCCTCTGCGCCCAGACCAGACCCTACATCCCACCCAAGCACCTCGCCCTGGTCCATCCGCGTCCCCGTAACAAACGTGTCAACGCCGAGACCCAAATTGCTTCCGCTTCCGGACGCAGTCGAGGGAGATGGGGGGCCATGGGGCGGGCTTAGGAAAGAGGACGGGGCGGGGGCAGCTAGCGCGGCACGTCCCGCGACTAGGAGATCGTCCAGGAGCGTCTTCAGCCGCTTGAAGCTCTCGTCGCCTTCATTCCCTTCACCTGTTTCTTCCTCGTCCTCGCCTGACTCCTCCTCCTCTGCGACCCCATTGCCGTCCTCATCCCGTTCTTGCTCAGTCAAGAGCCTGAAATGCCCTGGTGGCATGGCAAGCCGTGTTTCCCTCAACCTTCGCCGTAGCTCGCGTATTTCGCGCGCCTGTCGTAGTTTAGATGCTTCGAGGGCCGCATTGATAGTGAGTAGAGAGCGTGTCGTAATCTCGAGGTCGGCAATCTGATAGAAAGGAACCCAAATCGAACGGTCTTTAAGCTCCCAGATGGAAGACCATCGAATGTGTGTCAACGCACCTTGCGATTCGATTTAGCTTCCGCTCGCACGTCGTCTTCTGGGTCATCCTCAGGAGGGGACTGTAGCCTTCGAGTTCTTGCCTCATCGCCGGAACTCTCCCTCCCATCGGTACTGCGATCATCCCGCTCCGCCGATCGACTACTCGAGGCCAATTCCGGCTCGCCAGCAACACTAGACCCCGATGTCCATCCTCGTCCCCGTCCCCGGCCGCCGGAGATTCTCGTGCCGGGACGCACTCGTGCTACTAGCGTGCGATTTGGCCGTGGACTTGGAGGCCGATCGTTCAACGCCGACATGGGTATGGATTCAGATCGTGCATGGCTAGTGAACGGAGAAGAAGGTAGCCCCGTGCTCGTGGAGTGCGAGTGGGCGCTAGACGCCGACGCCGACGCCGAGGAGTGTGAAGAGAATGAAACATTGGATGCAGGCGGGGAGGTTGGAAGTGGTACGAGTTGCGGCTGTTCGTGGGATACAGATGGGGGCACGGGCTGGGCAGAATGAGATTGATGGACAGAGAAGCTGGCAGAGGGACGACGTGATGCAACAGTTGTAGTTCGTGTGCGTGGCGCACGGTTTGTAGGAGGAAAATGGGGCGTAACAGAAGAGGATGGGGGTGATGGGGGTGAGAGAATCGTCGATAGCGATGCGGGTGCTGGCCTGGCAATACCGGAGACCTTAGACTTGATGCGAAACGAACCCGAGCCAGGGTCGACGTTCACTGAGGGGGAATAATCCCCGTTGGGTATCCTGTTTGTATCCCTGCGCGGTAAGGGCGTCGCCGGTGCAGATGTAGTCCTCCCCGGAGCGTCCGCGGATGAGGAAAGCACGGAGGAGATGCTACCATGCCGGGCGCGATCTGCAGGTGGCAGCTTGGTAGAGGCCTTGGAGAACGAAGCACGGACGGTCGTAGGTCTTAGCTGGGGCTGGAAATTCGACGGAGACGCGGGACGCATCTTCGCTGGTGACGGCGACCGACGAGCTGTCGAGCCTATCTGGGGGCACAGAGCTCCCCTGAAGGTCGAACTCGCGCCTCCGGTCGCGTTGTTTGAGCCATGCATATTGGAGGAAGTCCGCTCACGGGCAGTACTGCTGATCTTTGCTCGCACAACGACTTGAGGTGGAGGTGATAATGACGGGGAACTTGACTGGCTGATGTCGCGGCCATTGATACTCTGAGCTGAAAGTTTGGCGGTTACCTAGTGCAGTAGTGTATGTGAGGGAAATACTCGAGTACCTCTGACGAGCTTACCTTTCTCTTTGGGGCCTCCATCGCCGTCCAGACGACAAGAAGCTATATCGCAAGCATATGGGATTATGTAAGCCGGGAAAATACGGCCGGTGCCCGAAACTATGTCGACTTGGTTTGTCGATTATTCGTGTTTGAGAATATTAATGAAGTATATAAGTATTAAGTGAACTACAGTACTCGGCCCATCTGCTCGTCGATCCTTCAGATATCAATCACTACTAGCCACACTACTCATTACATGTCCCACGAATCGCTGAATCCATGGTCTTCTATTACGAGTAATCCATCGGGCAACTGCGGTGCGCAGAGCTGCAGTAACGGGCCTCATGCATCCAGACAATCAATGAAAAACCATCGAAGGTTGAGATGGCGACCCGGGTAGCGCGGCCTACGGACAAAGGCCGTGCGGGACTCAAAGATGGCCTGTGCATGTCATATATCCCTGAAATACGCAGCAGTCTTCACGGTGGTTTTGATCGTGGATGGTCCAAATTTAACTGTAAGTCCGGTACTCTGCAGTCCATGTCAAAACAAGCAAAAGTATGACGGGTGAAGTAAAACGGAGTTCCAAATGTGGAAAGACCGCAAAAAATGACCTCAGCCCGGATTGAACGGACGACCTTGTGGAATAACCATACCTGGAATCACACGCTCTACCACTGAGCTATGAGGTCACTTACTCACAAGGTCTTACGAGCCTACACAGATCTTCACACGACAATCACTTACCCTCTGAGGACTCATTCCTCAACGCTGAGCTCAGTACTTCATTGACGTTGGACAGGAAAACCCTCACATTGCATTCCTTGTAGCAGGCTTTCACGTTTCAAACGGAATTCACCTCGATTATAGACTTTATGACTGTCTGTTACGCCAGTAAGTTAGCGGATCACTTGGCAGGGGGGCACTGGGCGTTCTCAGCGGCTTATGACAGGGTGGAGTTCTTGAGTGATAGATCTTGAGAAAGCCAACGTTCAAGGGAGTTGTTGGTATATAAGTAGGAGTCGTCCAATGCCTTTCGAACTCCGGAGCTCCGACACTGAACGCCACCGCGTAACAAAACCCTGGCATCTGCAGACTGTCTTTATTACGGGTTTTGTAGTCTAATGCGTTGAGCCTTACATCTGAGTGAGTCGCTCTCGTACAATGCATCGTATCCCAAATGGTCCCTATAAGGACAACTTGCTGAATCAGATTATATTTCGCTGTTCAGCTCCGCCTCCGAAGTACGATTGTGCATCCGGTATTGGTTTTGGTGTTTATCAGAATTACCGATCAACAGCGCTCTTTCCGTGACCCACAAACACTTCTGCCAGATGGACCGTATGATCCAGAAGCCAAGGCTCCAAACGGCTGCTATAGTTGTCCTTCTAGCTGTCGGTTTGCCCCTCTCGACCCAGATCACGGCATCTTCGCTGGCGCTCCTTCTCGTCGTTTCTCCCCTCCTTTTCATACTACTTGTGCTCTTATTCTTGTTTATTCATGTACTTCTTGGTTTCACACTGGATACTATGTACCCCTCCCCTCCTCGACCCGCACGGCCTAGTGCACCACGACCTTTGGCTTTTTCAACCCCCGCAGCATGGCAAGCTGTCATCACCCGCTCACAGTGGTCGACGCATTCCCCAAAAGATCTGCCTCCTTTGGCCCCTGCCTATCCTGTACTCTCCTCGTCCCTGAATGAGATTCTCATCATGATCGTACGAGATTTTGTCTTGGAATGGTACAAGAAGCTCTCGCCTTCCCCCTCTTTCCCTACGGCAGTTTCCACCACTTTGCACGCATCCATAGATACATTTATCGGTCGCGTATCTACCCTCGATCTGCCGTCCTTAGTTGTCCACCGCGTTCTTCCTAAAGTCACCGCTCACGTAGAGCAGTTTCGCGAATCCGAGATCGCGCTTCGGGGTGCAGCCTTAGAACGACATCTGACTGAATCTCAGGAGCTAGACCTGCTGCTCGCGGGAAGATATGCTGGACCACGTGGGAAACTACACCCGGCGGTTGAGAATCTGGCATCCTCTGTGACCAAGCAATCCGAGGAGGCCCATCTCCGCGACCTCATTGACCGAGCCCTGCCGTTTGTATTGCCTCCCGATGCCGCTGCAAGCAAGGCGGTGCGGATCGTGGTGAGAGAAATTGTGACCAACACCGTATTAGGGCCTGTTATGGACATGCTTGCCGACCCTGACTTCTGGAACAGGGCCGTTGACCAACTGGCACGTCCTTGCTTGATTATTTCATTCGGGTGCTGACTTTACACAAAGGCTGGAGAGGCGATACGACAACAGTATGCCATCTTTGTAGAATTTTGATACAACTGGACTAACTTGATCAAATCAGGAAGCTCATCTCGAAAGTACGTCGGATATTAGAAACTCAAGGCCCTGAGTCGCGCGTCCGACCTGCATCGACCGGTCACCCTCGGTCAGAAGATATCAATCTACGCACTGACCCACGTCGTTTCGAGTCCTTCCTACGAAGCATAAATCGATGTGATTCTCTTCTCGACGCCAGGCGATTAAAGAATGATATCGTCGGTGAGGTGCGCCGAACACGTGCTTTGCTCGGTGAGTGATTTCCCATATTTTACATCTTACTCAATAGACAGTGGAAACTATTAAGCAAACCACGAGAAGGATGATTGGATTGACGGGGAAAAAACGGAGGATATCGTCGCATATCTCGATAGACTGTACACCGCGAAGCGTAAGGTTGAGACACGCATAGCCGTCTTAGGAGGCGTGGATGATTCAGTAAGCATTCCGCCACAGCCCACATGTATTCTAGACCCATGTTCCAATTTAGCGTCACTCTGTATACCACGATTCCAGTCCTACCTCAGCCGCCCTCTCGCGTCTCACTCTCCGTGACGTATTGATCAATCCGAGCTCGCTGTCGTATTTTATGGAGTTCATGGATCGGAGAAATCGTTCGATATTAGTGCAGTTCTGGCTCACGGTGGAAAGCTTCAAGAATCCTCTGGAGTCGGTCGACTCTTCTGACGAAGATTCGTCCAAGGACCTTCTTAAGAGTGGAAACAGTCAGCAGCTACCGTGAAGGAGGACATGACGATGATTTACGACCTCTATTTCTCCACTGCTTCGTCTTCAGCCACCCTGTCTGCCGTCTCACAAAGGCATGTTGACGCCATCCGGTCTTTTGTCCTCGACGCCTCTGCTACCTCATCCGTTACGGGGAGACGGGTACGCAAGAGTGTGCTCCGCGCACAGAAGGAAGTCGAGGAGGAATTGGAACATGACTTTGAGGCCTTTGAACGCAGTGACTTGTGGTTCCGCGCGGTGGGCGATCTGGAACCACGATCGTCTGCGAGGAAAGGCGGCCACTCTGTTTCCGTCTCACCTACCATGACTCACCGAGGGCCAGCGCCCCCTGCCCTAGGTCTCCCGAGGCGGCCCATGTGAAGTCTGCTCTATCGCGTGGCGGCGGTCGCACCGGACGACTCCGCCTCCGTCCCAAGTTCTTGTTGCCGTCTGCGCGAAAAAGCGAAACATCCCCTGTTGCTTCCAGTCCGGAACTGTTTCCAAGAACTGAGTCATGGGACTCGACCTCATCGATGTTGGGAGGGCCGTACATTGATACTACTCATCCAAGGGCGCCTGGACCCTCACAGCTGGACCTTCTCATTTCACCAACATCAGAGGATGGTCCTGATGGATCGCGTCTTCCACTGTTTGACGAGTCTCAGGAGTCGCCACCGTTACAGTCACCCATAGGCCAAGAGGATCCTAGCATTGAACGCATGGAGGCCATACAGGCTGCATTGACAGACATCATAGCCGATGACAAACGTCGCGATGAAAGGTCAAGGAGCTCTGTGTTTCCGGGTGAACACACACTGGGCCAGAATCGAGGCGATGATCGGGATTCTAGTAAACAGTTCGAGGACGGAAGCCGCCAGGGAATCTTTGACAGCTATGGGGACGAAGACCAGCGGGAGGTCACTGTAGATGACCCGGAAGATCGGGCATCAGGCAGCTTTGAACTCGCTGGACCTGGAGACCTCCAGCTTTCGTACGACATTGAGCGGCTGGGCGAGAAAATTGCGAAGCTGCAATCTCAGGATGACATGCTCGACACGCTCATTCGAAAGGCGGAACTCACCGGTGACGCCCAAGAGCTTCGGTTGCTGAACAAATCCAAGTCAGCCATGCAGAGAGAATTGCGGGAGCTCACGTTCCAGAGAATGCAATACCAACAACAGGAAGCGGATAATCGCCTCATCCCCGAGCGTACTCGTGTCTCAATATCAAACTCAGCCGTGAGTGAGGATGATGGAAAGTCAGTAGTGCGATATCTTGTAGAAGTTCAGCAGCTAGCTGTTGACGGCACTTTCTCGTCCGGATGGGTCGTTGCGAGGCGGTATAATGAATTCTTCAACATGCATCAGAGCTTAAAGGATAAGTATCTTGTCGTGAGGAATCTTGAATTCCCAGGCAAACGATTGGTTACGTCCTTATCCAGTAGCTTTGTCGATACACGCAGGATCTCGTTAGAGAAATACATGCAGGTAAGTGCTGTATGTGAAATGTCCCGCGGACGCGTCACGTATCATGTTCTCTAGAATCTTATTGCTGTGCCGATGGTATGCGAAAGCGACGAGCTACGCGCCTTCCTCTCCAGACAGGCCCCTCTTACTGTCACACCCATTGATAAAAGTGGTAAACCTCAGCCGACATTCCCAGGTCAGACAATCGTGCGCACAGTATATCGCTCGGTGGCAGAGAGCATCGATGATATGCTGTTTGGTCCATCGATGTTGGAAGTTATGATTCAGCGGCTAACTCGACAGGCTGCTGAATTTGCTGGTATTGTTGGTGTGGGGATGACTGATGAGGATCTTGTAGCTCAGGCGTTTAAGCTATCCGGGAAGTTGCTCCCAGAGGAGACACTTCTGAGGTTTCCTGGTGTGTTAAAGCCCCTCGACGGAGAGACGAGCGCATCGAGCTTTTCTGGACCAATCTGTGACCTCATACTAGCCGTGTTCGAGCTCGACAAGAAAAACAATTGGCTGCGGCGACAAGCCATTGTTATTATTCTCCAGCAAGTATTAGGTGGCACGATTGAGCGGTTCGTCAATCTTTATTATGATCAAGATGTAAACTGATCCACTTTTCTTGTAGTAAGCTACGGGACAATGTTCGGGCATATATGGACGAAAGCCATTTACTGCGGTTTTTGAACATCTTCCGCGATAACTTATGGCCTGGGGGGCATCTCAGACCGCCAAGCGTTCCCAGAACCCCCGAGGAGAAGGCTCGCACTCGCGACGAGGCGAATCGCAAGCTTTCCGCTCTCGTGCCAGGTTTGTGATTCATAACCTAATATATGCCACGTTTGATTCTGTCCCAGATTTGGCTGCAAATATGATTGGACGATCGAACGCGCGTCGAGGTGCTCGGAGAATTTTTGCCGTACTCCAAAATCGAAGACTTAATCAACACATGGTGTATACCATAGTGGACGAGGTATGTCTTATAGTTATGGATAGATTCGTATGGTAACATGGGTCTACAGGTCTTCGCTGCCCTATTTCCCGAGGCTGTTCAAACCTCGTGACCGTGGATCTAGATGCTGTATTATATATGCGACATGCCCGTCTCATGTGCGAAGCAGTTGATTTACCATTGTATTTCATTGATCGAAACCAAGTGGCAGGTGAGGTTTTGACTAAGAGATTAATGGCCACAAAAGCGCCTACTCAATTAACTGCCCACCGTGGTACTTCTATCGTATAGCATGTGACTGGGCAGCTTGGTAAAACCCTCTCGTTCCAAGAATCAAGAATTAAACACGCTGTTGATCCGCTGGCCAAGAAATGTGAGAAAGTGTAGCGGTGTTTATCATGTCCCCTGAGCCCCGGAAGAGCCAGCATCCTCGGAAATCGTTCAAAGCGTGTACGCGTAGCACTCTTAGTCGAAGGTGTTCGAGATCGCGCTGTGCCCCGAAACAAGGCGACTATATTGTGCATCAATGCTGACGTCCTCTCTTCCATGCCAGACAGCTCGCACGTGGCCGTCATCCTCTACTTTATTTTCGCTCGTGCAGGTCGGTCCTAGGAAAGTGTAGTCAATATGAGATATGAAGGCACAAAGGGACTCTGCGATGCGTGCCTTGGAGGCAGAAGGCCAGAAACAGCCGGTGAACCGTCGAAGAGACAGCACGCTGTGAGTTGGGAACGCGAGCATCGTCAACTCGAAGAGATGTGTAAAATCGGAGAAAATGAGGGAAAATTCATGGAAAAATTCGACATGGTATAGCCGTGAATTTGCAACTCTCCTGTATGTACCTGTCTGTATCCGTGGGAGATCACGAAGCAGTGTAATTATCGGGACAATCAGGATCGATTCTTCGGCAAAGACCGACAAGTTTACAACGTATTATTACGTGATGGCCCCTTGCCTTTCCACATTATAAATCGATGGCAAGCGAGGCTTGGAATCTACGCGATGAGGTAAGTGAACAACTGCCGCACGCGACCCATTCTGATTTCGTGACTATGAGTCGACGAAGGCGACTTACTGACCAAGCTTAGCGAGTGTAAGTGCTGCGACAAGACCGGTTAGTCCGGCACCTACAACCCAAACTTCGACTCCAGCTGGAAGAGACATTCTGATTTGGTCCTAGGATAAAAGCAGTATATACGCAACTGAGACACGGCATAACGTCAGGGGATCCGGCCATCCTCCAACTATAATCTGGAATGTCCCCCGACGGATTCAGGGCTAGGTAATAGGCTGTTGGGAAATCATTCCAGATAATACTTGTATATCATAAGGGCCAAGGCATGTATATCCTGCAAGCTATAACTACGTTTACATCCATCATACACTGACAGCAAGTAGATCCACTTGCCTTGCTAAACGTAGTTAACTTGTCGTCCTCGCTGACCAGAACTAGTCCCTCTGCTCTATTACCCGTCTGATTAAAGCCACCGCTTGTGTGGACCTAGGCTTAATCTGACATTTGAACGGCTTTGGGTGACTGCATGAGTAAAGGGTTACAATTATCCAAAAGACAAAGATCAGTCAAAAATCCTCGAACCTGATCGCCCCGGGCATCCATTCAATCTCAGGCTCAATTATATTGTCATGGTCATCAAGGGCTTTTGTGATCGTGAATGCGGCAAGAGTCATCGCAACACTGAGGAACAGGAAGGGCTCCGCAAGGTGTTGTCCGGGACAGATCCTGTGCGAGCATGACGGATGAATTGAGGATCAAATACTGACCAGGGGGCCTCTTGACCTTCTCCCAAACCCAAACGCGAGCTCAGACGGGTTAGCCGTTACGTCCTCCTGCTTCTCCGCTCCTAGAAAACGCTCGGGACGGAACTCGGATGGGTTTGGGAATACCCTGGGATCGTTATGCATCCACCTGGGGTTGCAATAAATAAGTAATTAAAACATAAACAGGCTTAAAACCATATGTTGGCAATGACTAGGGATCCAGCAGGGATCCTGAAACCCTTGTAGACGTCGTCTTTCATCACACGGTGTGGGGATGCCTGTCATGTCAAAGTTGCCGCACAAGAATCGAGCCCAGTAGAGATATCACTCGCCCAGAGGTGCGATTGGCCCCCACCGGAGGATCTCCTTCACCATCGCGTTGATGTATGGCAACTGCGGACGATCAGAAACCAATGGAAGTCGCTCACTACCTATCACGGAGTCTATCTCAGCCTGCGCGGCGAGCTGGACTCGAGGATGTGTGCACATGGCAAGGAAGAATGTCGTGATCGAAGAGACAACCTACACACAACATCATGGGCTACTGGAAAGAGATGCGACACCGTAAAGTAAGACGCACCGTGGTGGCTCCAGCTGAAAATTGGCCCAATTGAGTGAGTATCAAGTGAAAATACTCGGACAATGGTATTACCTGCATACAGAGATAGGGCTGCCCACTTAATATCTGATTCACTCTCCGGTGTACATCCATTCTCAAGCAATCGTGAGGTAAACGAAGTTCGAGCCTGTCCTTTGGCCTGAAGGAATATATGAACCAGTGCGCATTGCCATGAAATAACGTACCATTTGACTTCTAGTAAACTCGTGAGGTAACTCAAGCATGTCAATTATGTTCTTCCGCCATCTCGACGCTTTTCTCTTGAATCCCATCCCTGGGAGCCAGGCTGGAACGTACTTCACTGAGATTACATAAATGAACAAGCTGCATCTTGTGCAAAGCACGAGAAACCAGACGTACACCACGGTATAAAATCGACCAGAAATGCACCCGGTGTCACCACTATGGAGAATTCGTCTACCGTTGACTCTGCGAGGGTCACTAGCGGGTCTTTCTGGCTTTCCAATACATCATAGCCATGAGAAATACTAAGTATTATTGCCCCTGCGGTGCTTAGTTTATGTTGAAGATTAATAGTGGTATGAACAAACGGAGAGTGCTCACTGTCGTATATGGGAGAGGAATTGATCTGGCGTGTCTAACAGGCGACCAAGAAACCGGCCACATTCCTTCTCTTCGAGGTTCCAAAATAATTGTGCAGGCAGCGGACCTAGCACATTGCGGAAAAGACGGCGGGTCTGGCGAAATCGTTCGCTATAGGGGCTCAATACTAATGACCGGCCCCAGCCAGTTAGCTCTCCTGCCATCACCATGCGTGGGCGGTCAGAGTAGATTGAAGATCGTTTGTCTAAAAGCTCTATAGCTGCCTGCGCAGAATTGAGGACAACGATAGAGCGGTTGAATATCGACAAATATATCATGTCCCCTATAATACCCAAGTCGAGTTTAAACACTTAGGAATTAAAAAAATCAGAAGCCAGCCACCGTGAACTTTCTGCCACTCTGCAAACTTGATCCATTCTTTAGTCTGAGGCATGTTAAAGACATTTCCTATGAGTGGCCATCTGAGAGGCCCGGATGGCAGAGGCAGTCGTTTTCGGGTCAGAACCCGGAAAGACACCAAGTATAATACTAGAAAGCACCCGGAGACAACAAGGGCAGGGATATTGCTAGCCATCTGGACGTGCTGGTGAGACCTCTGGGTAAGGATCTCTGTCCCCCAAGGCCAAAGCGCTACCATAGACTAGGGCCATATGCGTGTGAGATGCTGATAGGGCTACGAGATGCTGATAGGGCTACTTGACAGGCCTCGCCAAGCTTTCGAAGGGTACAGCCACAACTATAGTCTAAGTGGGATCCGGGAAGTCAACCATTGTGCATTGGCGTGTAATTCGTACCCTACATAACGCTGAGCGAACGCCGATCAGCTATCACAATGGGCATGGATATACTGTGAATAACAGTTACTGTAAAGTGCCCTTTCGTTTGCGTCAGATAAGTAAGGGGTACTAAGGGCCCTGAGTCCTGACAGGGGAGCCCGATGCGGAAAGGACCCTGTAAGGTTCTTGTCCGGCACCGCGGCCCCTCCTCTAGTTCGTACATCTCAAGACCGAGCGAGGGAGTAGCGTACTCGAAATAGCGAGGAAATACTTGGAAGGCGCGCGAGTGAGTTGATTTTTTCTGCAAACCGACCGTCATAGATAACATTGAGATGGCCGGGCGCTAGACATAACGAAAATTTAGTGAGCAATCATCTCCTCCTCCTTGAGATTTAGTCGTACGCATCATCTAATTCGCACTCGACGAAGGAGGTATAGAAGAACAAATACTAAAAATACCAAAAATAAAGAATTTGTCGAGCTGAGAATTAGAATTACATGTAACTTGCGGAGCGTCCAGGTCAAACGTAAGTCAATAATTTCCTCGCGTTTAAAGTTGTATTTTCCCGTGGGTACGCAGTCCCGAGGTTGACTGTATAAGCAAGTTTTGAGGTTGTGCCATGTAGGGCACAATATCATTATCTGCTGCAACAACGTAACTTCCGGTAAAGTCTTCATAATATATTTGAGAATCGCGGCAATCAAGAGAAATCAGTAGGTAACGATTAACGAGGGAATGCACCATTTACATTCAAGAAAAGCCGTGACAGATGCATGCTGCAAAGCGCTGACAAGTGTTACTTGTTACTGATACGTTAGTCTCAGGGGTGGGCGGGATGGGATGGAGGGCTGCGTTAATGTAGAGTCGAGACGATCCGAACTAAGATGGATCACATGGAAGAACAAATGGCAGAAATTTAGATTGGATGTAGCAGTTTGGAACGGAACACATAAACTGGTACATACACACCACACTCGGATGCGATGCCTTCCGCGCTTATTGATCATACTCTACAGTGCGGAAATTGATGGAGGGCGTGTCAGGGTTAATTCAGAGTTGGGAGGGACCGTTACTAGTAACATGGCTTTCTGCCTTTCGTCTCGGGATGTAGCAGTATGCCGGTGGCACTCAGTGGCTAAGGCCTGGGGATGTTGATGGAGCTGGTTCGCATCCATTGAGCTTGTAGCCGCAGCGAGACTCCCCAGTGGTGGTCAGCGGGCCTGCATATGAGTGCTAAGTGACTCGCGTTGCGTAAGAAATGCTGGCTCTGTCACAATGCGCACTAGGGCAGCTGGCCCGTGCACGATGCTCCGAGCGCCTAAGACAATAATATATAACGCACTGCGGGAACAAACCCCCTGATAAATCACTGGGACGACCATACCCGGTTTTGATGGATGGTCCACCACTGGTAGATGGACACTCCACCTGTCCAATGGTGGATCATCCACCATATACTTCTCATGGTAAGTCCACCGGCCGCTCAGGGGTCCATGTCCACATCCACTTACGGTACATGGACTATCCACTCACAATAAGGCCTTTTTTTTAGTGGATTACATTTCCATTGACATATGTGTAGGATTATCCATGAATTCTCCTAAGGGATATACCAGTAATAATCATTGGATTATCAATGGCTATTACCATAAATAAAAAGAAGAAGAAGATATGTCCATACTCTATGCCTTGCTGTATTGTAAGCAAATACTTATTATACACTGACCTGCTATGAGTGCTGAATATTGTACATGGAACCAGATTCGAACCAGCGACCTACAAGTAAACATACTTAGTCATCAAGACTTTACCCAACTGCTCCATAAAGCTTCTGACAAATAAGGGTGAGAAATGGCATAAAGTTAGCATACACCACCACGACTGGGCCGAGCGGTTGAAAAGGTGCGCACGAAATCCACCTGCACTACCACCATCATGCTTATACTTATGTACAGACCAGCAGGAATTAACGAGTTGGAGTTGTCAGATCGGTCATGGAGCAACTGAAGCTGCCTCCAAATCTTTTTATTCACTCTAGCCATGTTGAGCTGCATCTATGGGCCACTTACACTTACCATTCCCGTGAGGCTCGGATTGCAGTTGTATCCTGTTCACAACTAGAGCTGGCTGATTTCTATACCGGTATGTCCCATATACGGGCTTGATCTTGTTATAATGTTTTCAGGCTCGCGCAACCTCCCATCCATACTCACAGCTAAGTATATCAGGCAAGAGTCTTACATGGACGAACCTGTCATGGCCTGATCAATCTGACACCATTCCGCCATACCGATCAGGTCCTTGAGGCTGGCAGCCAGACTCATTCGAACTTTTTGTGCTCACACTCACACTCAGCACCAGACTCAGTGAGTCTGACAATACATGCCTGATGCTGAGCTTAGACAAGTTACTGTGAGGAAGTTTGACATTTTGAAGTACCCTGTCACCCCTTGAGCTGGCTGACGCGATCACCGCATTGAATACCTCCCCGCCTCCCTTCTAGCAACTACCGCTTGTTATGTCCCAGAGATACAGGGTCTAGAACACCTTCAGCCTGAGTCTGGAGAGCTCGGCGTGCGAGCACGCGGACTGTGACGAGGGTCTCAACGACGCGGAGGTTGTGTAACGATGCTTTGCAGAGAGGACCTTTTCCGCGATGACGAGCAAATGTAGTGCATCAGCGACGGTCTAGTTCGACTCAATGTTGGACATTGACCTCCACCAACTCTGCTATGTCCATCGCTCATCAATGTCCTCCCCCTCATCGCACCACCTTCATTCAATTTCCCCGTTCCACTCCACCATGTCCATCTCCCCCACCTTTTTATCTATGGGATTTCAGTTGGTGAGTTGTTAGTCACTGCATGATTTGCGCTATTCATCTAATCTCCTGTTCACCTTTCCCCCCATAACCTTAACCCCCAGCGCTCTCCAGCCTCCTCCCTGCCCTCGCCACGCCCCTTGGTATCCCACTCCCTTTGTGCTGGGCACCCCCGGCGAGAACGTCATGCTCGATCAGCCAGGAAGCCACCATACAGTGCGTAGTCGACGTGTTCACCTGTGGAGACGGGTTAGCTAGCTCTGGGATAAAGTGTGGGCTGTGGACCTATGAGGTCCAGAATTGATAGTGGAGTTAGACTTGTAATTACCTTCTATTTTATGGCTTTTAAAGGATAATCCACACAAATTTCATCCATTTAAAATGCTTGGTGATCCACATATAACTAATTGACTGGCCATTATATTATTCATGGATTATCTAGTGTCTATGTACATGGTGATACCATTACAATATGCTGGAACCTCCACCGGCGCTGCTGTTGGAAAACCCCTTTACAGTTTAAAGGGATTCTCCTTCGGCCTGGCAAAAATACATCCACCAAAGGGATCGGTGGATGCATCGGTGGATGCAACTCCGGTGGAAAATCCACCGGCCGACAATACCTGGTGGATTTTCCACCGGATTTTGGCGGTGTTCTTTCCCGCAGTGAACGGCTCTGGCCCCAAATGCTGTCTCTTTACCACTCTGGCCTTTTGGTACGTCTCCCCAAACTATGGATAAATTGGACAGCGACTGACAAATAGGATGCAGGCTTAGATCAAGTGTAGTATCTGTTCTTTTTAGTTTAACCACTAAAATGACCGCACCGCGGTCATCATTGGTTAGCCAATTTTTGCCGCCCTCGTCCTTTGACCTCTGCTTGCACGTTGGGGACACGATGACCTTGCTATTGCAGTATCAGCCTGTGTCGTCAGGGGATCTTCTATTCAGTTCCTCTTACTGCTTTGTCATTGTCTTCCTTATTTGAAGGGACGAGAGCATGGCGGTAACACGCGCGAGGTGAATAGAACTTCCTTTCTGCTTACGTGGTTTTTTTACCTCGGTTGGTCACTCGATATCTCAATATGGGAGTTTGGCATGAACTGAACGCTCCTTTATATGGTTCTTGTCGCTGCTCGCGATGTTTTGCAGGGCGGCAGGTTGATTGATCAACTTGATTCTCAGACATGGTAATTGCATGATCTACGCCTGGCGTGTATCACCTACCACCCTTGCATATGTATGCTGATTGGCAATTGCCCCGTGCACACTGTCTGACTGTAACGGCAATCCCCTGGTTGTAATTAACAGAATGAGGGAATTTCATCTCTTTATGACCACTGTTTGTCAGGGACCGGCACTGCATAGTTTACTAATGCCGACCATCTCTATGTGTATTCGTTCCTTCGCGACGGATCGCAGTTTCCCATGTGCGGCTTAAGCCCCAACACAGCCGGCGCCGAGTTGAGCATATTAAGCTACGGGTCCAGTGATTCTGGACTCGGGCACCTTACAAGTGGTTGTCCCCCCAGTCGCCAGCGTCACTATAATAGTGTAGGTAATTGTGGTTGTTTCATGCTGGGAAAGAACTTAAATGTGTGTAAGTATGTATTTCATGATATCAACATACAGTTTTGGTTGCAATTGATTTGATTTTTCCTTCGATAGGGGTGGTACTGCTAGGAGTGTCGTAGAAGGTTACATCCTGTCCAATCTGTACATGTGTAGTCAGTGATTGGGAAAGAAGCAGCAAGCATGCAAGCAGCTTACATTATACAGGGTAACAATCGTCGTCGGCATTGCAGCAGAGCGTTGCAGCAGAGGGTGTTGTGAGAAAACAAGGCAGTAGGGCTCGCTATTTATCTCCCATACGTGCAGACCCCCTTCATTTGCCTATCACGCAATGTATGCCATTGTGTACCTCCGCAGCAAGCTGTCTTCCTGATTCAAGTGATTCAAGCTCAGCTGGATCCAGAAATTTGGTTCCGGGACGCTCTCATCAATCGTCACATACCGGACAGGGAACTATACTGAGCAGCCTCAAAGCGCTTTGGCATGGGCGACAGCGAGGTTGTGCACGAGATTATAGACGTGTGTTTGTGATCTAATGAAACTCTCGCTTTACCTGATCAAGCTTACTGGCACAGTATCCTCTACCTCCTATGGACTTCGATGATCTTCCTAAAGAAGAAAGCGAATCAGGAGCAGATTGGGATGAACCATGGAGGCACTTCGAAGGAGCCTTCGAATCTCTCGGATACCGCATTTACTGGTATCATTCACCGATCCCGGGTGTCCAGGACAGTCCTACTTGCCATGACGCTGAAAACTTTCCACCTCCCGTCAATCCTTTTGCGCCACGCGACGGAGAAGCTATCGCGGAATACCCGTTGGGTCATTATCATATTAGAATGTCATGGCGCGAGGCGTGTCCCTTTTAACTTATCAAGTATATTATATTAACTAGTCGCTTCAGCGTAATGTACATCCTGCATACGATCGGTTCGGTCGCCGAGTGGTCATCAAGGCAGTCAAGGCCGAGAGTTCTGAGTTCTCCATCGTCAAATACTTATCCTGCCAGAGGAGAGTCAACCCAGATCCTCGGGATCATACCATCCCCTTTCTCGACATAATCAAGATCGGAAAGTTTGGCTTTCTTGTCATGCCGGAGTGGAAAACTCGAGTATGGCCGTATAATGTTGGCGAGTACGTGGAATGGTTTGAACAATGCCTGGAGGTATAGATGTCCCGCGATTTCACGATGTTGTGAAATCTCATCCCGACTCTCTAAGGGCTTGAGCTACATGCATGAGCACCTGATTGCCTTTCGAGTACGTATTTGATCTATTTCCTGTTGGTCTTAATAACTTTGCTACTAGGATGTGTCCAAGGGTAATATATTGTGGAATTACGGTGGTGACTATGGGGAAGTCGATGGAGCCCCCTTTGCGTCTCTGTTCAACGCCAAATACGGATACATTGACTTCGGCCAGTCCACACGGTTCCCCCCTGATACACCTCCGCACAGGCGAAAGGTAACGGGCACTGTGCACACACCGGATACCGCCCCTCCAGAGCTTTCAGACACAGAAGAGTACGATCCATTTGCCGTTGATGTGAGTGGCCAGCGCTTTCTCTGAACAGCCTCTCAATCTAATGAAACTTTGAAAAGGTCTTCGCTTTGGGAAGATACATCCAATTACAACTCGAAAATGAACAGGTAGCCACTTTGACCTTAGCACACGTTGACAGCATCTGACGGCATTTCTTTCCATTTTTATCCATTGAGGATCAACCTTCTGTAAGATAATTCAAGTAGTTGTACCTGCGCAGTCTAACCACCATGCTTGATTCTAGAACGTGTCTCCTGTCCCTGCTTTGCTCTGTCGTTCAATGCCTGGACTCGTGGACATTCTCTCTCGCATGACCAACACAGACCCATCCAAACGACCGAGCGCTTCACAAGCACTCTCCAAGTTGCGGGAGCTTGTGCTCCAAACGCCAAAAGAGGTCTTACAAGCACCTGGGTGTCAGTGGTTCTGGGGGTTACTCCCGAAACCTGGCAATTGTTGTCCGGAAGAGGATTGTGATAAGGGGCGGTTCTGGCGTTGGAGAGACGTTGCACAATAATAGGTCTTCTCCATGATCTGGCATGTGCGGTGGGAGGGCTTCAATCATTCAATTTAGTTATAGTACTTAGACTTGAAGCATCGAACACATTGCTGTATAATACCCTTGCATTTGACCTGAGGCTAGCTAGATATATATATAGCGAAGGATCATTTGACTTGAGCCCCATTTTATTTAGAGCATTGAAAGCTGGTTCGGCCCACTGAAATTTCAGTGGCCAAAGCACTGCATCCAGTGGGTCAACATCGAGTTTCCGTGATATACTCATGGGGACACGTTTCAGTAGTACAAGCCTGGCCTGCGCTTCACTCTGGCCAGGATTTCAGGCAAGGAGGAAGTGTATATCATAGAATAATTTCATCATATACAATATTTTCAGTTAGGTGATTTCTAATGGAAAGCATGTTGATATCTATTTCTTGAGAGCAGCCCTTAGGCCCATGGCATCATCAGCTGGCCGAAACACAGTCTCCCCCACCATCCTCCACAGCCACATATGCGTCTTTCCTGCCATCCCCAACGACACTCCCTTTCCAGTCCTGTCCACCCCTGCCCCCGCTGGCCCGGGGCATCCACATGTGTCGCAGGCTTCCCGCATGTCTCGACAGGAGGAAGCCGCACGACTTGGTGTCGAAACAGGATTACATTGTCTAAATTTTACCCCATAGTAACCCCCTGGCTGTATGCTGTGAGACGTGTGAGAAGTGTCGCGCAGTGAGTAGAGCATGTATTTACAGAAGATTAGCACCATTTAGCTTCGTAGGTCATGACTGTTGACTTACGACTGTCTGTTTTGGCATCGTCTCCACTGAGACGTGTCATCAATCCATCCGCCCATCCATTGTCGAAGTCCCTTGACACCTGTTTCAACCTAGTCTTATTAGGTCTTCGGAATTCACACTTGTGCTTGGATTTGTTGTTGAATTTTGATGACCTGCCACCGGACCTGACCATCCACCAGTCGGTATCCTGTGCACAACAGACGTGAGAATGGCGCTAGTTTCCAACACTGCATGTGGAACACACATATGAAACGGACAAAAACAATGAATCGTGCATCATAGAATCACTAAAGAGCAGGCAAAGTCCTGAAGAGGACACCACCACTCACCAAGAATATCTCCGCATGCTTGGGGTTGGCATAGTATGCGAATCTTCTCCTAATAACGATCTCAAGCTCTGGTTCTGTGAGCTGGTGGTTGTCAAGATTGGTTTTTAGGCGTTAATATCGTGTATTAGTGAACACAGTGAATGCCCGAATAACTTGTGCAAATAAGTATGCCGTTCGGCGAATAAGTGAACCGACGAATGTTCATGAAACAGGAGGGTTGCCCGAATGGGGCTCGCCCTATCTACAGTCGCAGCAAAATAGCTCGCAGCACTTGACGACGTAGCGTGCAAGGTATTGCGGAAGGGCTGTCTAAGTTTCGACGGTCCCTTCGCTGGCGAAGGTGCTCCTTCAGAGCCCTTTGCCAACAGCACAGAAAGTAGTTCGAAGGCTAAGGTAACGACGATGAAGTATGAGAACTCACCAGTGATGCCTAAGTCCTTGGCCGGTTGAAGATAGAAATCTTCAAGGGGAGGCCCAAGACAATGATCACAGCGAGGTCAAGTTTGCACAAGATGAACGATGTATGATAATTGAACTGGGGAATATACATGCGAATGTAAACTACTTATATCGAATGCTTGTATGGTATCAGCGAATAGCAAAGAGGCCGTCACGAGTCAGGGTTGGATAGGGGTGCGCAGTCATGATACTAAGGAGATGGAATAAACATACAATAGAGTGAGGGAGGGGTGTGAACATGAAACGACGGAGAGTAAAGGTGGTGAAGGTACTTATGTACGAAACCATGTCTTGGGACCCGCATACATGTCACCCTGCACGGACTCTTCGTCCACTGGGTAGATCCCACACGACCTACGGAAGGAACGCTCCGCGAACATACTTTGGCCATACGAAACCCAAAGGGGTTGGATTTAAGAAGATGATGGGGTTAGTGATGAATCATCACGCCGAGTAAATGGTAACGATCGTATTTGATGGCGTGCCTTGTTGGCGAAATGTGCGAGCAGCAAATAGCGGTTCGGCGAAATGCGGCAAAGGGTGAACGGAGAGAACATAGAGGAGGCGTGGCCGAAGGGAGGGGCGAAGCCGGGCGAACACGGAGGAGGAGTAGCGAACGAGGGAATGGGGGTAACAAGGTGCAGGAAATACATAGGTCATGGCAATCCGATTGTCAGAACACCATCGAAGAGGGCCGAGCAGAGGAGGTGATAGGCCCAACAATGACTGCTAAGTTCGTCCGAAGACGTTGATCGCTTGTTGACGGCATAACCATGGTCATTGTCGCGAACAGCGAGAATTGGTTGCCGAACATGACAATGGTGATCGGAACGAACACGGAGATGGAGTGACAAATGGTAAGACAGAGCACCTGAATATGAGAAATAGACACGTCATGACAGTGGTGCGGTGACCCTCTGATGGCACAGATGATGGCCGTGAAGAGAGAATGGGGAGGGTGGTGATCCAGGTGGTCTGGGCAGTCTGAGTCAGTCCCTAGCAAGTTGAGATCCAAGTCCATGAGGTCTTTATAGATCAGTGTAAAGATGACGATCTTAAGCCTCGCGTCACAAGGGCACAACAGAACTTGGCCAATGTGTGGTATTCTGAATGCTATGTAGTGACAGTGTAGGGTAAGATGGGATGGGAGCCACTGACCGGTTCCCACACATAAACTATACAGTGGGTCCCTAAGGGGCCCACTGGGATTATGTAATAACTAATATACATGTATGATACATAGGTTATTTACACCCTCCCCCTCTATAGACAACTATAGGGGACCAACTAGGACTCATAGAGGTCATCCATGATGGCGTCCTTTAGTGATTGCTACGATGACATCATCGTATGGGGCCGGTGGAGCATGTGACTCCTCCGGAGGCACCTCTGCATCCGCGGGGGTGGTTGGGTGAGGTGGCTCTACCTCACCACTGGCGGAGGCTTCCACTTGGTTGGCGAGGCTGGTGTCCTCGCGGAGCATGGCCTCGATGGCCGGGTCATTGGCCTGGGGAGGAGGCCGGAAGCGTGCCAGCTCTTGGTCGAGCTGAGCGTGGGTGAGTGGTCGTGGCACCGCGGCCCTCACATGGCTGGTCTCGAGGACCTTTTGTTGGCCCTCCCATGTGGCGGCACTGAATGCCAGGCCGGTGAAGCTGCATTGAACATAATTTTCAATGCACACCACTTGTTCGCTAGTGATGCTGGCGTAGCGGGCCAGCCATCACGTGATCTCGGCGAGCGGGATGTCGGGGCCAGCTCGGCCTCCCACGGGATATGGACCTGTGATGGATAGCCACAGGCTGGTGCTCTGCGGTGCCAGGCATTCCCTGGCATCGACGAGGCTTGACCATTGATCGGTCGAGCCGAACAAGTCAAGGTGTCTCAACTTGAGAGGTGATGCGACCCCCTTAACTCGGGGTGCGAGGGCCTTCAACCACATCCAAACGTCCATGTTGTCTAGGTTGAAGGATCCATCTGCGTTGTCGCAGATGGCAGAAGGGATTCCTTTGGGGTTGTGTATCCAACCCTTCAGGATGGCTGCAATGTCGTGCGGGGTACCGCTTGCTACCACGAGACAATCCCGTTTGGGATTGCGAGCGCGCTGTTCGTGCTCAATGCGCTTGAACACACTGATCATATCGCGTGTGCGCAAGGATTGCGGCATGTCTTTTGCGCGCACTAGGAGCTCAATGAATCGTGCATCGTTGAGCGGGCAGACGTCGTACCATTGCATACGATGCTGTTGTGCCTTTCCTACTGGTTGTGGTAGGAGGCCTGTCTCGGAGATTGGCGGGTCTCCGAGTGGAGTGGTATGATCACTCCCTCCCCCGGGTAGGGAGGGTGAACTGTCCCCGCTGGTGGCGGCAGGTCCACGTGAGGCCCGATGTACTGGGCCTCGACCAACTCTACCTGCCGTTGTAGGGCAGGGTCGTTGATTGTGTGCGACGGTGACGCCGCCAGGTATGCACTGATCGCGCTTTCCTTCACAATGGCTAGACCATTGACGGTGTTGGGGGTGCCGCGCAATTTATTGTGCTTCTTCTTTGGCTGCTCAGCCATATGCTGAGCTCTGTCCAGCTCGTACGTCTTCCAGATGGAGGAGTCGGACTCCCATCCCTCTGGGACGCTGTTTTGGAACCCTTCAAGACTTTGGTGTTATTGCTAACACTTCAATCTATCAGAACGTGTCATTTACGAGACTCAAAGAATATTAAACAATGCTGCAGCACAACTCCGGAAATAATTTAATATTTGTACCTTGGTTGCAATCCGCGTAAAAACTAGTCCAAGTTAATACGGATGGAAGGCAATGCGTTTCTTAGCAGCACTGAACAATAAACTAAAAGACTGTAGGTTCAAGGACACTATCGGGGTCCAAGCATATTCCAAAATATAAAGGAATGTACTTAGCAGGCGAGATGGACTGCCCTGATAATCTGTTGGCAACTAGGGGCTATGGCAGGGAAGGTTCGGTAGAGTTCTTAGAAAGCTAGAATCAAATATACTCTCTCAGTGAATTTATTGTCACTGATGTATTAATACAGTACCTAGAATCAAATATACTACATGATTTTCAGTCAACATGCTATGTAAATATGAAAGATACTACTCGCCTCTCTCAGTGAATTTATTGTCACTGAGAGAGGAGTGTAATCCTGTCTCAGAAGGCATATACTTGCACCCGGCCCTTTAGCGCCCAAGGGCTCGCGCGTCGAAGTCGTTTCAAACTCCGCTGGGTGCAGCCGCCTGTGAAAGTAGAAATAACAGAATGAAATGGAGAGATAGAGAGTGACTAGAAAATTTCGAAAATAAGCAGAGAAATGGATGCATGGTACAAGAACAGTATGAGAAAATATTGAAACACCACACAATAAATTGAATATATTATGCTTGATTTTGGTGCAGGAGCATAAATGCACCCAACACGCCCCCTCAAGCTTAATATATTCCGATTCTCTCGTTGAGGATTCTCACTCTAGGACTAGGAAGTCCTTTAGTGAGAAGATCGGCTAGCATGTGTTCCGTTGGTAGGTACACAAGCTTAATTTCTTCATCTTCGACTATATCTCGGATGAAATATAATCTAATGTCGAAATGCTTGGTCCTCGTGTGTTGTTGAATGCCATAGATGATGGCAATGGCTGATTGATTGTCTGAATAAAGTTTGATGGGATAATTCAGCGGTTGGAATACTTCAGAAATAAAGTGGCGCATCCATAAGGCTTCTTTACTCGCATGAGTCAGGGCAACGAATTCGGCTTCAGTTGATGATAGGGCTACTATGGATTGTTTTTGACAACTCCATGATACTGTCCCTCCATCAATCTGAAAAATATAAGCCGAGTATGAGTGCCTGTGCTCTTGAGAAGCCCAATCCGCATCTGAATACCCAATGAGGCCGTCTCGATTTTTCCCAAGTGTCAATTTGTAGTCCATCGTGCCTTTTAGATATTTAAAGACACGTTTGACTGCATGCCAATGTGTTGGACCTGGGTTTTCGAGGAATTGAGAAAGTAATGACACTGCGAACGCAATGTCCGGTCGAGTGGCTACTGCTGCCCACATCAATGATCCTATCGCTTGTCTGTATGGAATTCTTGACATCTTCTGTTTGTCTTCATCTGTGGAAGGGCATTGGTCCCTGGATAATTTAACGGCTGGGTCGAGAGGCGTGGAAAATGTTTTGGCATCATCCAGATTGAATTTTTTGATGATTTTCTGGATGTATGTGGCTTGTGATATTGCAATCGATTTGTTATTCCAATCTCTTTCGATTTTGAGGTTCAAAAGCCAGTGAATCTCGCCTAGGTCTTTCATACTAAAAACCTGGGCAAGGTCATGCTTTACCTCATCGAGGATTGGTTGACTCTCAGCTGTGATAGTGAGGTCGTCCACCGCTGTTGCAATAATCGCATGCCCTCTCGGTCCACGTCTGCAAAATACAGCTCCATCCGAAGCTGATTTAGTGAATCCTAACTTGAGAAATTCACCACTCAGACGTTTGTACCATTCCCTTCCAGACTGTTTGAGGCCGTAAAGTGCTTTCTTCAGCAGGAGGACATCATCTTTGTCTCCGGTCTCATATCCATACGGCTGTCTCATGTAAATAGGTTCTGGCAGTGTAGCATTCAAATACGCACTGTCCACATCCATTTGGTGAATAGGCCAGTTGTTCCTGGCAGCAATGGCACATATAATCCGTAAGGAAGTCATCCGAGCAACAGGTGCATAGGTTTCATTGTAGTCGACTCCAAAACTTTGTGTAAAGCCTTGGGCGACCATCCTCGATCTGGGTGTAATGGGTTCACCTTCTGGATTGCGTTTCCAGAGGAATACCCATCTATTTCCGACAATATTTGCCCCAGGAGGTGGTTTAACCACTTCCCATACACCTTTGTCGAGTAGCACCTTATATTCTTTATCCATCGATGCTTTCCACATAGGATCATTTAAGGCTTCATCTGCATTGCTAGGCTCGGTCTGATTCAAATCCGGCAGCACATTATCTTTGTTTTGATCGGAGGTCGAAAGTGTACTGATGGCAAGGTTATAATCACTGATGCCGTCAGTGACAGAGGATAAATCTTGTTCGAATAATTTGTCTTGATGGTCCTCAATGTCCTCGTAAGCTAGTGTAGTGATATCTGCACCAGCATGTCTCTTGGTTTGAGATCTTGTTACGGGACCACTTGGGGCCGGCTGCACCTGCTGCTGACGGATTCTCTCGCTTCTCCTTGTTGGAGCAGCTTCTTTAGGTCTGGCATCAACAGTCTGACTGGGTTGCAGCTCTTTCAGACGTTCCTCTGGTTCATCATCATCAATTTCCTCGATCTTTGCCTCTTCGCTGACTAAGTGGCTAGGCATAGGTGCTGGCGCCGAGATGGCCTGTACCATTTTTCTGGACGTAGGTAGCTGTGACTCTTCAATAGAAATGATTGGAGCTTTGCCCCCCTTCATCTCTGAGTCAAATATAATATTCCGCTCGACAGAAACCTTCTGAGAGTCAGGCCAGTAGATGCAGTGACCATGGCTCTGTCCAAAGATTCCTATCCACCGAGCTCTTTTGGCACGGGCTGCTAGTTTGTTTCCCTCTTTGACTTTAACGTAGACTTCAATTCCCCACACGTGTATGTCTTTCAGGTTCGGTTTCTCGTGATGGATCATTTCAAAAGGGGTTTTGTCT
Organism: Gautieria morchelliformis; assembly: GCA_015179125.1. Classification (NCBI taxonomy): domain Eukaryota; kingdom Fungi; phylum Basidiomycota; class Agaricomycetes; order Gomphales; family Gomphaceae; genus Gautieria; species Gautieria morchelliformis. The sequence continues at coordinate 95,856 of WHVA01000172.1, read as the reverse complement.
GGCAAAGCTCTTGTATGTGTCCGATTCCTAAGATAGTTGGCGTGCAGAATTGCATGCCCCCATAGAGTCTTAGGAAGACTTGATTCCAATAGCATGGCACGAGCTCTTTCAACTAGAGTTCGGTTTAAACGTTCAGCAACACCATTTGACTCTGGGGTGTCGTGCATGGTTAACCGATGCTTCGTGCCTTGCTTGGCTAAATGCTGTTCAAATTCTGAGCTTGTGTATTCGCCCCCTCTGTCGGAAACAAGTGCTTTGATGTGCATATTCCTCTGTCGAAGCATCAAGGCCTCGTAGAGTTTGTATTTTGAAAATGCTTCCGATTTGTTTGCCATCAAATAGATAACCGATTCTCTTGAGTAGTCGTCAATGAAAGACACATAATAGGATTTCTTGTCAATTGTGGAGTGTCTCGCTGGTCCCCAGACATCAGAATAAATTCTGTCACCGAATTTTGATGATCGGCTTCTGGGTTCCTGAGGAAGTGATTTACGTGCAATCTTCGCCTGAATGCACGCATCGCAAACAACCTTGTCACCTTTTGAGCTCAATTCAATGCCTAATATCATGCCACAGTTGAGCAAATGCTGTAGGGACTTTTGTGAAATGTGCCCCATTTTTTGATGTATCTCCATGGCTGATGCGTGTTACGACCGTTCATTTCCGACTTCCGACCCTCAGTTCCGCCATACATTCCGCCTCTCCAATAGTTCCGCCACACGTTCCGCCCCTCCGACATTTCCGCCATTCCGCCCCTTGTACATTTCCCTTGTTCTTTCGACTCTATTACTCGGACCCACCGGATCTACCTCGCCATTCATCAAAACCATATATCCGGTCACCCTTGTAGTTCGTTGTCAGATATGTTTTCCCGACCCCTTGTTCTTTGCCATTGTTCTACCTTACCCTGAACCCCCCTTGTAGTCCCATTGTTCCCAATTAGTTAGTTCCCACACATTGTACTCGACTTCCGCTTCCTCCGGAATTTGCTTAGTACAACACCATTACTTGTTGCTCTGCGCTTTGTATAAAACCCCCCTCATGTATGTCTGTTATTCTGCAATCAGATAATCACCTTCGATACTTGATTTCCTTCGCTCCATCTCCTGTTCTTAGCACAGCGAGTCTAGCAAGATCTCAGTCTCTCTCTCAGCCTTCCGTCTTCCGCCTTCCGCCTCAGTTCCGACTCAAGTTCCGACCAAACCTCTGGTCCAGTACTTTCCGACTTCCGGCTCATGTCAGGGGACACCCTGTTTTCCATTTCCAGTTCCGACACCACACCCAGTTCCGACTCCATTTCCGACTCCGCTTCCGGTTCCGATTCCATCTCCGCATCCGCTTTCGGGAACGATTCCGCTTCTGGGAGAACTTCCACCAGTTCCATTCGCCTTGCCAGTTCCACTCCAATTTCCGACTTCCGCCCCGGAACAGTGTCGGAAATCAAGCGACTCGCATAATAGGTGGCATCAAGGGTCGATCAAGGGTCAGGGGGATGCAGGGTTGATGGCGGGTGCCAAGCGTTGTCCCTGGCTGCGCAGCGTAGTATAATACGGGCTCGCTGACATTGGGGGTCCTTAGACTTTTCTCTTCGGATTTCCCCTTGTCAGGTGAGAACCCCCTCTCTTGTATGCTCTGTTCATTTATACATACTTCGGATTTCCCCTTGTCAGTTGTGTGGTAGTGTGATCTCCACGACTAGCCAGGGTTGCCCTTACAGCAGAAAAGTCTCTCCCCTAGAGGACCGGCGGTCGTACTGCGCGTTGCATTCGCCATAGGTGCGTTCGGAATCGGAGACAGCGACTCGGAGATCGCAACCTCTTCCGCACATACAGCGTACGACAGCCCCTCTTCTTACGTCGAGCTCCCAACCCCGGAAATCCCGTCCCATATTTCCCCTTCCAACATGGATCCGGACGATCGTCTTCGGAATATGGAGGAGGAATTGACGCGGAACCGGATGAAGACCGACGCGATTGAAACAGCCTTACAAGCGATTTTGGCTAAGTTAGATATTCCACAAGGTGGTGGAAATGAAATGCTGGATGATCCGGATTTCGGAAAAGCGGAACTAGCGGAAAAGAGGATGTCCGCGAAGTTAGCAAAGGTCAAACCCGCAACTCCGGCGGACTTTGACGGAGATCGGGAGAAGGGACGCGCATTCTTCAACACATGCAGCATCTACTTCGCAATTGTCGGAGACCTCTTTCCGAACGACCAGGCTCGGATTCACTGGACGTTGTCCTTTTTCAAATCGGACCGCGCAGCCCGTTTTGCAAACAAGGTGATCCGACATGAAGCAAAGGGCAAGGGGAACTACTTCCGGGACTGGGACGCGTTCGAGAAAACATTTTCCGACCAGTTCTGCCCGAAAAACGAGCAGCTCACAGCCCTTACAAAGCTCGAGGGGACGAGCTGGTACCAGGCCAAAGATCCGGTCGATGACTACATCGATCGCTTCCAGGAGCTCATCGACCTCGCGGAATATGACGACGACAAGATGATCGTCATCAAATTCCGACGAGGACTTGATCCGACGCTCCAGAACCAAGTTGCGCTGCTTGGGGATGGAGCTCCGGATTTTGATGACCCGGAAGGGTGGTACCAAGCTGCGCAGAAGGTTTCTCGGAACAGGGAGGCAAATGAGGCCTTCGTGGAGACGAGTCGGAACACGACACGCAGTTCCGCTCGTCCTACTCCACCTGTGCCAAAACCCGGAAGCGCATTCATTCCCACCCGGAAATTATTTCCGATGCTTGCTCCGCCTGCTCCTATTAGGAACCATAGCCCTCCTCCCTCGAAGAGTGGCCCTGCCCCGATGGATGTTGACCGCATGCGCGGAAAAGGCCACGGAACTATCACCTGCTTCCGCTGCCGACAACCAGGCCACTATGCTCGCGAGTGCCCCCAAGCCTTTGATATCCGGCTTATGACCACAGAGGAGAAACTCGAGATCCTTCCAGAGTTCCTCGCGCTTGCAGACATAAACAGAGTGCCCACTGCGGAAGAACTTTCCGAAAATGCGGAACATGGTCTACCGGAAGCGGAAGATGCGTCGGATTTTGTGACACGCAGCGGGTGAGATGTGTGCCCCTGCTGCCTGTACATAACCGGTTTGCCTGTCTTGAAGTAGAGAATGAAAAGCCCCCACTCCCCTCACTTCGTACAGACCCACCGGATAAAGTCACACAAAAACCAAATCTGACACCCCATCCATCCCGCATCCGCCCTTGGGAGAGACGCCTTCCGAAGCGCTATGTTGTTGCTGCCACCCCTGGCCCCAAGTCACTAGTCATTAAGGTGGAGATCCAGACGACAGATACGGCGGAAGTCAAATCCGGACCCGCCCTTGTCGATTGCGGGGCCACTGGTCAGTTTATGGACCGGGACTATGTGGAACGGAACCGACTGACCACGCGGAAGTTGCAACGTGCAATCCCGGTGTTCAATGTGGATGGAAGCCCCAATGAGGCAGGGTCCATCACGGAGATAGTGGACACAATTCTCCGCTACGATGGACACTCCGAACGCACTTCCTTTGCAGTCACCAGCCTGGGGAAGCAGGACATCATCCTCGGGTTTACCTGGCTTCAGGAGCACAACCCGGAGATCAATTGGCAGACTCGGAAGGTACTGATGAGTCGATGTCCAGCCAAGTGTCACATGTGCAGGTCGGAACTGCGGAAGGAGCGCCAGGAGCAGCGGAAGACCGAACGGCTCATACAGACATGTCGTTCTGGCCCCCATCCACTGCTTGCGGAAGAAGACTCGGAAGCGGAATTTGAACCGGATCCCACTTCCAATTCCAATTCCAATTCCAATTCCGATGCCATCCGACTCGGCCCGGAAGACATTCTGGCGGAAGGGGAGCGCTTGCTGTACGTAAACCTTCCGCCGGAAGCGGAACACATCCGCGCCACCGGAAATATTTCGCAACGCCTTGCTGAAGCCTCCAAGAGGCATGATAGAGTAGAGGCGGAAATTCCGGAGTACCTGCGAGAGTTCGAGGACGTCTTTTCCAAGGAGTCGTTTGATACCCTGCCTCCACGGAAGCTGTGGGACCACGCCATCGAGTTGGAGCCTGGGTCAAAGCCCACCAACTGCAAGGTCTACCCGCTGTCACCCAAGGAGCAGGTAGAGCTCGATGCGTTCCTTGCGGAAAACCTCCGTACAGGGAGGATCCGCCCCTCCAAGTCACCCATGGCATCTCCGGTGTTCTTCATCAAGAAGAAGGATGGCTCGCTCAGACTTGTGCAGGACTACCGGGCCTTGAATGCGATCACGATCAAGAACCGGTACCCCATTCCACTCATTTCCGAACTGATCACACAGCTCCGCGGGGCGAGGTACTTCACTAAGCTGGATGTCCGCTGGGGCTTCAACAATGTCCGGATCCGGGAGGGAGACGAGTGGAAGGCCGCATTCCGCACCAATCGAGGACTCTTTGAGCCACAGGTCATGTTCTTTGGCCTCACCAACAGTCCCGCCACATTCCAGACGATGATGAATGACATTTTCCGTGACATGATAGCAGAAGGGGTTGTCTGCGTCTACCTCGATGACATCCTCATTTTCACGAAAACAATGTCCGAACATCGGGAAGTCGTGCGGAGAGTGCTGGAACGGCTCCGGGAGTACAACCTGTGTCTCAAGCCAGAAAAGTGCGAATTTGAGCGGACACGGATAGAGTATCTTGGGGTGATTGTGTCGGAGGGAAGGGTGGAAATGGACCCGGTCAAGGTTTCCGGTGTATCGGATTGGCCTGTGCCGCGGAACAAGAAGGAGGTCCAGTCCTTCATTGGGTTTGTCAATTTCTACCGGCGGTTCATCAAGGACTTCTCCTGCCACGCCCGCGCCCTCTTTGACCTCACCAAGAAGGAGGTTGGATGGCGGTGGGGAGAGCCGGAACAGACTTCCTTTGACAAACTCAAGGAGCTGATCACTTCCGCCCCGGTCCTGATCTTTCCCGACGACTCTCGCCCTTATCGAGTCGAGGTGGATTCTTCCGACGCAGCTACCGGAGCGGTCTTGTCACAGCAGTCATCGGAAGATGGTGGGGGGTGGCATCCGATTGCCTTCTTCTCTAAGAGCCTTAGTCCGGTCGAGCGGAACTATGAGATCCATGACAAGGAGATGCTGGCAATCATCCGAGCGCTGGAGGAGTGGCGACACTTCCTCGAGGGTGCTCTATGCCCTTTTGAGATCTGGACAGACCACAAGAACCTCGAGTATTTCCGCACGTCTAAGAAGCTGAACCGACGACAAGCACGGTGGTCCCTACACCTGTCCCGGTTTGACTTCATGCTCCACCACCGCCCCGGCCGCACCATGGGCAAGCCCGATGCCCTATCCCGCCGCGCGGATCACGGAAGCGGAAGTGGAGACAACGCGGATATGACACTGCTCCACCCAAGTCTCTTTGCAATCCGTGCCCTAGAAGGAGTAACTGCAGTTGGGGCGGAAGCGGAAATGCTCCGGGATATCCGGAGGCAGTACCGGAATGGAGAGAAGGAGGAGTCGGTGGTGAAGGCAGTGGAGGAACTCCGGAAGGGGCACTCACGGTTTGTACGGGCAGCGGAATGGTCGGAACGTGATGGACTGCTCCACTTCAGAGGCAAGGTCTATGTTCCGGGTGGGGCGGACCTCCGCCGTCGCATCGTGTCCCAGCACCATGACACACGGGTCGCTGGGCATGCGGGCAGGTGGAAGACGCTGGAGTTAGTGGCTCGGAATTACTGGTGGCCTCAGATGTCCCGCTACATCGGACAGTACGTGAAGACGTGTGACCTTTGTCTCCGAACCAAAGCGCAACGACGTCCGCCCGTCGGAGAACTTGTTCCGCTCCCGATTCCCGAATCCCGCTGGGACACCATCAGTGTCGACTTCATCGTTGAACTCCCAGAGTCTCATGGCTACGACGCGATCATGAACGTCGTGGATTCGGTGAGCAAGGTGTCCCACTTCATTCCGACGCACACGACGATCACAGCCCTCGGAGCGGCCCGCCTGTTCCTTGCACATGTCTGGAAGTTGCATGGGCTCCCGAAGCAAGTCGTTTCCGACCGAGGTCCGCAGTTTGTCGCGGAACTGACTCGGGAGCTCTACCGCCTGCTCGGCATAAAGCTGGCTACCACCACAGCGTACCATCCGCAGGGTGACGGACAGACGGAACGGGTCAATCAGGAGTTGGAGCAATATCTCCGCCTCTTTGTCAATGAGAGGCAGGATGACTGGGATGAGTTACTTCCGCTGGCGGAATTCCAATACAACAACCATGTCCATTCCGCCACGCAACAGACTCCCTTCATGCTTGACTCCGGACGACACCCGCGGATGGGCTTCGAACCACGCCAGGCTGACTCCCGACTCGAGACGGTCAATGAGTTCCGAGACCGCATGGACTCCACCCTTTCGGAAGCCAAGTCGGCCCTTGCGAAGGCCAAGGATGACATGGCAAGGTACTACAACCGATGCCGGGTTCCTGCCCCAGAGTACCAAGTTGGAGACAAGGTGTACCTGGATGCAAGTGACATCCGCACCACACGCCCTTCGCAGAAGCTTGCCCACCGCTACCTTGGGCCCTTCACAGTGACGCGGAGGGTTGGACGGAATGCATACCGCCTCCGACTTCCGATGTCCATGTCCCGCCTCCACCCCGTCTTCAACGTGGTGAAGTTACTCCCTATGCTTGAGGACCCAATTCCACGTCGGAAGGCTCATCCGCCACCTCCGCCAGAAATTGTAGATGGGGAAGAGCACTACGTGGTGGAACGGATCCTGGACAGCCGGTTTGTGCGAGGACGACTCCAATTCCTCGTGAAATGGGAAGGGTATGGGTACGAGGAGAATTCGTGGGTCCCGGAGCAAGATGTTTCCGCTCCCGACAAACTCCGGGAGTTCTATAGGACACATCCAGGTGCCCCTCGCCGAATCCGCTCGCTGGCATTTCAATCCCTTGTGTCCCGTGCTTCGAGGACGCAGCACGCTAGAGGGGGGTGATGTCAGGGGACACCCTGTTTTCCATTTCCAGTTCCGACACCACACCCAGTTCCGACTCCATTTCCGACTCCGCTTCCGGTTCCGATTCCATCTCCGCATCCGCTTTCGGGAACGATTCCGCTTCTGGGAGAACTTCCACCAGTTCCATTCGCCTTGCCAGTTCCACTCCAATTTCCGACTTCCGCCCCGGAACAGTGTCGGAAATCAAGCGACTCGCATAATAGGTGGCATCAAGGGTCGATCAAGGGTCAGGGGGATGCAGGGTTGATGGCGGGTGCCAAGCGTTGTCCCTGGCTGCGCAGCGTAGTATAATACGGGCTCGCTGACATTGGGGGTCCTTAGACTTTTCTCTTTGGATTTCCCCTTGTCAGGTGAGAACCCCCTCTCTTGTATGCTCTGTTCATTTATACATACTTTGGATTTCCCCTTGTCAGTTGTGTGGTAGTGTGATCTCCATGACTAGCCAGGGTTGCCCTTACAGTTTCCAGGTGATGCTCAGGTCTTCCACTGTGCAGATTCTGTCAAGGAAACCGAATTTGCAGAGCAGTATCCTGTGGAGTATCTGAATTCCATAGAGATGGGCAGTCTTCCTCCTGCTCACTTGGAAGTCAAGCCTGGAGTGCCTCTGATGATGTTGCGCAATTTGGATAAGAAGCAAGGACTATGCAATGGGACAAGGTTGCGGTTGGTGAGGATGAGGAATAGAGTGTTGGAGGTCAGGATCATCTCAGGTCCACGTGCAGGAAATACTGCTTTCATCCCAGGATCACCATTTCACCATCAGAGGGGGAGTTGCCATTTGTGCTGCAGAGGAGACAGTTTCCAGTGCGTGTGGCATTTGCAATGACCATCAACAAGTCTCAGGGACAGTCTTTGGGTATGGTTGGGCTGGACCTGAGATATCCAGTGTTTGGACATGGTCAGTTGTATGTTGGTGTTTCAAGGGGAACAAGCTGGAACAAAGTGAAGGTCTTGCTTGAGGAGGGTTTGAACACAACCAACATTGTATATAAAGATGTATTACTTAGAGCTCCTTGATTTCTGATATCTACTTGATGCAAATTGATTCCTTTGATTTTCCCCAATGCACTTGACCTTACTGATATGTTAGACTTACCAATGTGTTAGACTTACCAATGTGTTAGACTTACTGATGCATTAGACTTACTGATGCCTTTGACCTTACCGAGGCGTTTGACTTGCACCCCCGCGCGAAGCGTGGGTATCCACCTAGTTATTACACTATATGAAAGCAGCTCGGTGGGAGGATGTGGGCGCTGCTTATAAATAATATTATGTAAAAATTATGTCAGTGGCGAGCGGCGCAGCCGCGAGCACCAACGCTGTGCAGCGGTCACGTGACCGGCAGACCGGCATGAACCTGGAGCGCGAGCGGTGCAGCCGCGAGCTCCTGGCGGTTCACGCTGATCTGCAGGCTCCAGCGCTCAACCCTGCGCTGGCAACGAATGCTGCGCAGCGGTCACGTGACCCGTTCACGCGTGGTCCGTGCACGACGTGCGCGCACGGTATAAAGGCAGAACGGTAAGGATGGAACGGCAGGAATCTGCCCACCGGCAATTCCTCTCGCTGCTGTCTGCTCTGCTCTGTCTGCTGTCTGCTTTCTATGGTGTCTCCTCCTTTAGCTGGCTGGCTTGGCTGGCTATCTATTGGCTTGGATGGATTTCTATTGGTAGGTAATATCTCTTTTTTAATGCATTGCCATGTATTTTATTTTATTTGTGTTTGTAATTTCATTGGTTCCTTTTTTTTTTTTCATTATATTGTATTGTCACATGTGCTTTATATTTTTCTGAAATTTTTCGAAAATAGATTTAAATAACATCCCCAGACTGTGGTGAAAAAATTGTAGTGTAATATCTATATTTTTCAGGTTTTTTTCGAAAATAGACATCAATAAGTTTCCTCTAAAATTAATGACAATAGGTTCTGCTTTTAAATGTGGTTTGTTTTATTGTTTTATTGACTGTAAAGCTGCTTACCTATACTGGTGGCTGGCTTACTATGGCTCTGGGTTTCTCTGTCAGTCCCTGGGCTTCTCTGGCTTTGGCTGGGCATTAATAACAGCTTCTGCTTCAATATACTGTACTTTTTTGACATTTTTTCGCAAATAGATATCAATAAATTATCCTGACTTTGTGAAAATTGACAACAGCTCCAGGTTAAATGTACAGTGCATTTCTTTGACATTTTCGAAAAATAGATAACCCTAACTTTGCTAAAATTAATAACAGCTTCAGCTTACATGTACTGGACATTTTCTTGACATTTTTTCAAACAATAGATAATCCTGACTTTGCTAAAAATTAATGACAGCAGCTGCTTAAATATGGTTTCCTTGACTATTTTATTTATGTCTGTATATGTCACAAAATAGATATTGATACATGTCCCTGAGCTTGCTAAAAGTTAATAAGTAGTAACAGCCTCTGCTTGCTTCACTTTGAGGCCCTTGGGGATATGCTACACATGCCATTGGGACATGCTATGCATGCTATACTTGAGGGGCATGCTACACACACTATGCATGGGGACACGCATGTTATGCGTGGGGACACGCACGCTATGCTTGGGGACACACATGCTATGCATGTGGACATGCTATGCATGGGGGACACACATGCTATAATTTAGGGACACGCTATGTTTGGGGACATGCTACAAACCAGGGACATGCTATGCATGTGGGACACGCCATGCACACTGTACTTGGGGATATGCAACATGTGGAGACACACTATGCATGGAGGACATGCTACACACACTATACTTGGGGACATGTTATATGTGGGCCAGGGACACAATAAGCATGCTATATTCGAGGCTATGCATGGAGGACATGCTATGCACACTATACTTGGGTCGAGAGCGGAAGGAGACAAGACTAGCAAAACTCGCTGTGCTAAGAACAGGAGACAGTGCGAAGGGAATCATGTATCGAAGTCGATTATCTGATTGCAGAAACGGAGACATACATGAGGGGGTTTTATACAAAGAGCTGAAGCAACAGGTAATGGTATGGTACTAAGCAAATTCCGGAGAGTGCGGGAATCAGATAGACATACGGGGCAAGTAACTAATGCGGAACAATGGGATGACAAGGGGGGTGCAGGGTAGGGTAAGTACAATGGCAAAGAACAAGGCAAGTAAGTACAATAGGCATCAGAAGAAACAGAATTACGGAAATGGTATCTTGCTGTGTTCAGGGTTGAGTACGGGGGCCGGTATCTGGAGGTGGCCAGGGGTACTGAAATCACAAGGGTTGAGGTAGAGGGTTGCGGATGGTGCGGATGTTGCGGAATAGAGTCGGAGGTGGTGCAGAGGTGGTGCGGAGGATATGCGGATATGGTGGAGATGGTTGAGTGGAACAAATGGACCTCCTGATGCTCTGGACTTGCTATGCTAAGGGTCAAGTAGGGAAGGCCGGTGAATAGAGTCAAAAGGGGAAGTATGTGAATAGTAAAGAACAAGGGGATCAAAAGGTCAAAGTGTGGACGTTGCGGGATAGAGCCAGAGGAGGCATGGAGGTACCAGAGTTGGTCGAGCAGCATGGTCATAACATTACCTACCTTCAATCAATAAGATATGTTTTACTTATCTGAATGAAATTTTCTTATCCAAATGTGTTTGACTTATCCCAAGTTTGATTTACCCAAGGCGTTTGACCTTGCTGGTGCATTTGACCTTACCGAGGCGTTTGACTTGCACCCCCGCGCGAAGCGCGGGTATCCACCTAGTATAGTATAAAGTTGCTCGGAGGGTGGTTGTGGGTGTTTTACATAATAATGTTATCTAATTTGCTGAGTTTGAACGTGAGCGGCGCAGCCACGAGCGCCGTCCCTAGCTGCGCAGCCTCCTGCTGCCTCTCTCTCTGTCTGCTACTGGCCTTCTCTGTGTCTGCTACCGGCCTTCTCTGTGTCTGCTACCAGCTGTCTCTGTCTCCTGCCTGTCTCTGTCTGCTGCCTGTCATCCCTGCTCCTGGTGTGTCTTCTTTTCCATTAATTTTCGCTTTTTTGGCCTTTTTTTATTATTGGTATTTCTTCATTTATTTTCGCTTTTTTTGACTTTTTTTCACCCCAGGTTTCTCCTCTGATTGCCTCCATCCATTCCTGGCTGTCATCCCTGCCCTTGGTGTGTGCTCTTTTCCATTAATTTTCGCTTTTTTGGCCTTTTTTTATTATTGTTATTTCTTCATTTATTTTCGCTTTTTTTGACTTTTTTTTCACCCCAGGTTTCTCCTCTGATTGCCTCCCTCCTTTCCTGGCTGTCATCCCTGCCCCTGGTGTGTCTTCTTTGCCATTAACTTTCGCTTTTTTGGCCTTTTTTTATTATTGGTGTTTTGTCATGATGCATTTATTCCTCATACTCAGGTGCTCTGTCCTGCCATTTCTCACCCCATTTCCGTGTTCGTTCCGATCACCATTGTCATGTTCGGCAACCGATGTTCGCTGATTCATGCCCATTACCATCGCCACGCCGTTAAACGCACGACCGACAGCTTTGGACTGACTTGGCAAGTCATCACTGGGTCTACCACCTCCTCTGCTCGACCCTCTCCCGATGATGTTCTGATAGTTGGATTGTCATGACCTGTGTATTTCCTGCACCTTGGTATCCCCATTTTCCCTTTCGCTACTCCTCCTCAGTGTTCGCTCGGCTTCGCCCCCCACCTCGACCTCTCCTCCCCTATGTCACCTCTGTTCGCCCTTCCTTGCATTTCGCCGAACGGCTATTCGCTGCTTGCATCATTCGCCAGCAGGCACACCATCAAATACGATCGATGCCATTCACCTGGCATTATGGTTCATCATTAACCCCATCGTCTTCTTAATCCAACCCCATTGGGCGTTCATATGGTCAAAGTGTGTTCGCAGGGCATCTCTTCCATAGGTCGTGCCGAATCAACCCAGTAGACCAAGAGTCCATGCAGGATAGCATGTATGCGGGTCCCAAGACATGGTTTTGTCCATAAGTGCCTTCGCCACCTTTACTCTCCATCGTTTCATGTTCTCCCTCTTCTCACATTCTATTGTATGTTTATTTCATCTATGCTGTATCATGACTGCGCACCCCTATCCAACCCTGACTTGTGACGGCCTCTTTCCTATTTGCTGATACCTTACGAGCATTCAATATAAGTAGTTTACATTCGCATGTATATTCCCCAGTTCAATTATCATACGTCGTTCACCTTGTGCAAATTCAACCTCGCTGTGGCCATCATCCTAGGCCTTCTCTTGGAGATCTCCATCTTCGACTAGCAGAATACTTAGGTGCCACTGGTGAGTTCTCATACTTCGTCTTCATTACCTTAGCCTTCGAACTATTTTCTGCGCTGTTGGCGAAGGGCTCCGAAGGAGCACCTTCGCCAGCGAAGGGATTGTCAAGGCTTAGACAGCCCTTCTGTGAGACCTTGCACGTTACATTGTCAAGAGCCACGGGCTATTTTGCTACGACTGTAGATAGGGTGAGCCCCGTTTAGGCAAAACCCCCTTACCTTGTGAACATTCATTGGTTCACTTATTCGCCGAACGGCATCCTTATTTGCACAAGTTATTCGGGCATTCACTGTGTTCACTAATACACGATATTAATGCCTGAAAACCAATCTTGACATGTTTCTTCATTTATTTTCGCTTTTTTGACTTTTTTTCACCCCAGGTTTCTCCTCTGATTGCCTCCATCCATTCCTGGCTGTCATCCCTGCCCCTGGTGTGTCTTCTTTTCCACTAATTCTCGCTTTTTTGGCCTTTTTTATTATTGGTATTTCTTCATTTATTTTCGCTTTTTTTGACTTTTTTTCACCCCAGGTTTCTCCTCTGATTGCCTCCCTCCTTTCCTGGCTGTCATCCCTGCCCCTGGTGTGTCTTCTTTTCCACTAATTCTCGCTTTTTTGGCCTTTTTTATTATTGGTATTTCTTCATTTATTTTCGCTTTTTTTGACTTTTTTTCACCCCAGGTTTCTCCTCTGATTGCCTCCCTCCTTTCCTGGCTGTCATCCCTGCCCCTGGTGTGTTTTCTTTGCCATTTATTTTCGCTTTTTTGACTTTTTTTCACCCCAGGTTTCTCCTCTCCTTGCCTCCATCCATTCCTGGCTGTCATCCCTGCCCTTGGTCTGTGTTTTCTTCCATTAATTTTCCCTTTTTAATCCTCTTTTTGCCTTCTTTTCAACCCAGGTTCCTGCTCTCAGTGCCTGCTACCTTGCCTGTCTGCCATTGCAGGTCAGTTTTATGCTACTGTATCTGCCTTTCTTTATTTTTGTTATGTTTTTATTTCTTATATTTTCGCTTTTTTTGGCATTTTTTAGGCTCTTTGCAGTTGACTTTGGTCCTGTAACTACTGCCCATCCTACCTGGCTATTGCTCCCCCATTCTGGTGAGTGTTATGCTACTGTATTTGCTATTTTAAGTATTTATATCTGCAATCCCTCTGGTAATTATAGTTGTTTCCTTCTGGTATTTTTTGTTGTTTTATATCGCTTTTTCAGCCACAATTTGACTTCTTTATGCCAGATCTGTTCTTCAGTCTGTCATTCCTTAGGTATGGTCTTATTCTCATGGAACTTTGCCTTTTTGGGGCCTATTTGGGCTTGGGCCCTGACTGATTTGCTATTTGTTTCAGTCAAGCCCCGCAGCTATTTGGTAAGGTTTTGCAATGCATATGATGGATTTTCAAGCTAATGTTTTAGATTCTCTCCTTGGTTTTTGGCATGCTCTGTGCTGTGCTAATCTCTGACCTTCCTAGAGCAGTTGGTGTGGTCAGCTGGTTGTATCGTGGACTGGCATACTCTACTGCATTGCAGTTTGATTCTGGCCAGAGTTACAACTCCAGTGTGGTCTGTGGACTAGGATTGGTTTGGTGGTGCACATTGGATTTAGGCAGATTGACCACCTCACTGGTATCTGTGGTGGAATTGTTTGGTTGGGTGGTCGGTTGGTTGGATTGTGCAGTGGGAGCTTGCATTGCAGTTTGATTCCAGCCAGAGTTATAACTCTGATAGCCAGTGTGGTCTGTGAACTGGGATTGGTTTGGTGGCACACATTGGGTTTAGACCGTTTAGGTGGACATTGACTGCCTCCCTGGTATCCCCTATTGTTGGCCGTGAGCTACAGCCATTGTGAAAATGTGAGTATCCTTTATATTATATATATATATATATTGGCTTGATTTGAAACTGACTGTAATTCAAGGGAGCTCTCTACACCAGAGCGTGATAGGCAGGAGGAGCATGCTCTGGAGCGTCAGCAGCGGTTGCCAATGACGTCCCCTTCTGTGCGTCGTCGGGATAGGGTTCTCGCTGCAGCTCAAGAACCTCTTCGAAATCCTGACCCTCCACCTCCTCAGCCATTTCCTCGACCTCTACTCCCTCAGGACAATGCAATTCCTTGGCCTCCTGTGGCTGGACCTTCAAATGCCATTCCACCTGATCTAAGTCCTCAGGATGCTGTACGTGCCATACAGGAACAGTTAGCTGATATGCCTCTTGCACCTGTGCGTCAAAGACAGGCCCAGGCAGCACCTCCTCCTCCTGTCCCTATAGGCTCTGCAGCTGTAGCTCTGTTGCAGGCCCAGGCTGCTAATATCAATCCTATGCCTCTGCCACAATGAGGATGGCCACGACGACGTGCACAGGCATTGAATCCAAACCCTGAACCTCTCCCAGATCAAATGCCACTCCAGCAGCAGCCTGCACCACAACGACCTGTGCTTCCACAGCCTCCACATCCACCTGCTCATCCTTGGGCCCCTCCACTTCCACTGCCTCATCAGCCTGCTCCACAACAACCTGTGCCTCCTGTTGCCCCTGTGCCCCCTGTGCCTCCACACCCTCTGCATCCACCTGCTCCTCCTCAGCCCCCTCCACTTCCACCGCCTCCACCAATGCCTTTAAGAAACCTTCCACTAGCACATCGCCCTTTGATTGAACAACAGATTGCACCTCATGACCTTGGTGCTATGGATGACAAATGTCCAACATGTAAAGCATGGCATTGGAAGGCAGAGCATCTGGCCGACTCTACCATTGCTGAGCCCAAATTTGGTATATGTTGCTCAAAGGGCCAGATACACCTAATTGTTGATGGCACCTCCAGAACCACTAAAGACTCTTTTGGCCAGCCAAGACAGGCATGGAAAACAGTTTAGGGAAAAGATTCAGAACTATAATGCTGCACTGGCATTCGTCTCTGTGGGAGTGAACAAAGATGACAATGTCATGAATAGACCTGGGCCATATGTCTTCAAAATTCAGGGAGGCCTCTATCATATTCATGGTGCTCTTCTTCCTGCTGAGGGTCAGGATAGGGCACCCAGCTATGCGCAGCTCTACTTTTATGATCCAGCAGAGGCTTTGCGAAGGCAGCACAATAACAGATTTGATCCTTTGGATTCAGATGTGTTAAGTGACCTCCAGGAAATGATGCAGGCTCACAATCCATTGGTTCCAATCTATCAGCAGGCGATGGAAAGGCTTAGGAACCAGCCAGATAGGTTGACTGTGGAGGCCAGACTCACCTACAGAGCACATACAGACCAGAGAAGATATAATATTCCTACAGCGGATGAGATTGCCATTGTGCTCCCTGGAGAAGGTGTGCCTGGAGGCACTAGAGACATTGTCATTCAGCTTAGAGGTGGAGAACTGCAACGAATTCAGGCCGAACATGCTTTGTATGCACGACTACACTATGTCCTTCTCTTTCCCAGAGGTGAATCAGGCTGGGATTGGGACACCCCATGGATAGACCAAGCTCTTCCACGACAAGGCCAGGAGGGGGAGCAGGAGGCGGACCCTTCAAGTGACAGGCATGTGACCATGTCAAAATACTATCGTTATCGTCTTTTTCCAAGGGAGGGTGAAGCTGAAACTCTCTTCCTGGCTGGCAAGCTCTTTCAGCAATACATTGTGGATGCTTGGGCAGCGACTGAACAGCAGAAGCTAAATTGGATCAAATACCATCAACATGAGCTGCGAGCTGAGGTCTACAATCAGATGATTGATACATTTGGACCTGAGGACAATCAGGCCAATCCAGCTAACTTGGGACAAAAGGTCATCTTGCCTGCTACATTTACTGGGAGCGCCAGGGATATGAACAAGAATTTTCAAAATTCAATGGCAATAACTAGGAAGCATGGTCTAGCAGATGTCTTTGTGACAATGACAGCAAACCCCCAGTGGAAAGAAATCAAAGATGCTCTCAAGCCAGGCCAGACTCCCAGTGATCGTCCTGACTTGGTTGCAAGGGTTTTTCATCTCAAGAAGGAGCAATTGATCAAACGTATCATGAAGGATGGTATCCTTGGTCACACAGTTGCACGTGTCCATGTGATCGAATTCCAGAAGCGGGGGCTCCCTCATACGCACCTTCTCATATGGTTTAAAGAGGAGGATAAGATCAGGACACCGGAAGCTGTGGATGCTTTGGTTTGGGCTGTCTTTCCTGATCAGCAAGAGCATCCAAGGCTCTACAAATTAGTTTGTGATCTAATGACTCATGGCCCCTGTGGACAAGCGCGTCCTCGGGCTTCTTGCATGACAGAGGGCAAGTGTTCTAAACATTTCCCAAAGGAATTTCGTGAGGTGACATCTGTCACTGAAGATGGCTATCCGCAGTATCGCCGTCCTAATGATGGCAGACAGCATAATGTCAGAGGCAACATCATGGACAACCGCGACGTGGTTCCCTATTGTCCCACCCTCCTCTTGGAATTTGAATGCCATATTAATGTGGAGCCCACTTTCAATGTGCGCTCTATCAAGTACATTCACAAGTATATGTACAAGGGGCCTGACAGGACCACAATGACCATTAATAAGGAGAGGGATGAGGTTAAACAGTACCTCGATGCACGCTATGTCAGCTCACATGAAGGTGCTTGGAGACTGCTGGAATATAAATGCATGTTCAGGTCCCTCCTGTCATGGCACTTCCAGTCCATTTGCCAGGCCAGCACAATGTGATATTTGATCCTCATATGGATCCAGGCATGGCTTTCCAGAGGGCAGAGGGTGCTAAGACCATGCTCATGGCCTATTTTGAAGCAATGACAGATATCCTGAGGCACGTGAACTACTCTATGTGGAATTTCCTGAGCACTATGTTTGGAAAAAGCAAGCCAAGTGGTGGCAACCTCGCCAGCGGGGTTTCAGTCTCGGTCGCCTTCATTTTGCAAGTCCAGCCTCTGGAGAGCGCTTTTACTTGCGAACCCTCCTTACAGTTGTCAGAGGTGCAACGTCATTTGAGGAGCTTAGATCATTTGATGGTGACCTTTGTCCTACTTACAAAGCTGCATGCCTGGCAAGGGGCCTGTTAGAAGATGATTCAGAGTGGACACAGTGTCTTCAGGAGGCTGCACATATACAAACAGGTTTCCAGCTCAGGAGGTTATTTGTCACTATTCTCCTTCGGTGTAACCCTGCTCGGCCTGCTCAAATCTGGGAGGAGTTTCAGGAGTGTATTTGTGATGACCTGGAGTATCAGCTTCAAAATAGGCATGGCATTCATCATCCTACCAATGATGAAATCTATGACTTTGGTCTCTTTCTCATTGACAAGATCATACGTCAGGGGGGGAAGTCTCTGGATGAGTTCCCAGATATGCCACAGATAATGGGGCACTGGGAGGGATTGGTAGGGAACCGTTGGATAGCTGAGCAGCGGGACTATGACCCAGCTACAGAGCTGGAAAAAGCCGCCACCAATATTGACAAGCTTAATGCGGAACAGAGGTGTGTCCATGATGAGATCCTCCATTCGGCCATAAATGGAGAGGGTCTTCTGTTCTTTGTCAATGGCCCTGGTGGTACAGGCAAAACTTTTACCTGGAACACCCTGGCTCATTCTATCAGAGGAAGGGGTCTTATTGTCCTATGCATTGCATCTTCAGGAATTGCAGCATTGCTTCTGATTGGGGGCAGAACATCACATGCTATGCTCAAGATTCCAATTCTGATTCATGAGGGTTCTCTATGTGACATCAAAAGAGGCTCACCATTGGCAGAACTTCTCAAGCAGGTCCATTTGATCATATGGGATGAGGTGCCTATGCAGCATCGTCATGTAGTTGAAGCTGTTGACAGAACCTGCAGGGATGTCCTAGAGCGTCCAGATCATCCATTTGGTGGTATTACTGTGGCTTGGGGTGGAGATTTCCAGCAAACTCTGCCTGTCGTTCCTCGAGGTAACAAGGAGGAGATTGTGGGTGCTTCTATCCAAAGATCTCCTTTGTGGCATCATGTCAAGGTCCTCCATCTTACTCAAAATATGCGAGTCGACCCTCATGATTCCCAGAGTGAACAATTTGCTCAGTGGCTCTCTGATGTTGGTCAGGGAAAGGATCTCCCTTTGGACAATTCATTGACACTTCCTCAGCACATGATCTGTGGACCACAGGTGTCAGATCTCATTGCAGCTATCTATCCTAACATTGGTACTGGGGGGGCACTCCAAGACAAATACTTTTTGGAACGTGCCATCCTTTGCCCTCGCAATATGGAAATGGATGAGATTAATCCTGAGGTGCTCAATGTATTCCCTGGGGAGGAGCGTCTCTATCCCAGTGCAGACTCAGTCAAAGGAAATGAAGATGGCAACGTGTATCCTGTGGAGTATCTCAACTCACTCAACATGGGTGGGCTTCCTCCATCTCAACTCAGGCTTAAACCTGGAGTGGTACTCATGCTTCTTCAGAATATTGACCTTGGTCGTGGACTCTGCAATGGTACAAGGTTGCGTCTCATCAATATGACCAACAGGGTACTCTTTGTGAGGATCATTTCAGGACCATTTGCAGGAGAGACTGCATTTATCCCTAGGATTACAGTGACACCCACCTCAGACCAATTGCCATTTGAGCTCCAGCGTCGCCAGTTTCCTGTCAGGCTGGCCTTTGCCATGACTATCAACAAGTCTCAAGGGCAGTCTCTTGGCACGGTAGGCATAGACTTGCGATACGTGGTATTTTCACATGGACAGTTGTATGTTGCAGTGTCGAGAGGCACTAATTGGAACAGAGTCCATATTCTTTTAGGGGAGGGGAACAAAACTTCTAATATTGTATACAAAGAAGTGTTGCTGAAGCCTGATTAAATATGTATTTCCATTTGTATTTAATGTATGTAGTTGCATTTCACCAAATAATTCTTTGATTCTATTAACTACCCATGTGCAATGTTAACCCTAAATAACCCGGTGCGAAGCACGGGTCTATTGGCTAGTATAGTAAGGAACCTGCCAGTTGAAAGGTGCCGAGTCATCGCTACTTATATAACACGACAAGTGAGGAGGGCCACCCGCGACGTGGACGGGGCGACATAAGAACGAATGACATGGTTTTGTATTTCCACCGAATATGGAATAACTGGGGGCAGATGATTGTCTGCATTGCAGTGGCACTGGTCAGCTGCTGAGTCAGCTGGTTGTTTCCGGTGCTTCCCGCACTCCTTTGTTCCACCGAGCCGTGACGTACAAATAGCACGTCGCGCACATGCACTGTATTTGCCCCCCATCCTCTTGTAACCAACTCCCCACCCACAACACCCACGTTGCCGCGTATCATTCCCTCTCTGCGTCTGCGTCCCCTCTCCATCAGGAAAAAACGCAATGTATAGCTACATCATGCATCATGTAGCTGTGGTAGGTTGTATTGGTGCTCTACGTGGTGAACCAGATGCAGACGTTGATGGCCAGCTTCGGGGGCTCGGGTTCAGGTGTGGAGACGCGCCGGACTCAGGGTGGGAAGGCGTCATTTTAGCCATCGAATGTGAAGACGCACGGGGAAGCGTAGCTGGGTGCGGGAAGGAGGGAGGTGGAATCGCGAACTCATGTCCAGGTTGTTGGAGTTTGTAATCTTCGCTGTATTTTTGTGGGGCGCGCTCGGCGCCTAATAAGACCTAAGCCGTTCTTTCCTACTGCGACCACCCCGTAAACTTCTACACAGGTTTGGTGTGCGGTGTCGGGCGCAATGCAGAGGAGAAAGTGGAATTCCAGGCCAGGGTGTCTGCAGGTTCCCTCGGGCTCGTTGGGTAGCCGTGGGAAGCATGGGAAGGTCCTCCACAAGTAATTCTTCGTGGCTGCAGAATAGGACCGGGCCCATTAAACGGCTGGTTCGGAGGCCCGAGCAGAGCCAGTAGCAGCAGAACGGCCTTGGATGCCTAAGCTGCCAGACGGCAGCGCTACCGCACAATATCGCTGTAGGGAAGACATTGGGGAATGTCTTCTCTACAGCGAGATGACGACGGTCGTCATCTTGGATTTCCTCTCTACCACCTTCTAAAAATATATTGCGAACTTGAAGCTTGAGGATTAAAGTCAGATTTATGATAAAAATGGATGGCAGAAGCTGGGCTGGGCTGTGGATTAATTGGGATGGGCTCGGAGGATGGGAAGCGGTGGATGGGGAGCTGCGCCACCAGTTGGGTCTTTTGGAAGGGGAGTGGCGTTCGCGTTGTCGATTCCGGCACCAGCTGTACGTGCGACCTGGATGGCGCTGTGGGGTTTATGCATGAAGTTCTTCCACTCACAAACAATTCGCTCGAGGTGGCTGTTGCATGAGATTAATATTTTTTACTTTTCTTTACACGGAACTTGTGTTTCTTTTTCCTCGCGATGGTCAACTTGGTAAGGTTTGCAGCATGCAATCAAAGTTGATCAAGCCTTGATATTATCACATGGCCGCAAACCTACCGTTGCCCAAAATACATGGTCCATATATCGCAATTAACTCCCAGAGTGAGAACTTTTCACAAGGGAACTACCTACCTTTGCGCAATACGTCCCAGGTGCGCTGCCCGTGATTCTTAGTACCGTAGACAATAATACCGCGGCAAAAGTCAATCCAACCATTGAGACTGCGTAGCACTGCGGGAAAAACCACCATATATAATACTTACGTGGAAATTCCAATTGAAATCCGGCATACGTGGAATTGCCACCGATACCTGGTCCACGGATTTATCCACGAACAAAATGCGTGGACAAAAATGTCCTGGTCCGCGGATTATAGCTGGGAAAGGCATGAGGTCAGTACGTGGGATTTCCGTAGCAAAGAACTCGTGGATTTCCTACCAGCAGTTAGTAGAAACTCCATGTATTTAAGCTGCATTAGTATGTACCTTGTCAAAAAAAATTTTTTGTCCAGCTTGATGACACGTTATTCAGCCTTCTCTTCGAGGAAGGAACGCATCGTTGGACATTGGAAGCTCTCAGAGGCGTTCCACGCCACGGCAGGTTCTCTCTCTTAGCCTTTTTTTTTTTTTTAGCATAAGTATATATAT
Organism: Gautieria morchelliformis; assembly: GCA_015179125.1. Classification (NCBI taxonomy): domain Eukaryota; kingdom Fungi; phylum Basidiomycota; class Agaricomycetes; order Gomphales; family Gomphaceae; genus Gautieria; species Gautieria morchelliformis. Next base: position 74,564 of record WHVA01000172.1, on the reverse strand, counting down.
AAGTATGACAATGGAGCGATTACAGTAAGGAAGTACCTCCTGCCAGTTGAAAGGTGCCGAGCCATCGCTACTTATATAACACGACAAGTGCATGAGGATGGCCACCGACGATGTGGACGAGGCGACACAAGCGGGGCTCAAAGCAATGATGACGTTGGTTTTGTATTTCCACCGAATAACAGCCGATCGACGCGCGCTTCAACTGGACGCCGGGAACACGTGGGAGCTGTAAGCGTCTTCGATCTTCGAGGACAGGTCCGAAGCAGTGCCATGCTGCGCCTCTCTAGCTGGTCCTACCACCCACTCGAAGACTGCGAACAATGAACAACGTTAAGGGCAACGTTACCGTAAGTCCACGATCACTTCTCTATAGTGAGCCAACTGTTAATTCTCCACCCCGAAGTATTCCTGCAGTAATCAAAGTTTCAGGAAAGACTCTTTCGTTTGGCGCTGTCTACCGTATACTGACTGTTGGCAATCGACAACAGACTTGAAATGCAACCATCTTCCCAACACCGTGACACTGTTGGGCAAACGTCCTAGTCGCTGCTTCGTGAAACTCTTCGTCGATAAGGACATCCAGGAGACTGCGTTAGCTGCGAGATCCAATACTGCCTCGTGGAATGAGCCATTCTGTTTGTGCGTTTAACTGCGTGTTATTGTCTCAATGTGATCTTAAATCACATAGCCACCACATGAATGAGTCTTCTGTGTTGGAAATTAAAGTATATGGACGTCATACTATCGGACATGATTACTACATAGGCGGTATGAAGGAAAGGATTCAGTTGCTGCTTGCAGAAGGAGCAACCGGAGGTCAGTCCTTTTCGCTCATCGACGGAATGCACGTGTAACCATAGAACATAGCAGCCGTTGCTCGTAAACTGCAAAAATCTGATAATGCAGGGAAGATGTATGAGGTTCAGACTGTCCTAGAGTTCACCATTTCGTCTTTCGCGACGCCCGACGAGGCGCAGGAGGCCGAGTTGAGCGAAGCAGTCGGCGGAACAAAAGTGGTCGATAATATGAACCCGGTGCAGTCCCTAATCGTTGATACAGAGGGTGGGGTCGATGTTGCCACTTCCGCCATCGATACCTTCAATACAATATCGGCGTCTTGGGCTCCCCTCCTGGAAAATATCAGGCTCTTTACCGGTATTGTGGATAAGGCTTCAGAGGTATAGTTCAAACGCCGGGGGTCTCCCAGGTCAACTCATGGATATGGTTTGTTTTATTCTAGGTCCATCCATATGCAAGCATGGCATGGTCTATCCTGTCTCTTGCACACAAGGTACGTCCATGACATACACCAATATGATGTATATAACTGACGTCTGGAGTCGACTCTATTTAGACGATCCTTGCTCAGATGGACCGGGACGATAGCATCCATGGCCTGGGGAGAATTATTGCAGACACCTATGCATTCGTCCATCTGGCAGAGCCGTTGAAGAAAATCGAATCACACAAGTCAATTATCCTATCCTTGACACAACAGACGTTAGAGTGCAGCTACTTTATCCGTGCCTATGCAAAAAACAAGGATTTCTGTATGTTGGGCTCACTGCGGTGGCCCTAGCTGATGATCTTTGTTCAGGGAAAAGAACCGCGAAAAATATAGTGTCGGATGTCGACAGCAAGGTCAAACAATACCAGGAATCTTTCAACAAGCTCAAGTTGGAGTTACAGCAACATGCCGTGATTCATACTGAAATCACTGTACTACGTGTTCTGGATGCCGTCGGCGACATCTGTGAGTCTTCTGGTTTGAGGCCTTTCCCGAGCCTAATACGCCTTGCAATCAGCTGGGGCGGTTCTGCTGGTTGACATGCCCTACGCAGACGGTGCTAAGTTCAATCCTGAAAAAGGATGTCTTCGGGATACCCGGGAGGCAGTTATTGGGGAGATCTGGGATTGGATCAACCATGATAGTGAGGACACGCCACGCATATTTTTCTTGAACGATGTTGCGGGTGCCGGCAAGTCTGCCATCGCCCACGAGGTGGCTAAACGACTTAGTAGCATCAAACGTCTCGGGTCGTCGTACTTTTTTGACCGTGCTCTTCAGGCACAGCGCTCTCCTAATAATCTCTTTAGCACGATTGCTCATGATCTGGCCGATCTGGATCCAGAGCGAAAAGCATCGTTGCTGAAAGTCGTCGGGGAGCAGAAGGCACTTCGGACCACACGCGTACCTCGTGAGCAGTTCCAAAAGTTCATTCTGGACCCCTCCAAGGACCTAACGGCCGTTGGACCGAGCGTGATCGTTATTGATGCATTGGATGAGAGCGGAGACATGGAATCTCGGCAGGCTCTCTTGTCTGTCCTTGGCAACGAAGCTGCAGAACTACCGCCTAACTTCCGCGTTCTCATCACCTCCCGTGCGGAACAAGACATCCAGGGCGCCCTTCTTGGGAAGAAACACGTGCTTTCCAGGTCCCTAAAGGATATTGACCAGAACCCTGGCGATGCTGTCGCCCGCTTTGTGAAAGATCAGCTAGGTAACATTACGGCCCTCGAGCACAAATGGCCCAACGATGGCTGGTGTCGATTATTAGTCGAGAAATCTGAAGGTCACTTTCAGTGGGCATCCACAGCTTGTCGTTTTGTCCAAGGGGATGGGAAGCGTGGTCGGGATCCTGTTCAACAACTGGAGAAGCTTTTGGTCAAGAACCTCCGTGGGTTGGATCAGCTATACCTCGGCATTCTCAAGCAAATATTCGGGGATGACGATGACTTGACGGATGATGACGATTTCCAGCGTCGCTTTCACTTGGTGATGGGCTGCATGCTGGCGGCCAGAGAACCGCTCTCGATGTCTTCCCTGCAGAGGTTGTGCAATCCTAACGAGTCGGGTACCGAGGTTCATCATATAGTTGGACCCATGGGCGCTCTGTTGAGGCTTCCCACTCAAGAATCTGACCCAATCACTCTGCTGCACACGTCCTTTCGTGACTTATTGACAGATCGCAACCGGAGTGGACCATACTACATCGATACATCTTTACACCATGACGGCCTTGCGTTCTCATCCTTGCGCGTGATGAAAGATGAACTTTGTTTCAACATTTGTCACCTTGAATGTTCACATCTACGCAACGATGATGTTATCGACTTGGCCACACGGACGAAGAAATATATATCTTCACAACTTTCCTACTCTTGCCGTTTTTGGGCGGACCATGTTCGTGCCGCCACCTTTATGCCGGGTTTAGATGCAAAAGTCAAGGAATTCTTTGACACCAAGGTACTCTACTGGCTAGAGTTTTGAGTTTGATCAAGAAGATACCCGCTGCATCAGCAGTGCTTTCATCAATAATTGAATGGACACAGGTGAGCGTCCAAGTGTTAATGCCTTCATAGAATATATCTCCTAATGAGTCTAATGAACTCCAGGACACTGATACTACAGCATTCATAAGGGATACCAGCAAGTTTGTAACTGCTTTTGGGGGTATAATCTCACAAAGTGCTCCCCATCTCTATTTGTCCGCACTCCCACTTGCACCTGAAAGCTCCAAAGTATCAGAGAGGTACCTCCCAGAATTTCCTCGACTACTCCGCGTGGAGACCGGGAAGCTGACGACGTGGCCAGCTATTCAAAACGTCTTGGTAGGCCACACCGACTGGGTCTACTCGGTGGCATTCTCGCCCGACGGCAAACGGATCGTGTCGGGATCTCGTGACGGAACGATCCGTGTGTGGAATGCAGACAGTGGTGAGGTCGTTTCAGGACCATTCGAAGGCTACGCCGATGGGGTCTTGTCGGTGGCATTCTCCCCCGACGGCACACGCATCGTTTCTAGTAATGGCAAGACGATCCGTGTTTGGAATGCAGACAGTGGTGATGTCATTGCAGGACCATTTGAAGGCCACACTGACTATGTCAGGTCGGTGGCATTCTCTCCCGACGGCAAGCGCATCGTGTCAAGCTCTGATGACAGTACAATCCGTGTGTGGAATGCAGACAGTGGTGATGTCATTTCAGGACCAGTTGAAGGCCAGACCGACTATGTCGAGTCGGTGGCATTCTCGCACGATGGCAAGCGCATTGCAGACAGCGGTGAGGTCATTTCGACATTATTCGGAGGCCACACCCACTTTGGCATGTCGGTGGCATTCTCGCCCGACGGCAAGCGCATCGTCTCAGGGTCTGCTGACAAGACGGTCCGTGTGTGGAATGCAGACAGCGGGGAGGTCATTTCAGCACCGTTTGAAGGCCACACCTCCTGGGTCTCGTCGGTGGCATTCTCACCCGACGGCAAGCGCATTGTCTCAGGGTCTGCTGACAACACGATCCGGGTTTGGAATGCAGGCAGGTGAGGTCCTTCCAGGACCATTCGAAGGCCACACCAACTGTGTCAGGTCGGTGGCATTCTCGCCCGACGGCAAGCGCATCGTCTCCGGTTCTGATGACAAGATGATCCGGGTTTGGGATACAGACAGCGATGAGGTCATTTCCATACCATTTGAAGGCCACTCCGAGTGGGTCACGTCGGTGGCATTCTCGCCCGACGGCAAACACATCGTCTCCGGCTCTGCTGACAAGACGATCCGTGTATGGAATGCAGACAGCGGTGAGGTCGTTTCAGGACGATCCAAACGCCACACCGACTGGGTTGAGTCGGTGACATTCTCGCCCGACGGCACGCGCATAGTCTCCGCCTCTTATGACAGGACGATCCGTGTGTGGAATGCAGACAGCAGTGAGGTCGTTTCAGGACCATTCGAAGGCCACGCCGACCAGGTCATGTCGGTGGCATTCTCGCCCGACGGCACACGCATCGTCTCCGGCTCTTGTGACGAGACGATCCGTGTGTGGAATGCAGACAGCGGTGAGGTCGTTTCAGGACCATTTGAAGGCCACGCCGACTGGGTCATGTCGGTGGCATTCTCGCCCGACGGCACGCGCATTGTCTCAGGGTCTGTTGACGAGACGATCCGTGTGTGGAATGCAGACAGCGGTGAGGTCCTTCCAGGACCATTCGAAGGCCCCACCGACTGGGTCATGTCGGTGGCATTCTCGCCCGACGGCAAGCGCATCGTCTCAGGGTCTGCTGACGAGACGATCCGTGTGTGGAATGCAGACAGCGGGGAGGTCATTTCAGCACCATTCGAAGGCCACACCGACAAGGTCCTGTCGGTGGCATTTTCGCCCGACGGCACGCGCATCGTCTCCGGCTCTCGCGACAAGACGATCCGTGTTTGGGATGCAGACAGTGGTGAGGTCATTTCAAGGCCATTCGAAGGCCACACCAGCTGGGTCCTGTCGGTGGCATTTTCGCCCGACGGCACGCGCATCGTCTCCGGCTCTCGCGACAAGACGATCCGTGTTTGGGATGCAGACAGTGGTGAGGTCATTTCAAGGCCATTCGAAGGCCACACCAACCGGGTCGGGTCGGTGGTATTCTCGCCCGACGGCAAGCGCATCGTCTCAGGGTCTGGTGACAAGACGATCCGTGTTTGGAATGCAGATAGCGGTGAGGGCATTTCAGCACCATTTGAAGGCCACAGCGACTATGTCAGGTCAGTGGTGATCTCGCCCGACGGCAAGCGCATCGTCTCAGGCTCTGATGACAAGGCGACCCATGTGTGGGATTCGGAAACACCCATCGTGGGTTCGTGCTCATTCCCAGGTCAAGAAGATGGTCAGTTGATGTCACCTTGATTTGTCTAACACGGGGAAATCTGCTGATATCCTTTGAACAGCTACGTGGACTGGGTTTTGGAATCATTCATGGCTAGAAAATGGCTGGTTACTCAATTCGCCCGCAGAACTTTTATTATGGATACCACCCTGGTCTCGATTAGGTTTCTGGTGGCCCGCGAACATCGCTGTCATCGCGCCGAGGTCCACAAGGCTTGATCTCAGCCGGTTTGTGCATGGCACATCGTGGACCCAATGTAGAGAGGCCGTATGAGTTCCCCGGGCAAACATTCATTGGCATGCAGATAATGCAGATAAATTGCATCTCCTGCTACTATAGCAACTTCACTGCTGGACGGTTTCGAGGGCATTCCTGTGTTCAATTACCTGTATCTCACTCCGATGCGCCACTCTAACTAATGTACATGTAGTATAATAACCCACTGAAAATCTGTCTTGGACAAAGTCTATAGCTAAAACTAAACATCCAAATCCCTGCACCCGAGCAGGACGAGGCCTTCAGCGTCGATACCTCGCTTATACTAAAAAAGGAAAAAAGAAGGCTAAGAGAAAGGGAACAACCTGCCGTGGCATATCATGCATGGAACGCCTCTGACAGGTTCCAAGGTCCAATGACGCGTTCCTTCCTCCAAGAGAAGGCTCGATGAACGTGTCATCAAGCTGGACAAAACGAAAAATAAAATAAAATAAAATAACAAGTGACAATTGACGCGCGATGCGATGTCTGGATCATGCCTGCCACCTTGCAGCTGAGCACTTACACAAGTTGAATGAACACAGTGGAGAATGATGACACCACCAAAATAGTTGCAATGTGCGTAGTGACCATCATAGGCATAGCCAGTGGTCAATAAAATAATGAATTTTTTTTTTTTTTGTTTTGGGCCTAAACGCAGTGATTGTACTGCAGTGACCCCACCGTGAAGCGCCGCCCCCCCCCCCCAGTGAAGGCCCACTCACTGCTTCTCTCCCGAACATCTCAACCGTGAGCATCCAGCCACACCGAACACTAACACCAAAAACACCAACAGAGCCATGAAGTATCCAAATCACATAACACCGCCCAACCCCCACAACGTGCATCGCCCCCTCCATGGCAACCAGCTCCCAACCGTTGCCCAAAATGCATGGTCCATGTCATATCCGACAACTCCCGGAGTGAGAACTTTTCACAAGGGAACTACCTACCTTTGCGCAATACGTCCCAGGTGCACTGCCGTGGTTCTGAGTACCGTAGACAATGCCACGACGAAAGTCAATCCAATCATTGAGACTGCCTACGTAGGGCTTCGAATGCCAGCGCACCCCGAGGACAATCAAACATAATCGCACCTTGGTGTCCGTCTTACGCTGGCCTTGTATACTAGTCCAACCTGCTTACCCGGGGCAGCTTTCTATAGAAGTCTCAAAGTAGCAGTTAATCATCGGCGAGTGCGAGCCAGATGCCTGCGGTCGAATTACTAGTACTTACAGGATGAGGAACAGTTACTTCCCCCATGTTGGCGGATTTGTTCGCACCGTGCCAAGTCGTACGCCACACTGTATTGAAAGAGCATGAGACAAAAAGAGCACGAGATATAAGAGACACCGTCAAAAATATGACATTCGAAAAACCTAGCCCTGGAAACCAGCAGGATTCTGCCCATCCCTCTCTGCATAGTTCTGACTTCACTTCCCGATTAGACTACCTGCAACTATAGATCACATTAATCTCCTCATTTTAACAGTGGCCACTGGAGTAAAATCCATTGGCGTGCGAGGCTCCCATCCATCCGCGGCTCACCGCCCAGCCAGCCTGACTCTGACGCGCTAGGGATACGGCAGTCGGCACCTGCGTGTCAATGATGGATCAATGCAGGATATAATTTGTATCGGCTGAGAAGTTTCACGAAAGGCTGTCCAGGAGCTGGAGCTAGGAATGGAGAGATGACGAAAACTGGCACAATTTGATTTAGCCGGGAATATACACGGTATGGAGAGTTGTTGCAGCGACCAGTGAGCGTGAAAGTAGACGCTATCATGATGTGATACCTTCGGCATTGGTCGCGCGTATTGAGGAAACAGCGGATCATCCGGAAGAAGGTACTCCAAAGTCATTCTCCATCTGAAACTCCTGTGTTGATTTGGCAAAGCCAGAAAGTTATGTCAACCTTTGACTTGATGTGCTTCAAGACTTCTCATACAAATCTCCCGAAAGTGCTCTTGGTCCTCGAAGCTGTGCGCAATGTCGAGAATCCGTCGCAGAATCCTATCCCCTACTCTTGCCCATGTGTGAAACGGACTTCCTGTAATCGGATGGTTGCCGAAGACTCTAATTCCTATAGAGTTCAAAGGAGAAGCCTCCATCCGTTTAGATCGCCTAGCCGAGCATGGATGGAGTGAAGGCGAAATGGATATGGCGACGAACACGGTATGATTTCCACCAGGTTTTTCGCTGCCTGGATCTGGAAAGTCCCCGGGAATCCTAAGAAAAAACCGCCCTGAAAACAGAGAAATACGGTATCTGGGTTGATATCCTTCTGGGTTCCACAACTCAAGTTTTCTCTGTCGAAAAGATTACAGGTTCATCTCCGCCTGACTCAGGTAATAAGTAGGCAACAGACTGGTTGGGAATGTGTGAGCAACTCAAGCAGCATGACTCGAGATTCCTCCTCTCGTGCCTTGCTAATGGCCTGGGGAATTGCCATTAGTCGCGAGAGATGATATGTGATTTCCAAGCTTACTTCCGAGACCAGCTTGGAAAACGCTGCAGGATTCCGTGTCCGCCATTGGTGTAAGGGGTGTACTTCAGTTCTCACCTTATAGCTCTCTCGAAGCCTGGAGCGTGACTCGTCTGACCAACGCCAACGTCTCGTTTTATTTACTGGTGTTCCACCAGAGCAGCTAATGTTTGACGTTGTCTGGAGAACGGGTCGGATATCTGAAGGGGAAGGGCCATATATACGTTTCGAATTCGGCGATGTTCGATATCTCCTGGTTCCAGTGCAGCAAGGGCTGCTAGGCCTGAAGAAGTTGAGCATTAGACACGAGTTACTAAATAAAGTAACTATTATGTATGTTAAAACTCCGCTACAAACTGTATGTCAATTGTCGTTCACAATCAACGTCATGAGTATTCCATTTTTACGTGCTTTGTTTGGGGCGAGGCGACTAGTTCACGATTCAAATACTCTATATCTTCACCTGAGAGCGCTCATGGATAAGGCATAATAGTAACAACATAGAAACATGTGACGTCACGATACAGATACGTACGCGCCTGCCTCCGAGTGTACATCCAAACCTGGAGAGCAGATCGAGGACATCCAAAACAAGGGGGAACTGAGAAGTCGAAAATGGGAACAAGAAAAAATAAACAAGAGAAAAAAATAGACCATAGGGTATTAGCTCATACAACCACCTTACAACATACAGTAGCCTAACCATATGTAGAGAGAAAGCGATCGGAAAGCAAATTGTCACAGCAAGTGGAGAAAGAAAATATGCGGAATGTTGGCACCGTTGTCACTGGAGTGATAGCGATGCTCGCATTATGGTGTTAAGTCTCTTGAGAAGTGAGTGTACTTTGAGACAGGAGTGACGCCCTCCTCCTTTGCCCAACCGCTTCGGCAAAGGCAAACGCGGCACCCACGCTTGCACTCAAGATCCTCCATTGGGAGCCCAAAATATCGTCAGTAATTCCCCAGCGACTTGCGACGGTGCAAGCCACCCTGACGATCCCAATTGTAACCGGGTCGACCTCCCTTGGCGGGACGCTGAATGATATAAGAGCACCACATAACTGGGGAATGACAAGAGTGGGAAGCGACCATTTGGCCAGCACCGCCCAAAGCGTTCCGGAAAGGAAGTAGGACGGTGTTGGGTATGGGATGGACGCAACCAAGGTGGACGGTGGGCTGATTGGGTCATCGAGTTTGTATGGTGCGTTGAGCGGAATGCGCAGATGTGAAAAGGGCAAAACGGAATAAAGCATAAGGGTGAGCTCAACCAGGAGCGTGATGGTGTAGATATTGGTGGCATCTGAGAGGAACTGTACACAGGATGAGTCGTCGTGTCAAAAAGCTGCGTAGATGATTTAACATACCCCCTGAGTATTTTTGAGCAGTCGGTGACCCTCGACCGCCATGCTTCGTTGGTGCTGCCTGACTTCTTGCACTAAGGCAGTCGTATCACGTCCAATCGCAGAAACTACTTGCGAGACTGCTGACGGTATGGGGGACGGAGGCAGTGGGGGCAGATTCGCGGGCTCGAGTTCCGCCATGACTTTGGTGGTACTGTCATTTGGGGGAGGAGTTTTACGTGGAGCCTGTTGGCGCGAAACTTTGCGCGTGGACATTGTACGAACTCGATCATCGTGATCTTCAGAAGACACGGAAATGGCGTCTTCTCTTACACTGTCCCACTGAGCGTCAGGTCAAGGACGAACGCGTCCAAGGATGACTCACGCCTGCATTTGAGGCTGTACACTTCGTTTTCTAGTGCGTCCATATAGGCCCCCAAACTTGGGGTCCTCAGCGAGCGTTACCTCATTCTGGCTGAGGTGAGTTTTGATACGACTTTGGAGTTCGTCTCGCGTTCCCGAGTCAGAAATGTTAAGAGCAAGCGCAATGCCTTGAAGCTCTTGCTTCTTCTTTGGTTGGAGGGAGCCTGTATATGTCGACATGAGCGATCTATCGCGAGTGACGGTGGTGGTTGCTAGCAAAGCGCGTCAAAAGGGGTGTCGCCAAATAACAATAAACAACACGAGAATTGTTCGAAACTCACGTGCGGGGCTAGTCCTATATAAGTAAGGCTATGTTTCCCTTCTAGGAATCTAGTGGCCTCCATGTCATTTGAACTCTCTCCGTCCCCGGAACTATGGTTGCCAAAGTCATATGATGAGCTGGAGGCTCTCGGAGAAGACACCCTCATCTATCAGAGCCAAAGTAAATCCCGCGAAGTCAGGCGAACAACCCCTGGGATCGTCATTAAATATGGCGGATTTAACCTCTCAGAGGAGGTTCGTGCCATGGAATTCGTCGGCAGCAAGACATCTATACCCATCCCGCGCATTCTACACGTTCCTTCCGATGATGTCTGGTACATATGTATGACAGAAGCCCGCGGTACCTCGCTCGATAAATGCATAGGCTCTATGACTACGCCTGAGCTGGACCACATTGCTATACAGATCACGCAGATCCTAGCGCAGATGCGGTCTTTGACGAGACAAACGTTGGGTTCCGTCACTGGAGGCCCATACCTAAACACCTACTTTCCTTCGCAGGTTGCTCCCAACTGCGCCCTCGATAGCACTGCCCAGTTCATTGACGAGTTCCGCAAAATGCTGATGCTGTTTTGCACTGCAAAGTTTACGGACGAACTACTCGCGGCGTTTCCGCGTGACGTGGACGTGTTTTTCTCACATGGTGACTTGCTCCCCCGCAACATCATTGTAGACGGTTCGACTATCACCGCAATCGTGGACTGGGAATCAGCTGGATTTTATCCGGAATATTTGGAGTACTGTCAGATGAACTCACGAGACTGGATGACCCCGAATTGGAACTATATCGTCCGGTCTGTCTTTCCAGGGGAGCCTCGCCAGGAGCTAATCCACGCATTCCATCGGATGACGACAGCTATTTGGTGGACTCTTCTCTGAAGAGGGGAGGAGGTTGTCTTATGCCCGTGCCTTGATCACAGTTCTTGGAACATCAGTGAATAAAACGAGACGTTGGCGTTGGTCAGACGAATCACGCAGGCTTCGAGAGAGCTATGAGGTGAGAACTGAAGTGCACCCCTTACACCAATGGCGGACACGTAATCCTGCAGCGTTTTCCAAGCTGGTCTCGGAAGTAAGCTTGGAAATCACATCATATCTCTCGCGACTAATCGCAGTTCCCGAGACCATTAGCAAGGCACAAGAGGAGGAATCGTCATATGCTTGAGTTGCTCACACATTCCCAACCAGTCTGTTACCTGAGTCAGGCGGAGATGAACCTGTAATCTTTTCGACAGAGAAAACTTGAATTATGGAACCCAGAAGGATATCAACCCAGATACCGTATTTCTTTGTTTTCAGGGCGGTTTTTCCTTAGGATTCCCGGGGACTTTCCAGATCCAGGCAGCGAAAACCCTGATGGAAACCATCACGTGTTCGTCGTCATATCCATTTCGCCTTCACCCTATCCGTGCTCGGCCAGGCGATCTAAACGGATGGAGGCTTCTCCTTTGAACTCTATAGGAATTAGAGTGTTCGGTAACCATCCGATTACAGGAGGTCCGTTTCACACATGGGCAAGAGTAGGGGATAGAATCCTGCGACGGATCCTCGACATTACCTACAGCTTCGAGGACCAAGAGCACTTTCGGGAGATATGTATGAGAAGTCTTGAAGCACATCAAGTCAAAGGTTGACATAACTTTCTGGCTTTGCCAAATCACGGCAGGAGTTTCAGATGGAGAATGACTTCTTTGGGGTAACTTCTTCCGGATGATTCGCTGTTTCCTCAATAGACCAATGCCGATGGTATCACATCATGATAGCGTCTACTTCCACGCTCACTGGTCGCTGCAACAACTCTCCATACCGTGTATATTCCCGGCTAAATCAAATTGTGCCAGCTTTTGTCATCTTTGCATTCCTAGCTCCAGCTCCTGGACAACCTTTCGTGGAGCTCAGCCGATACAAATGATATCCTGCATTCATCATTGACACGCAGGCGCCAACTGCCGTATCCCTAGCGCGTCAGAGTCAGGCTGGCTGGGCGGTCAGCCGCGGATGGACGGGAGCCTTGCACGCCAATGGCTTTGACTCCAGTAGCCATGGAATCCCGCTGGTTCCCAGGGCTAGGTTTTTCGAAGGTTACCATCTTTTTGACGGTGTCTCTTATGTCTCATGCTCTTTCAATACAGCGTGGCGTACGACTTGGTACAGTACGAACAAATCCGCCAAGATGGGGAAAAGTAAACGCTCTTCCACGTGTTACAGATTGAGCACCGTACATAGGACGGCCGGCCCATTCTTTTGTTGTCACAAGGCTCACCCCTCAACGTTCAGCGTGGTGGAAATCATACTATGGAGTGCGAAAAGCATCGGCTCTAGTTACATGTCCTTTCTTAGCTCTGCTCGTCTTCGCCACCGATCTTGGATTGGAGGTCCCTCCAATCCGACACGCCATGTCTTGCTATTCATTGTATCACCGCAAAAACCCACGGGCGTGAATAGTGACTGCTATTTCACAGTGGGTGTTCACCCGCCATTGACTAGAGATGGACCAACACTTTATATCCACACATTTCCCAAGCTCAGCGAGGAGGAAGTCACAAACAGCCCAGCTGGGGCTGATATCCCTCCCATACTATTCCGCACCGATTAGACGGGGCAAGTTTCCGGATCTTCTGTCGTTCCGTAATGGAGGATCACAGTCGACGCATGCGGTTGCATAGACTCGAAGTTTCCGAATCTCCTCATGATGCTGACCGGATTCAGAGTGATCGGGACACATGAAGCGGCCACTGGCCGGACGAGGAATACCTCCATGAGCCATGCGGACTCGTATAGGAACATCTTCCATTCAATAACCTCACCTTTGGCAAGCCTCCATCAAGGCGCATTGAAGAATGACAAGGCCACCTTTCAGGAGTATACCACTGTGCCCGCAGAGATCATTGCAAAGGTAATAGTGTCATGATGTCCCAACCATCCGCCACATTCGCTATCCTCATACTGTACTTTGCAGATACCAGAAAATATATCTTTTGATCAAGCCGCCTCAATTCCACTCGCTATCTCCACTGCAGCCATAGGTCTCTACAATCCCATTTGCAACCGTGGCGCGGGATTGATCCCACCTTGGGAACCTACCGGCAAGGACAAATACAAAGGTCAGGGAATGCTCATCTTTGGTAGCTCCTCTGTTGGACAATTTGGTGCGTGGCCTGATCACAACCTGGGCTTGCGTTAACAATTTTAAGGGCAGCCATACAATTGGCCCGTCTTTCTGGCTTCTCTCCCATCGTGGTTACCGCATCTTTACACAATTCCGATCTAGCCAAGTCACTAGGTGCAACGCACCTAATTGATCGCAAGATGGATGATGTCGTTGCATAGGCCCGAAAGTTCTTTACCACGCCGCCTACCGTCGTGTTCGACGCGGTCTCGGATCAAACTACACAGCGCCAGTGGGGTGGAAGGTCGTCTTCGGGCATGACGGTATTCTCGTGATTCCCTCAGGCCCCAGCTTCGACGCTGATGAGGATGGGAAAACCGGATTCGGCACATATGACAGTGTACACATCCACCGTGACCTTGGTCGGGGATTGTTTGCCAATATGACGGATCTACTGCAGCCAGGCGAAATCAAGGTGAGCGCTTCAACGCTGGGTTTATCGGAGAAGACTGATTGACACAATGAACAGCCCAATCGAGTTGATGTCCTAGAATGACAGGTATCGAGTCCGGTCTCAAGAGAATATCGGAACGCAAAGTTTCTGGCGTCAAGCTGATCGTCAGGCTTCAGGACACCCCATGAGGCGCATGCCCTGGTGGTAATACTATACCATGTGGGAAGGGCAATTAGCTGATGTTAGGAGCTGGGAGCTGGTTGGGAGTAGAGATGCCGTGGGCTGACTCGTGTGCCATAAGCAGAATGAGAAAACACACCACCGCAGTGATAAACCCTCAAAGGGGAACTGATACATCTCACTAAAGTCCAAGGAGAGCTCATTCACATCGGCACGCCGCCAATGTGCATGCAACTCAAACCAGCGCTGTAGAGAATCAAGAGTAAACTGCCGGAATTACTATCATATGCAGGGTGCAGGGTCTCTACTGTGCACATGAAGCGCGTGACCACCGTAGGACGCAAATTGGGTGATGCACGGCGCGCCGCGAAGTGGGTCAAGCATGAGTACTTGAGGGCATTAGAATACTACAGTGAGTGTCAACTGTGAGGCTGCAGCGCCCCGCCGGAGTGGTAACAATCGACTATGAACTCCTCGCAGAGACCAATATACGGAGCAAGAGCAGCGGCGCAGAACCACATTTCTAAGTAATAAAGGCAAGATTGTGGCACCGAGATTCAAAAAAGAAAAGAAATTAAATTAATTTTTTTAATGATTTTGCATCTCTACTAATGAATTAAACCTTTAGTTTCATAGTGTTACTGTAAAGAACACAGAGCTCCAAACCCGCACTAGCATACGCTTCAGCGTGAGCTTCAATACGAACGTCAACGGGAAGTGAACACTGCTAGGCGAGGGTAACAGTAGAAACAGGAATGATGAGTGACCACTGTCGACAGGGTCTACGTAGGAGCAGAGTACACGCGGAGGATCATGCTCCCGCGTTGAGACCGGGTGGGGCGTTAAACCAACCCAGTGCTCGTCTCAGCGCTTAGAATCGACGCCTGGAGCAACAAAATTAATGAAGACATGAGCGCGCGTTTCTCGGATATCCCCTCGCACCTTGCCATGGACTATAACACTCCACTCAGAGTACGTGCTCTCCAACAGCTGCGAGGTCACCTCGATCCTGTACGCCACAGCGACTTTACCGAGAGGTTTGGGCTAACGTCTCCGTTCCATTAGGCCTCCCTCGCCACCCTTGCAACACGATTTAACGAGTCTGCTGAACAGGACGACTTGAACTCTGCCATTTCACTTTGTCGAGAGGCACTCCACCTGCTCCCTGCACCGCATCATGGCCGATCCTCCTTCCTCAACGACATCGCGAATGCGCTCTTGATACGGTTTAAGCAGTCCGGTCGACACGAAGACCTGGAGGAGGCGATTTCAGTGCATCGAGAAGCACTCGAGCTGCGACCTGCACCGCATCCTGATCGATCCATCTCCCTCAACAACGTCGCCACTGCGCTCAGTACACGGTTTAAGCAGTCTGGTCGACACGAAGACCTGGAGGAGGCGATTTCATTGCATCGAGAAGCACTCGAGCTGCAACCTGCACCGCATCCTGATCGATCCTCCTCCCTCAACAGCATCGCAAATGCGCTCATTACACGGTTTGGGCAGTCCGGTCGACACGAAGACCTGGAGGAGGCGATTTCATTGCATCGAGAAGCACTCGAGCTGCGACCTGCACCGCATCCTCTCCGATCCTCCTCCCTCAACAACATCGCAAATGCGCTCAGTACACGGTTTAAGCAGTCCGGTCGACACGAAGACCTGGAGGAGGCGATTTCATTGCATCGAGAAGCACTCGAGCTGCTCCCTGCACCGCATCCTGATCGATCCTCCTCCCTCAACAACATCGCAAATGCGCTCATTACACGGTTTGGGCAGTCCGGTCGACACGAAGACCTGGAGGAGGCGATTTCATTGCATCGAGAAGCACTCGAGCTGCGACCTGCACCGCATCCTCTCCGATCCTCCTCCCTCAACAACATCGCAAATGCGCTCAGTACACGGTTTAAGCAGTCCGGTCGACACGAAGACCTGGAGGAGGCGATTTCATTGCATCGAGAAGCACTCGAGCTGCGACCTGCACCGCATCCTCTCCGATCCTCCTCCCTCAACAACATCGCAAATGCGCTCAGTACACGGTTTAAGCAGTCCGGTCGACACGAAGACCTGGAGGAGGCGATTTCATTGCATCGAGAAGCACTCGAGCTGCGACCTGCACCGCATCCTGATCGATCCTCCTCCCTCAACAACATCGCAAATGTGCTCTGGACACGGTTTAGGCAGTCCGGTCGACACGAAGACCTGGAGGAGGCGATTTCATTGTATCGAGAAGCACTCGAGCTGCGACCTGCACCGCATCCCGATCGATCCTCCTCCCTCTACAACATCGCAACTGCACTCTCAGCACGGTTTGAGCAGTCCGGTCGACATGAAGACCTGCAGGAGGCGATTTTATTCTTGCAAGATGCACTAAGTTTACTTGCGGCTGGTCATCCCTCAACCTGCATATATTCATCAAACCTCGGGAATATGTTTATGACGGCATACACCCATTCTAATGACTCAGGAGATCTCCAAAGTGCCATGGATGTTTTTCGGAAAGCGGTGGCATGTGAGACCGCCCCCGCATCTCAACGCTTTCGTGCAGCCAGGGCATGGACAATTCATGCAGATTCTATTCATCATTCGGCTTTGGATGCATATCAGGCTGCAATCGAGCTTCTACCCCGTCTGGCCATGCTAAGCCTGGATTTGCCTTCACGCCAGCAAGCCTTGACATCCGGTACTGACGGCTTGGCTTGTGCGGCTGCTGCTTGTGCAATTGAATCGGGTCAGTTCGAGAGAGCAGTCGAGCTAC
Organism: Gautieria morchelliformis; assembly: GCA_015179125.1. Lineage (NCBI taxonomy): Eukaryota > Fungi > Basidiomycota > Agaricomycetes > Gomphales > Gomphaceae > Gautieria > Gautieria morchelliformis. Next base: position 57,633 of record WHVA01000172.1, on the reverse strand, counting down.
TCGAAGAAGGCCGTGCAGTATTTTGGTCGCAGGCCCTGCAGCTTCGTACGCCGATGACTGACCTTCGTAAAGTAGCACCAAGGCTTGAGGGAACACTAAGAGACACTACACTCGCGCTTGAACAGGGCTCGCTTCGGGATGTGTCACGGGACATGTCCGCTAACTCACAGCAAAGGGTTTCAATGGAGCGCGAGGCAGTTCGGTTACGTCGTCTCAACGACAAATGGCTGGCAACTTTGGAAGAGGTGCGCCAGTTGAAAGGCTTTGAGGATTTCTTGCGCCCACGACGAATCTCCACACTGTTGGGTGCAGTAGTCGATGCACCGGTGGTCATCCTCAATGCAAGCAAAGGTGGCTGCGCTGCCTTAATATTGACATCACTGAATGGCGTCCAGCATGTGCCTCTGGCACTAACTTTTGCTGGTGTGACTGTACTCGTGGATCTCATGCAAATTGCCACTGCGCCAGGCCACCCAGACCTGACCCGTTCTGCATCTATTCGGGTGCATGTTGATGCCCTTCTTCAACAGAGTCTGTCTCCTACTACCCTACAGCTAATGAGGCAGAGTTTGGAGAGCCGAGACATAACACGAGTCCAAACTAATCATGAATATAACGACTTCCAAATGATCTTGGCTGTGCTGTGGCAGTCAGTGGTAAGACATGTTTTTCATTCTCTCGGTTTAGAGGTCTGTGTCATCTCACCACTGTTTCCCTATACTTGAGTTCATCCTTATTTGCAGAAATCCGATACACCACCCAACTTGTGGTGGTGCCCCACTGGGCCTTTCACTTTCCTTCCAATGCATGCAGCAGGGATGTACAATGCTGGGGAGCTGCAGTGTGTTTCTGACTATGTGGTTTCATCATACACTCCGACCATCACCGCACTTCTCAGCGATATGCCCATTTCTGACCCCTTCAAGGTGATGGTAGTCATTGAACCCAACACACCTGGCCAAAGTGGGCTTTCATATACTGTTGACGAGCTGCAAAGGATAGAGAGCCATGTGCCAGAGAAGGATTTGATTAAGTTCCAGTCCGCAAATGTGGAAGAGGTTGTTTCCCACCTCCTCACCACATCCATCGCCCACTTTGCATGCCATGGGCAACAACATCCAGAGAATCCGCTTGAGAGTGCCCTGATGCTTCATGATGGCCCACTGAAGGTGTCTCAAATAATGCAGCAGCCCACACCTAATGCAAGGCTGGCTTTCCTTGGTGCATGCCAGACTGCCATGGGTGATAAGACTCTTCCCGATGAAGTGATCCATCTTGCATCAACACTGTTGTTTTCTGGTTTTCAAGGAGTTGTCGCAACCATGTGGTGGGTAGGCCTGATTAGCCCATATGCAGTGTCTGATTGTTTCTAGGTCTATTTCTGATGAGGATGGTCCAAAGGTTGCAGATGCATTCTATGAATACCTCTATAGAAAGAAGCCATCTGCCATTGCAGGCATGTTTCGACCCAATACCAGAGAGGCTGCCCGAGCCCTCCATGTTGCCATTGACAAGTTGCGTTCTGAGGGGGTCTCATTCAAACGTTGGGTTCTGTTTATTCATATGGGGAGGTGAGGCAGCAAGGGGTGGATGTGAATGCAACTGTGTGCCTTCCTGTTGTCATGCGTGGTGGCATGTAATTTAGGACTTTACAGTGTACTATCACTGAGCAGGTAGTGGGTTCCCCCAATTTTTTAATATATAATTCAATTCTTGAAATTTTTTCTAAAACAATTGTGAAGATGATGAATTACATGTGACTTATATGCCTACACAACTTTTATTACCAAACAAGTTAGAGTTTGTGTTGCCAGATACAGCTGATGCCTGAGACCAGGATGTGGATCAGGATGCCAGTGTTCTCAGGTCTGTAAATATACAATTTACCCACATTGCCCTTAAGGCAATGCATAATACTGGTATGTGTGGGAACTGTCTTTGCTAAGAGAAAATATCTTGAAAAAAGGATTAAAACAATTAAAACCTGTTTTTCCTTGCCTATAGTGGCAAATCCATGCAGCTGTGGGGAAACAGCAGTTCAAATATCCTTTGAATTTCCTCTTATTTTTTTGCCATTTAATTTGGCTTCCCTGGCTCAAAAGTACTTTATTCTGTCAGACAGAGCTATGAACTCATGTGTGTCCACAACACTCCGACCAGAGTGATAACCACAAACTTGCAGGCACTCAAGCACCTACAACTCCGGCACTCTGGTTCACTCAAACTCAGCCACAGTACATCTATAAGGGCAACCTAGGCAGACACTCTACACTCAAGCAGTGAACTGGCGAAGGGGGATCCAAAGTAAGATAGAAAACCATATACACGACACAGACATACCTGGCAAAGGGGGATCCAAATAGAAAACTCTAAGGAACCCCTTCACCACCTAGCTATGACTATAAGTAAGCTCGGGCATGCTAGCCCGATCACCAAATTCCCAAGTTACATAAGCAATCACGCCAGCGATAACAGGGATGGACAGATAAGGAAAGAATGATGTCGGAAGGGGCCGGAACAGGAAGGGAAAGAGACAGAACACAAGACAGAAGGATGCCGAAGGCTAGGAGAGGCTCGGAGGCCACCAATCACATGTTGCACACACCATGGTAATGTGCAAGTAGCGATAATGCACAATCAGTGATAATGGACATTGCGATAATGCACACTGCGATAATGTGCATTGTGATAATGCATATCACAATAAAGCAGTGTGTGATTGGGGTTCCCCTGACAACATCCTTGGCAGCTTACACAAGCCTGTGCACTTAAACGTAGTTCAAACCTAGCAGGCACATGACTTGCATTTTAGCAACCATGGCTGTGCAAACCATGACTGTGCAAGGCTGCATATAAAGCCGCACAAAGATGTACAAAGCCACAACTAGGGTGCAGACTTAGCCAAGCCTATTGGATGAATAAGGGCAACCCTAGCTAGCTGTGGAGATCACACTACCACACAACTGACAGAGGGGAAATCCGAAGAGAAAAATCTAAGGGTGAGCCTGTACTATACTATGCTGGTCTGCAGCCAGGGCTGTCAAGATTGGATTTTGGGCGTTAATATCACATGTTAGTGGCGAATGCCCGAATAGCGTGTGCGATCTAGCGAATCACCCAGCGAACAGTACCGAAGAGGTAAGGGATAAAAGGTAAGAGGGTTACTCGAAAGGAATTCGCCCTGATCTACAGTCGTAGCGAAATAGCCCGTGGCACTTGACGATGTAACGTGCAAGGTGTCACGGAAGGGTTGTCTAAGTAGCGACAATCCCTTCGCCGGCGAAGGTGCTCCTTCAGAGCCCTTTTCCAACAGCACAGAAAATAACTCAAAGGCTAAGGTAATGAAGATGAAGTATGAGAACTCACCAGTGAGGCCGAAGTCCTCTTCTGGTTGAAGATAGAAATCTACAGAAGAAGGCTCAAGATGATAGTCACAGCGAGGTCAAGTTTGCACAAGATGGACGTATGATAATTAAACTGGAGAATATACATGCGAATGTAGACTACTTATACCGAATGCTCATATGGTGCTAGCGAATAGGAAAGAGGCCGTCTGGATTCAGGATTGGATAGGGGTGCGCAGTCAGGATACATAATAGATGAAATAGACATACAATAGAATGGAAGAGGGGTGCGCAGTCAGGATACATAATAGATGAAATAGACATACAATAGAATGGAAGAGGGGTGCGAACATGAAACGACGGAGAGGAAAGAAGGCGAACGCCCCTATGTACGAAAACACGCCTTGGGACCTGCATATACACCACCCTGCACGGACTCTTCATCTGCTGGGTTGGTCCCACATGACCTATGGGTAGGATACCCTGCAAATGCATTCTGGACATAGGAACATCCAAAGGGGGTTGAGTTGAGAAGATGATGGGACCAGTGATGAACCATCAACCCGGGTAAAGGATGTCGATTGTGTTTGATGGCGTGCCTGCTGGCGAATGATGCGAGTAGCAAAGGGTCATATGGCGAATGATGCGAGTAGCAAAGGGTCATATGGCGAATGTGGCGAATAGCGAATGGAGCGAAGACACGCGAACATGGAAGAGTGGTGAAAGGGACAACAGGGATAGCTGGGTACAAGAAATAAATGAGTCATGACAGCCTGCTCCTCCTTGCACTTCATGATAGGACCAGTGATGAACCAACAATCCAGGTAAAGGATATCGATCGTGTTCGGTGGCATGGCTACTGGCAAATGATGCAAGTAGCGAATGGCCAGTTGGCGAATGTGGCGAATAGTGAATGGGGCAAGGGGTGAATGGAGTGAAGCCGAGCGAACATGGAAAAGTGGTGAAAGGGAAAACAGGGATAGCTTGGTACAAGAAATGAATGTGTCATGACAACTGTGTAGTGAAAACTTCAGCGAAGCTAATTCGTCCTGCGCTGCAGTGGTACGAGTCCCATTGAGTCCAACCTGCATGGAGGCTGCAACTGACACTATCCGAATGCATCCTGAGCATGTGGGTCTGTCATGGAGTGGGAGTTTAACAGATGATGGGTTCTATGATGGATGAGGGCTCCAACACCTGGCGTGCTGGCAGGAATGATGTGAATAGCGAATGCGAAAGCAGTATGGCGATGAATATTTTGGCAAGATATTCGCTGGTTCAGGAAGTCGTTCGCTGGTTCGGGAAGTCATTCGCCTTGTGCTGAGGGATGATTCGCAGAATAAATGAATCATGACAAGGGCGACCATTGTCATGATCTGTTTATTCTGGTTCAAACAACCATAATTTAGGTTTATTATCCTCTGACATTGCATTCATTTGGTTCGCCACGCGACCTGTGCACTGAACCCATTCACTCCATGCATCCAGCTTCGATTCCTCAATTGCATGCACTGAGTTACTCGCCTCCAGTAGACCTATTGCCCTTCGTCAATTCCTTATGATGGAGACCCGCTGCCAGCCACAAATAGGTAGAAGAGAATCTGGAATGTGATGATGATCCTTACCCAGCATTTGAATCAGTGTGATTATCAGCACACCCCATAACTTCTGTAGATGTCAAAGTCAGTATTGGATTTGTTTGGAACAATTTTGATAAGTGCCGTACTCATCTTGTGTTATCATAATGTTCATGAATCAAGGATGAGCATGAGTTAATACAAATTGTAAAATGGCTCACCATAACATGGTTTCATCATTGGTGTATGTGGTACAGGTGGAATGTTGTTGATCTGTGGAAATTACTGAAGAAAATCCCAAGCAATCATGGTGCATGACTGCAATCAAACAATATAACTTATACTGAGAGAAGGCGGCTGTGTTGGTAGTGCACCTGAGGCCAAAGCTGAGAGCCAAGTGTCTGGGGCCAATGAAGGAAGCAGTGGAGGGAGCAGTGGAGGGAGCATAGCAGATGAGCAAGTGGTGAGCACAGGCAGAGCAAGATCTACCACCTAGCAGTCCAAATAATGAGCATTGTCCAGAGCTACTGTAAGAACTAAGGTAGACAAAGAAACCAAATTACCTTTCAACAATGAATAGCCAACACAGTGAAACATCAGACTAGAGGCCATAGGACTAAGGTTACGCCTTTTGACCTTTTCAACTGGAGGAATGAGCGGACTTGAGCTGACTAGGTTCGCCAATCCAAGCAATCCATTACTTACTTCAAGAGTTAGTATTGGTAGGCCAGCCCAACTCCACTAGGCGTAGGGGCCATGGTGGCGGCAGTACAATAAAATAAAATAAAATAAAATCTGCCCCTATCTCTAAACTTTGCAGGGTACCGAAATTAAACAGATTACGGATAAAAAAAAAACCCTTTGCTCAGATAGGAAGCAGATATGCTGGCGAAGCAATTTGCATAATACACGGAGAAAGCTCGGCACAAGGTGTTGGATTTCCCACGAGTTCCCACATCCCAGTGCCCTTGCCGAGCAAGGGAATATAAAATAGTGCCAGGCTGGCCAATAACACGACAAGCGAGGAGGGTCACCGACGACGTGGACAAGGCGGCACGCGGGCTCAATGGAATGATGACGTGATTTTGCATTTCCACCGAATAACTGGACTGGTCAGCTGGTTGTTTGGCCTTCCGTTCCTGCCCCTACACCAACGAGCCATGACATACAAATACACATAGTTCACATGTATTTGCCCCATCCCTTTGTAACTCCCCACAACCCCAAGTCGGTGCTCGGTGTTGCCCCCATCCTCTGCGTCCCCCCCCATAATCCAACACTACTCCCGGCCATGATGAACGAGGCTACGTATGTGACGCTCGTTGGTGACGCTCGTCGATGAGCAGATCATATGCGTTTTAATGTAGTGTCTGTCATGATTGGGTGTAATTGGTTGTTGGAAAGGACGTGTCCGGCGGACAGTGAACCGTCCCTCCACTGGGGTTTTCGGAGGCGGATTCGTTGCCGTGAAACTGATCATAAAATCATGCGCTTTGAGATCAAGGTCCCACCATGTCGACTTGTCCAGGTGTGAAGAAGGAGGTGGGTAGTTATGGTGAGGCGCTTCGGGAGGGTGGGGGTGTGGAGGCTCCACCCACAACAGAAAACGAGGGTGATGTGGACACCTGAACGTTGAACACCTATTGATGAGGTTGGCACTGGCCAGGGATGTGAGAGGTGAGGAACCATATGTAATTGCCAATGACACTGAACGACGTTGTGAAAGGCAGAGTCCGCCTCTGACTCCAAGGGAATAGGACTGCAGTGCGTAGACATGGCCACTCCTCCCTCAAACACGCCACGGTACCTAGTCCAATCACACAATGTGGCATAGATAGATTTGAGCGGACCAAATTCCAAAAGTACAAGACCACGTTTTCGTTGGAAACCCTTACTGTAATATTCAATGCTGAGACAAAAATAAGAGGGCTCGATTCTCTGAAAAACAAAACGACGCGCGGACTTTTGAAACGCTGTTAAGTGAACAAAAGCAGATCGTGGGTGAAAGAAGATCAAGCTGTGCATTATTATTTCTTCTGAGTTTCTGCCATAGGAGGAGGGGTATTGATTTGCGCTGTGGTGCTCGCTTCGGTAGAAACGGGTTCTGCGTGTGTCTTTATGTAAAATAGATGTCAACTGTGAGCGTTGTGTTTCAAACCAAATCATACCTTTTCTTTCCGAGATCTGAAGATGTTTGAGATAGTCCCAAATTTTTTGCCAAGGGTGGTTGGTTCTGCATTCGGTGTTATTGAGCCATTCTGTGACCGTTTTGCAACCGCCTGCCAGACGGTGAATAATACAATTGCTACCCAATCTACAGCACATACTTTCAAGTGCTCTTCCCCACGTATGCGTAGATACTCCTCTAGCAACGCCGCGTTCCGCGAGTTCGCCTTGAATGTGGCCACGACGACGTCGCCCACCACCGGGACTAACCTACAAAGAGTGGGTGGTTTAATGTGCTGGTCTTTGCTTGGGACAAGCACAACACATACCCAACGCCCGCAGAGAGGAAATTATTCATCAGCATGCGGCGAAGCAGCCACCCGGGTATCCTGCACGTCGTTAGACTTCTGCGACGCAAACTCAACTCTACGAACGTACTCAGCCTGTTCTGCTTTCTTAACAACAAGTATGTAGCTCATCCCGGCATTGACCGCATCGCCAGCGACAGGAACCAAGCCTGGGAGTGATAAATTTGACGCCACATATCAGTAAATAATGAGAGCCTTACCGATGATGAATGTCCACCCGAAGCGCATGCCACAGATGGACAGACTCCTGTCGAGGCGACGTGCGCGTTTCTTAACCTTGCGCAGGATTTTGGCATCGCGGTTTGAAAGACCTGGAGGAAGCTCCCGCTGGATAGGGTATCGGGTTGAGCAATAAGCAACCCCCTGGCGTGTGATCACGGACCTTACGCTGGCGTGTCTTTCCATTTTTGTCGGTGTACGTCTCGTAGAGAGGATCTGCAGGCTCGTAGTTCTGCAGATGCTTTTCGAACAGTGAAAGCCCGGCCTGCAGGTGGACCACGTGTCAAAGAGGCACCAAGAAGGACGCGGTGCCCAATGACTCACCTTCTGAGCGAGTACAGAAGCCATGGATGTACCAGGATGGCTGGGATTGAGAACGATGGCGTAGAGGAGAAGCAGAAGTCAAAGGAAGGGATTTCTTATAGGTGCTGTAAGTGTAAGTGTGATGTCATGTTAGGAACCGATGGGTGGGCGGGCTGCGGCCAGACGGAGCAGCACACAGCATGCAGAGCCTCACTTTTCAAACCCGCTCCGCCAAGCTGAAAATCAAATAGACTATTCGCCACTGGCCAACTTTGCGGAATCCTTGAAAAATCAAGAGATGTACTGACAAGACAAATATAACTAGATCTTGCAATATAATCATTATACGGAATGTCACTGAGAACATGGCAGGCCAGTCCCAAACCGGCACCGTCTTTACAAGCAATCATCCACTTGGGTTTGGGGACACCGTCGTTGCTAATATATGTGAAGGTGGAGTTGGTTGGATTGGACGAGCGTCCTGCGCCACATATCGAACATGCGTGTGTGGGCTGGTTCTAATGGTATTATGCTGAGCCTGTTAGCGAAGGAAATAGCACCCTACCAACTCCCGCTCCGAATCCAAGTCCAGACAGCATCGCGGCCATTCGAGCACGTATATACAACCCCCAACAATATGTACAGCTGTCTGTATATAGTAATGTGCAATGATGCCTCTGGATCGCGCTTGTCCGACAGCAGAAGAGTATAAGATAACGATGGTACAAGGCGGAAAATTTGGATAATGAATGGCATGGGCGGTCGCTCCGAATCGACGTCGAAGGAGGCGGAATGATGATGCGTAGCATACCAAGATTGGATAGAAGACATCACTGCCCAGAAGCATCGCGTCCCGGCGGCCCCGCGTGGCTATAATACGACGTGCCCGTTGCATCCGTTGACTGCACTGCATGTCCGGTGTGGAACCCATCCGTACTCTGTGGGTACACATCAGTCTGTGCGTACCCCGCGTGCGACCCATCGCCACTATGTGGATACACGTCAGTTTGCGCGTAACCGGATTGTGGGTTCAACGATGGTGAGTAGGGGTATGAGGCGTCCGACGGTAACGGCGTGTGTTGCACGACGGGGGGTCGGAGAGCTCGTACTTGTGCTGTGGCGGTGGCGCATGTGTCCCGTACAGATCCGGCTGCACATTCAAATTTAAGATCGGTGGTGGAATTTGCGGTGGCGGCGGCGGCGGTTGTAACGCAGGTGGCAGCGCAGGCTGTGCCCCCACAATTGTAACTCCGCTCTCCTCGCTCCCCTCCTCATATTCCTCACGTATTCCCTTCCCCGTTTCCTCGCCCGCTCCCCCTCTTGCTCCCCACCTTGCTCCACGCATATCCTCAACCTCTGACCCGCCTGTCTCCCACCCCATAACTGGCTTCCTTTCCTCGTCCGCGTCCGCATCATAGGCCACTGTATACCCGCCGTGCCCCGCGTAATTCCCGCTGAAATTCCTTCGGGCCTGCGGCTGCGCGAGGCTCTGTGGTATAACGCGGAGGGGAGGTCGACGTCGGAATCGGCGGTGGGGTAGAGGGTTGCCACGGAGGTGTTGTCGAAGGCGTATGTGGGGCCAGCTATTTTGACTTGTCTAGAGTGGATTTGCATGAGAATGGGCATAGGGTAGAGAGTATAGGAAGGACTAGGGTGGGAAAGGGGGCGTACCGTGCTTTGCGCCGTTCGTAGATAACGGCGGGCTTGACATTATTGATCAGGTAATAGATATAGTAGCCCGCCACGAAAGTGAGAAGAGTCGTAAATACGAGCACTAGGTCGCTAATAATCGTATCCTTTGACGTCGTCGTGCCACTCCCACCCTCCTGGAGGACAACGCCGATGTAGACTGTAACAAGCTGCTTCGGGAGGGAGAAGAAGGCGGCGAGGGCAAAGACGACCACGCCCATTCCACAGGTCGAGAAGACAGCGGTGCTGACTGGGGAATGTGTGAGCAAGTTGTGAGTATGGCGGGAGGGAGTTGAGACGCTCACAGTGCCCTGGGATGACGGACAGACGAATCACAAGCGCAACCTATAGCTCGGTGGTGAGATTAGTGTGGAATGCAGAAGGACCACCTACTTTGAAGCCCCCCTCACGCACTACGCGGGCAAGGCAGGCGTAGCTTATTCCATCTCGCTCCATCTTTTCGCCACGCGCACGACAGCAGTATTTGAACGCACTGTGGAGGCGATCGTTATCCATAGCACTAGGTCCATGCAATCACACGCACTAGTAGTTTCCGATCTCTCCGATGAACGTGCCTGCAGCGACGATGGCGAATCCGAGCCCCAGGCCCCATATGACGCCGACGAGAATAGCAACGATCTCGTGGCCGAAGAGCTAAGAGTAGGGTGAGTGATAGGTGGAAATGGTAGGTCGGTGAAACGCACAGGAGGGAATGAGATTATGAAGAGAATAGCAATCGGGATAAGCCAGCCGGCAGGTAACCTAACGTAGGACTTTAGCCGACAACTTGACAGAATATGTCAGAGCGCACTTTTTCATCCAGTTGCCAGCCGGGGTGAGCCAGTGGACGATTTGTTTGTCGTACACGCCTATAAGAATCGAAACGACCAGTATTACAGCAAAGAGAATGTACCACCCTGCAGAACACAATCAAGCTTGGCAGCGAAGAGCGGTTGCATGGATAAGCACCTATCCACTCTTTTCTAGCCCAGAATCTCCAGTTGAGATATCGTTTAACATTGAGGATGTTGCTTGTGAGTGCCTCGACTTCGGAGGGCGTTGGCGACGGTGTGCGTCCGGTGTAGCGATTAAGAGGCTCTGGGGCTGGAGGGTATCGGTCTGGCTGGGCCGGATAAGCATGGGGAGAGTACGGTTCCATGCTGAAGAGTAATTGTTATCGTAAATTGATCGTGCTCGCTATGCGAGACGAAGGGGAGGTCCTTTTGTGGGCTGCGAGTACAGCTTGCTTGCAAGGCGTGCCTCAGATAATTTCAGTTGCCGACTCCACACCGCTACGGCGACCATGGACGGCTGTGGGCCCTAGCCGGTAACCGGGCAACGCGCCGAGCATCAGCACAGCACTGTCAACCATGTGGCGCTGCAAAATCACTGCAAATCACTATCTGCGAATTGATTGATGAAATACACTGTACAAAATAGTAAGAATTGCATAAACTGGCTGCGGCCGTGACGCTACATGAGGGAACGTTAAGTATTTGGTTAGCGTATCGGTGGGAGAGAGATGGAATGTTGGGATAAATATTATATGGACTTCGACTCCATCGTAGTACGCTACATCACCGAATCTGGAAGCATTTGGAAACATAGGTATACCTTTGCTGGGTTAGATCTTAAAGCTCACTAGAGTGCGTGGCTCTGTTCATGAAGCGATTCAGGATATGATCTGATCAGACCCGGAATGTTACCGTGATCCACGCAAATCCCGAGTAGGGCTAGAACTTGTACACCACTGTCCACTGGATCTTGAGTCAAGGTCTCACCGTTCAGGATTCTAGGAAGCGGAAGTTGAAAGAGTTTATTCGATTATTAACGTGTAAAGTTTCCGATGGAGCTTGAGGGATTCGAGTGTGGTTGGGGCGTGTTGTATTCGTAGAATGGGAGGCAGGGATTGTAACAAAAACCAGCGAGCTTTGTAACGAAGGACGTATTTTCTGTCCATTAAACCTGATTCCATTGCCACACTTAGGGTATGAATCAGTTGCAGGGCCAGTGCCCGGAAAGTCCTATCAGCGATTGACTTGGGAGCGACGAGTATCTGTGACATGCAACGAAAGCCCCACATAGGACCGAAAAGGCCGACGCATCTAGACGGCATTTCCAAGAAGAACGGCGAATATGATGCTCAGCAGACAGAATGGCAAGGCCGATTCAACCAGAATTGCCATAACTCCAGCATGCTTTTTTGTCGATTCTGGTGGTGGGATATTACGCGTGCCATGTTCAACATAAAGAATGTCACACGCGATGAGGAAAGTGACGATGACATTTTAATTAGGCCACACTGAGTGCAATCCAGGGAACACCGAAGCTAACCGATTGTTTCACAAAGGCGCTGGACTCTGGATGAGCGTTTTCTAACAGCAGTCACTAGACTGTCTTAGTACAAGGTCTCTTTTAGTTTTCTAAAAATTGACATACCTGTGTATGTGCGTAAATAATAAGGTCACCTTAGCCGTTCTCGTTTGGGCCATTCTCGACGTGGCCCTGCATATTTACGCGACGCCATGTACATACTACTTTGGAGCTTGAATTATGACACGAAACTTCACTGAGAATCGAGGGATTCACGTATGCCATATATCGGCGCGTCCTGCCTCAACCTGGGCGAGGGGCTCATATTGGTGAGTGTTGTCATACTGTTCATAGGCCTCCAGAGGAAATAGCTACGATCGAACTACCGAGTCGCGACAGACGAATATACTCAGATCCTTATAAGTACGCGGAACTGACAGAAACGCACATAGCTGATGAGTGTTCGGTCCAGCCACAATGACATCAAGATCAGATCGGAAGGTGGCTGAAGTCGAGGCGGGGCAGAGCGTCTGGTGCTTGCTGCGCAGAGTAGAAAGAGGATATGCTAGCTGGCTTGGCCCGGCCTAATCGCCAGAACTGGAAGATGGCAGCAAGCAGGAATGAGAGAGGACTAGCCACCGTGGGAAGGGCTACCAGATGCCAATCCCCGAGTTGGTGCTACGCAGCCACCACCACTCCGCTGTGAGGACAGAAGTGGAAGCCGGTCCTGACCATGTAAAAACACCGCAAAGAAGAACCGAAGTTGATCAGCTTGTTCATCGAGACTGAGCAGCCCATTACGTAAGAAAATCCTTCATTGCGTTTCATTGGTGCTTAGTCATACAGTAGAGAGGTGTGCATAAATCGGATACTTGAGTGTGAGTCAAATAGTATAATCAAAAGAATCCAGATTATCACCTCGTCCAGGCCGCGGGTGTTTCTCGATGTTAAATCCTTTCATATGTAGCGCAGTAAGTCGTCTCTTTCTCTCTTGCTCGTCATGTTCGTTGACACAGGATATACAGGCACGTTCCGGCCTCGTGCCACTGTTCTAAGTGCCGATTCAATATCAAGACGTGCGCTAAGCCTCCACAGGAATTCGATGGGATAGTGCCTCCACCATTGGGACTACGTACACTCTAAGCTAACGCTCAGGTCTGCTTCGACGACATGCGGCAGGAATTAAGTCGCCGCCGCATCTTTGGCACGGCCCAAAGTGTGCCGGTACTCAATTGTCGCCTACAGATCAATGGTCCGAAAAGCCAGTCTAAGCGACTTCTCTCTCATACAAATGTTTATTTTATTTTATTTCGAAGGTCCGTACTCGCCGAGGCTGAAAACGCCCTCGGTAACCTTTCCCCTCCTAGTATCCCCACCAAAACGACCGCACCATGTCGCCTCTGAACGGCGACGACGATACCGTCTACAACCCTTGTTCGCAATATCCAGCTCAACTCTATATCCAGATTGACACTGGCCAGTCTCAACACTATGATCCCCGGTCGAATTACGCGTACGCGTCCACTTCTGCATCGAGCTCGTCATCATGTCCACCACCTCCACCGCCTACGTGGCCTTCACCCGGACCCCACGCAATAGACCCTGTCCATGGGACTCCCTACTGCGCCTAACACCCCGATGCGCCAGTAAGGTCCATATGGGACCCTGTCCCCGCTGCTGACAACCCGGTATGGTGTGGTCCATGCACCTATTCACAGCCAGTAGATGCCAGGCATGTCCGATTGTTCCTCCTCTGCCACCCCACCTGTCACACTTACTGTCCACACGTGTCGCCCGCAGCCTCCGTTGGTCTCCGGCTCACAATAAGTCTAGCCCTACATTTGCTTCACCGTTCTGTGAACCTCTTCCGGATTCTATTGAAGAGGACCCTTATTACAATCGCTCCCGTTCTTCTCTTCCGGTGTATTCTGAGGCGGGAGTGTCTTCTTCCCCCGATGATGATGATCAACCACTATACACTGATCATCACGAGCAGCCTGTGTCCCCGTACTCCGTATTGGGGGTTTATCCTCCCCCACAGCTCTACCCGGCGGGCCTACAGCCTCCGCATGCGAAGCCGTCCTTCCAGGGTTCATGGAGGCAGTCGCCCGAGCGGGAACGCCCGTCTGGCGCACACACTCCTGCCGGGGAGAACGCGAGGGCACCAATATGGCGTCCTCAAATCTCAGAGCCGGATCCGATTCTGTTGCGCAGCTTTCCAAGGCCTGCTGCGTGTGGCTCGGGGGATGGACCTAGCACCCCTCCATCGCACTTACCCCCGACGCGGAGCAACGGCAGAAGTTCGCCTCCTCCCCATCCCCGTAGCGTGAAGGTAGAGGAGCAGGTCCCCCAGACGCCTATCGCCTCCCGATCGCGCCGCGCCACGCGCAGGCGCAGAACAAACCGTATCAACAAGAAGCTGTCCGTCCTGGCGGTCGGAGAAATCTGGATACCCGCGCCGGGGTCCGGGGTGTTCAGTTCATATGCTCTGACGGGTGAGCGTCCCCCAACCCCGACTTGTCCGCCTGAACAACTGTCCGTCCTGGGGGTCGAAGAACTCTGGATACCCGCGTCGGGGTCCGGGGTGTTCGGTTCACTTGACCTGTCGGTCCCCCAACCCCGACTTGTGCGCCTGAATGTTCGACTTCGCTCGTCAGTCTCGACATCAAGTTATGGTGATTAAGAGAAAGAGGAGGAGGTGCAAGAGTTCGATTGTATAGTGATTCAATTGGAACCGGCCTACTCAGAGCGCGGGATATCTCCAGTAAAACGGGAATCGTGTATATTCGTATCAGGCCTGGTATGCATCAGTGGTCGACCCTGATATGAAATTACACATCTCAGAGTAAAAAACATAGCCATTTATCGTAATCAATGCGCTTACACCACATCCTCGACATGAACCAAAGACAATTGAACAGGAACAAATGCCTCGGACCCATAATCTAGCAGGGGAACGCGCCCAAAGTGCTAAGTACGTACAGCGTCGACAATCAAAGCTGGGCGGGCAGATATAGGATTGAAATTTGATATTGTGGTCTCTGCATGATAACGTGGGTGCGAGCTAGAGTCATGTCAAAGCGAACGAAGAAAGCTCTACTCGCGCCGCTTCTACACGCTGCTTCGTGGAAAGCAACTCCTTGCGTCTTCCGACGCCTTGGGGAGAGTCCTGTAACCACGAGGCACATCTTTCGGGGGATTTGATATCGAAACCCACAATGAGCGCATTGCGTATGGTCCTGGCAAAGCCTCTTATAAACTCCGAATCGACTTCCAATGGCACGAGGTCAATGAAACATTTGAAGGCCACTTTTTAACATAATTGTCAGAAAGGAGATGTAATCACGTTCTTAGAGGGAAGCTAACTAACCTTGGAAGTAAGCCCGAACAGAGGCTATGACGTCTAGTGCTGGTTCCAAGTCGTCATCTGGAAGTAATCGATGAAGGTCGTTCGGGCAAGAGAGTCCAAATCGTGCAAGAAATGTGTGAGGTCCATTAAATCTGTGCCGAGTTGTGTGGTGACAATCCCCTGTGCGTCTTGAAAGCGGCGGACAATCGTATCTTCATGGGAGTCCTTCGACGGAGAGTAGGCTGTTTAAACGCCGGAGGGTCGTCTTATGCAGCAAACGCAGCTGTTCTCGGATAATAGCTCTGAAAATGTTGGATGTAAGATTCTACTGCGCTCAATCTCCATCTTATGTAAACTCACAGAACTCTTGCGTGTAGACGGCTGTGCGTGTGCTTTCCGGAATGAATGTTTACAAGAATCTTCACGCGTTGATTCATCAGATCGTGAACAGATTCGAAGTAGTCGAGCATCGGTTTTCCCCAGCCCCTCAAACACATCCTAATGAGGTCTTCTTTTACGGTAAATGTTGGGTAGTCACCTGGGTCACCTGGCAGTTCGCGGGTAATTGATCTGAAGGGGTATGAGTTGATCCCGAAAGCTCAGCAGTGACAATCACGTACTGCTCCATGCATTCCATAACATCGTCGAGATACATTACTTTCCCAGTCCGATCGTCAAATGGAACCCGCTCCTCACTAGATAGAGACATCGGTTCCGCAACCCATGCTGGCGGTGTCGCAGCAGACACAGTCGTACCGCTGACCATTGAATTCGGTGAGCCTGGAGGTGTGTCCTGACGAGCCCATGGGCAAAACTTTGCCGCAGTACGCATAACGGAAGACCTGAGCCGAATTTGAGTCAGACGAATGCCTTGCATAAGGCTGGGCGTGGCATCTTCGGACAGTGCAACACCCCGTACATCCCGAGAAACTGCGCCGGTGAACTCGAAGACGATGTCTACACTAGATGGATCAATTTGGGAGACGGCAGCTGCTTGAGGCGTCGAGTGACATCGCCAAGGCTCAATGAGAGCTCCATCTCTACGGCTGGAAGCTTATTTTATACGTTAGCAAGTTACATACATCTTAGGGAATTAATCTCACCTGAATGCAACCAGACTGGCCAACAAGCGGCTGAGATATAGGATGAGATTCATAGAACCCAGTCGACGCTTATGGTCATCTGACATTGATTTCCATGGCTCTTGGTGACTGAAAAACGTTTCTTCCCGCATGCGGGCATCCGCCCATGATATTTTTTGCTTAAGCTCGGTGGGGTCAGGCTGCTTGACACAGAACCAACCATTCAACAAGCGGTTCCCCTCATTTCGAAGGACAATGGCCATTTGTCTCCTGTGGCAGACTCAATCCGATCTGGCTTCCTCAGAACACCTGTCGGAGTGGTGCACAGTAAGTGCCTATCCAATGAAGTCAGACGTCGAGCGCACCAACGATTCGTTGCCCGTCGGCATCTATCTCAAGGGCTAAACGACCAGCCCATTGATTTTCGAAATCTTGTGTTAGTTTAAGTCATTCAAGGCCAAGCAGGGGCAGGGGCGGACTCGCTTTCGCAAGATATCACGAGAAGTATGAGACAGCTTGGTCTGGAGATATAGGTCTTGACGAGATTGCGGACAAGTTCAATGTCGTTTATGTTGCCTCCATCTTGGACATTCGCGATGACACATTATGAGCCATATGTAAAAAAGCCGACCAATGACCGCCGAACAGCAGACAGACCAGGTAAGCCATAGAAGTATAGGTCTGGCACGTCTGGGTCCCGTGATGCCCGTGACATAGGATTTACGACGAGCAAACAAGATGGCGCAAGTGATCGTTTGCTTGACTCGATGTCCGAGCTCTCTTAAATCTCTCGGATTGCAATGTGTAGGGCGCTGATTGAAATTCATTGGTCTCAGCATTGTCACAGTAGGGCTGTAGACCATGTCATTACCATCATTATTCCACCACGTATGCCATCCATGTACAAATTGCACGACTGCCTTAGCAGACCGCAGGGGTGACAGAAGCCGGAAGAGCAAGGGAACTGTGAAAGAGACCTCGTTCCATAATATTCCTGCCACAAGAGACTTGGGTTTTGTGGTCCAGAACACCGTCTTCGGATTTGACTTCCAGATGCCCGACAGAATCCAAACCTCAAGCATGACTATGGACCCGTCAGCGCTGAAGAGACCCATACTCGTGACGTCACTATTGTGTTTTGGGATATCTAACATGGGACTGCAGTTCTCCATGCCATAGTCAAGAACTCGGCGCCGGTGAACACATACGTTGACTCATGGGTGAATATAAGAAGAGGTATAAAGCCAGGCACATATCGACCACAGCGCAGACCGATAAAATGATGGGGGAGACGCGTATTCTGCTTCTGGGACGAATATTGAACCAAAAATTCCATGGAGCACATACAGACGCGTCCTACCTCAACCTGGGCGAGGGGATCATATTCCTAAGTGCTTTCCATACCGTTGATAGACCGCCAGATGATATAGCTACGATAGAACTACCGAGTCGCGACAGACGAATGTGCTTATAAATATTCAGATCCTTATAAGTACGCGGAACTGACAGAAACGGACATACCTGATGAGTGTTCGGTCCAGCCACAATGACATCAGGATCAGATCGGAAGGTGGCTGAAGACGAGTCGGGGCAGAGCGTCTGGTGTTGGCTGTTCTCTCCTTCCCTTCCCTTGTTGCGCCCAGTGGAAAGAGGATATGCTAGCCGCTTGGAGGGAGTAGGCCCGGCCTAATCGCCAGAACTAGAAGATGGCACCAAGCAGGAATGAGAAAGGACTAGCCACTTGAGTTAAGTTTTGTTTGGGTCGTGGGAAGGGGCTACCAGATGGCCACCAGATTCGAATCCCCCATTTTGTGCTACGCAGCACCAGATGTGAGGACAGACAGAAGTGAAAGCCCTTGTAATAAAGACACCGAACAGAACGACTGATCAGCTGGACAGCGCATTACGTAATAATATCCTTCTTGCCCTCATTGGTCCTTAGTCATACAGTAGAACGCGTGCAGAATGATCTTATGTTTTGGATTATAAGTCGGATATTTGCGTGTGATTCAAATACTGTATAATCAAAAGAACCCAGATTATCTCCTCACCAACCAAATCGTCCAGGGTCAATCGAGCATTCCCCACCGAGCCGCGGTCGTTTCTCGATGTTAAATCCTGTCATATGTAGCAACGCAACGTGTAAATGGTCTCTTGCTCGTCGTGGTCGTTGACACAGGATGCGCAAGGCACGTTCCGGCCTCGTGCCACTGTTCTAAGCCCGATTTGGTCCGGTACTCAATTGCCGCATTTAGATCGATGATCTGAAAAAGCCACTCTAAGCGACTGCCCACCAATACAAATACTTATCTCATTTTATTTAAAAGGAGACCCGCACTCGCCGAGGCTCCAAACACCCTCGGTAAACCTTTCCCCTCCTACCTTCATGTATCCCTACCAGGACGGCCGCGCTATGTCGCCTCCAAACGGCGACGAAGATACTGTCGACAACCATCATTCGCAATATCCAGCTCAACTGTACAACCAGGTTGACATTGGCCAGTCTCAACACCATGACCCCCGTTACGCCTACGAGTCCACGTCTGATTCGAGTTCGCCATCATGCACACCGCCACCATGCCCACCGCCGCCACCGCCGTCGCCCTCACACGGACCCTACACAATAGACCCTGTTCATGGGATTCCCTACTGCCCCTTTCACCCCGACGCGCCAGCAAGGTCCATATGGGACGCTGCCCCCGCTGCGGACAACGCGGTATGGTGTGATGCATGCTCGTATTCACAGCCAGTAGATGCCAGGCAAGTCTGATTGTTCCTCCTCTGCCACCCGCACCTGTCACACTTACTGTCCACACGTGTCGCCCGCAGCCTCCGTTGGTCTCCGGCTTACAATGAGTTTCGCCATCCACCGCCTTGGACTCCACCCGCCCCTTCTTATCAAGATCACTTTCAGTCACAAACTGACGGTGAGCAGGTCGCTGTTTCCGATAGGTATCGGCAAGAGATGCCACATCCCCATGCCTCCAGCATCTACCCTCATGGCCAACACCAGGGCGTGTTCCCGCTAGACATGCTGTACCAAGACCCCATGAGCCTCTATCACGGCTTGGGATCGTTGGAGAACACTTCTCAACTGCAAATGGGTGCAGTGGAGAATCCGGATATAAGGAACGGCAGTGATTTTAATCCCTTACCACCCCTCAGTGAACATATTGACTCTCTTCCGGATTCTATTGAAGAGGATCCTGATTACCATCTGTCCCGTTCTTCTCTTCCGGGCCTAGACACGGAGCAGGCCTTGCACAATATGCTATTGGAAGGGTTACTCCAGGAGCATCCTCCACCTTCGGCCATGTATTCTGAGGCGGGACCATCTTGGGTGTCTTCCTCGCCCAATGATGATGATCATCACGAACAGCGTGTGTCCCCGTACTCCGTATTGGGGCTTCATCCTCCCCCACAATTCCACCCGGCGGGCCCGCAGCCTGCGCATGCGGAGTCGTCGTTCCAGGGTTCATGGAGACAGTCTCCCGTGCGGGAAGACCTGTCTGACGTACAAACTCTTGCTGGGGACACGGCGGGGGCACCAACATGGCCTCCTCAGCTCTCACAGTCGGATCCAATTCTGTGGCCATCAAATCCACCCCACAGCTTTCCAACGCCTGCTGCGTTTGACTCGGGGGATGGACCTAGCACCCCTCCATCGTACTTACCCCCGACGCGGAGCAACGGCAGAATTTCGCCTTCTCCCCATCCCGGTAGCGTGCAGGTGGATGAGCAGGTCCCGCAGATGCCTCTCGCCTCCCAGTCGCACTTTGCCACCTACAATTACAGAACAGACAGTACCAACAGCGACCAGGTGTCCATCCTGGGGGGCGGAGGAACCTGGATACCCGAAACGCGGCCCGGGGCGTTCGCTTTACATGCTCCGACGGGTGAGCTTCCCCCAAGCCCGACTTGTGACTTCGGTCAACATTCTCGACATCCCCATTCAAGCGTTTCCCTCTTCCCCTGCCTCCCCCACCCCATCCTCCCCTCCTCCCGACGCGGCGCCCTCGTGTGGCATGGATTTTCTGCCGCAAACGTAAGATTGCATGTAGATGGAAAGGGTACTGAGGGGAATGAGAAATATCCATGCAGGTGAGTTAAGCTCGAACACTCTTAAACTTGTTATAACTACATAGGCGCTGACAAATCACTATTATCTTTGCGTACTCAGTGTGCGCGACGTGGCATCAAATGCCAACCACTAAGTCTCGGCGGGGTAGGGAGGCGGAAGAGGTGAGGATAAGGGGGCGAGAGAAGGTGTGCGATTCTCGGAGCGCCTCGTCTGCGGGCCCGACCCAACAGTGACGAGATTGTTCTCTGAGAAGGTGGCAGTCGCGGTAGCATCGTGGTAACGGGGCTAACAGGCAGCGCTATGATAGGGCACCGCGAGGTGTCTATATACCCTCACAGCGCCACACCTGATCCCCATGAAGCTTATTTCCTCTTATTATCTGTCACCGAGAGCCAGATATGCACACAAGATAGATCCACCAATGCCGTTACCAGCATTCAGGAAACTCAGCAACAGGCTCGCACGAAGATATAGTCCCTACTGGTCCAGCTGCGCGCAGGGCCCGTACCGCTCAACAAACATCTCTTATGGATAGGAAAAGTCAACTCGTCAGCGTGCACAGCCCGCCTCAGCAGCAACTCAACGATACACCACTTCCTCTTGCGACGTCCCGCATACAAGGCGCAGAGATAACAGCTAGAAAGGAAGTTCAACTCCAGTACTGCAAAGTGCGGAGCCAGATCTGTACGCACGCTCCTGACCAGGTCGAAGGCGATGGCTCCTTTGTTCCAACCACAGGAAGGTTCAGCATGAGTCTCGGAGACGTAACACCAGACGACAAGGACTGGACTTGGATCGAGTCCGTGTTAGGCGCGCGCAAACAACAACACTTACACCTCGCTTCCAGACTAGGACGGACAGGTCGGGACGATGCCCCAAATACAATACGACATTCGGTGTTTCATACCGGATGTTCCAGAATATGGATGTGCGGAGGAGGAGGCGGTGCATGCATGTGTTCAATTCTTTAGTAAATATTTTTTTTCTTTTCTTGTTCTTTTTTTTTTTTTTCAATTGGAAATGGGCTACTCAGAACGATCCGCGAGAGATCTCTAGTAAATCCGGAATCATGTATATTCGTATCAGGTCTTGTATACATCAGTGGTCGACCCCGATATGAAATTACACATCTCAGAGAAATAAAACTAGCCATTGATCGTAATCAATGCGCTTACACCATATACCCGACACGAATACAAAGACTTAAAGCAAAGGCCGTCGAACAGGAAGGAACAAATACCATAATCTAGCAGGGAACGCACCCCCCAAAGTGCTATGCACATACAGGGTCGACAATCGAAATTTGATAATGTGGTCTCTGCATGATAACGTGGGTGCGAGCTAGAGTCATGTCAAAGCGAACGAAGAAAGCTCTCCCCGCGCCGCTTCTAACCTCTGTTTCGTGGCAAGCAACTCCTTGCGTCTTCCGACGCCTTCGGGAGAGTCCTGTAACCACGAGGCACATCTTTCGGGGGATTTGATATCGAGACCCACAAAGAGCGCATTGGGTATGGTCCTGTCAAAGCCTCTTACAAACTCCGAATCGACTTCCAACGGCACGAGGTCAATGAAACGTTTGAAGACTGCTTTTTAACATAATTGTCAGAAAGGACATGTCGTCACGATCTTAGAG
Organism: Gautieria morchelliformis; assembly: GCA_015179125.1. Lineage (NCBI taxonomy): Eukaryota > Fungi > Basidiomycota > Agaricomycetes > Gomphales > Gomphaceae > Gautieria > Gautieria morchelliformis. The sequence continues at coordinate 35,509 of WHVA01000172.1, read as the reverse complement.
GTAAGCTAACTAACCTTGGAAGTAAGCCCGAACAGAGGCTATGACGTCTAGTGCTGGTTCCAAGTCGTCATCTGGAAGTAATCGATGAAGGTCGTTCGGCGTGCAAGTGAGTCTAAATCGTGGCAACAAATGTGTGAGGTTCAATGAATCCGTGCCGAGTTGTGTAGTGACAATCCCCTGTGCGTCTTGAAAGCGGCGAACAATCGTATCTTGGCCTTTTGCCGCCGGATGTCGCGATAGTGCGCAAGGAATTTGTCCTTGTAGTCCTTCAAATACATATGATTGAGCGTGAAGGGGAGTCCTTCGACGGAGAGTAGGCGTTTTAAACGCCGGAGGGTCGTCTCATGCAGCAAACGCAGCTGTTCTCGGATAATAGCTCTGACAATGTTGGATGTAAGATTCTAGTGCGCCCAATCTCCATCTTATGTACACTCACAGAACTCTTGCGTGTAGACGGCTGTGCGTGTGCTTTCCGAAATGAATGTCTGCAAGAATCTTCACGCGTTGATTCATCAGATCGTGAACTGATTCGAAGTAGTCGAGCATCGGTTTTCCCCAGCCCCTCAAACACATCCTAATGAGGTCTTCTTTTACGGTAAATGTTGGGTAGTCACCTGGCAGTTCGCGGGTAATCGATCTGAAGGGGTATGAGTTGATCCCGAAAGCTCAGCAGTGACAATCACGTACTACTCTACACGTTCCATAACTTCGTCGAGATACATTACTTTCCCAGTCCGATCGTCAAATGGAACCCGCTCCTCACTAGATAGAGACATCGGTTCCGCAATCCATGCTGGCGGTGTCGCAGCAGACACAGTCGTACCGCTGGCCATTGAATTCGGTGAGCCTGGAGGTGTGTCCTGACGAGCCCACGGGCAAAATCTTGGCGCAATTCGCATAACGGAAGACCTAAATTTGAGCCATGCGAATGCCTTGCATAAGGCTGGGCGTGGCATCTTCGGACAGTGCAACACCCCGTACATCCCCAGAAACTGCGCCGGTGAACTCGAAGACGATGTCTACAAGCTCGCTAGATGGATCATCGAATTTGGGAGACGGCGGCTGCTTGAGGCGTCGAGTGACATCGTCAAGACTCAATGAGAGCTCCGTCTCTACGTCTGGAAGCCTATTCTATACGTTAGCAAGTTACATACATTTTAGGAAATTAATCTCACCTGAATGCAACCAGCCTGGACAGCAAGCGGCTGAGATATCGGATGAGATTCATAGAACACAGTCGGCGCTTAGGTTCACCCGACATTAGTCAAGCTGCCTACGAGCGAAGCCTAGCCCGCCGCGTCCAGCAGAGCGCCGGTCGGCAGACCGCAACCTATGCACCCGCTGCAGGCAGCCGTCCCCGAAGATTGCGCTCTGTTGGCTAGGGAAGAGGGTTGCTGGGGGAGACGGTTGTGCAGCGGTTTCGAGCCGACGAAGGCTCTCATCAGGGGGATACCGCTACCCCTACTGCTAGCCCTTCCAGTTCTGTTTAGGCGTCGCTACCTCTGAGCCTTATGGCAGTAGCTGAAGTAAATGATCCGCGTGCAGGAACGGTGCCTTTAGCTACCTGAGCAGAGGCCACTAACGGAGCTCATGTCCTGCTAGCGGGAGGTGTACGGGTTGGTGGGGGCGCTAGTCAGAGGACGTAAGCTTCGTCCCAAGTTCAGCTCAAGCTGACCAACCGTGTTACTGCGGCAGGTAGTTTCCAGTCCGGCGACATACATTCTTGCGCCCATGCAGCAAGACGATGCTTGATTGATTTCCATGGCTCTAGGCGAGTGAAAAACGTGTCTTCCCACGTGCGCGCATCCTCCCACGATAGTTTTTGCTTAAGCTCGGTCGGTCAGGCTGCTTGACACAGAACCAACCATTCAACAAGCGGTTCCGCTCATTTCGAAGGAGAGTGGCCCATTTGTCTCCTGCGGCAGACTCGATGCGATCCGGCCTCGTGAGAACACCTGTCAGCGAGGTGCGGTAAGTGCCTATCCAATGAAGTCAGACGCCGAGTGCACCAACGATTCGTTGCCCATCGGGATCTATCTCAAGGGCTAAACGACCAGCCCCTTGATTTTCAAAATCGGCTAACAATTAGTGTCCGTTTAAGTGATTGAAGGCCAAGCAGGGGCAGGGGTGGACTCGCTTTCGCAAGATATCACGAGAAATATGAGACACCTTGGTCTGGAGATATAGATCTTCACCAGATTGCGGACAAGTTCAATGTCGTTTATGTCGCCTCCATCTGACATTCGCGATGACACCTTGTGAGCCATAAGTTAAAAGCCGATCATTGACCGCCGAACAGCAGACAGACCAGGTAAGCCATAGAAATATAGGTCTGGCACGTCGGGTCGCGTGATGCGCATGACATAGGGTTAACGACGAGCAAACAAGATGCCGAAGGTGATCGTTTGCTTTAGTCGATGTCCGAGGTCTCTTAAATCTCTGGGATTGCAATGTGTAGGGCGCTGATTGAAATTCCTGGTTTCAGCATTGTCATAACAGGGCTGTAGACCATGTCATTACCATCATTATTCCACTCCGAATGGTATCCATGTACATTGCACAACTGCCTTAGCGGACCGCAGGTGTGACAGAAGCCGGAAGAGTAAGGGAACTGTGAAAGAATAGACTTCGTTCCATAATATTCCTGCCACAAGAGGCACACACTTGGGTTTTGTGGTCCTGAACACTGTCTTCGGGCCCGATAGAATCCAAACGTCAAGCATGACTATGGACCCGTCCGCGCTGGAGAGACCAATACTCGTGACGCCACTGTTGTGTTTTGGAATATCTAACATGGGGCTGCAGTTCTCCATGCCATAGTCAAGAACTCGGCGCCGGTGAACACATACGTTGACTCATGGTGAATATAAGACGAGGTATAAAATCAGGCACATATCGACCACAGCGCAGACCGATAGAATGAACAGGGAGACGCGTATTCTGCTTCTGGGATGAATATTGAATCAAAACTCCCATGGGACACATACCGGCGCGTCCTGCCTCATCCTGGGCGAGGGGCTCATATTCCTAAGTGCTTTCCATACCGTTGATAGGCCGCCAGATGACATAGCGACGATAGAACTACCGAGTCGCGACAGACGAATGTGCTTATAAATATTCAGATCCGTATAAGTACGCGGAACTGACAAAAACGGACATACCTGATGAGTGTTCGGTCCAGCCACAACGACATCAGGATCAGATCGGAAGGTGGCAGTGAAGACGAGTCGGGGCAGAGCGTCTGGTGTTGGCTGTTCTCTGCTTGCTGCGCCAAGTAGAAAGAGGATACACTAGCCACCTTGGCCTTCGCCCGGCCTAATCGCCAGAACTGGAAGATGGCAGCAAGCAGGAATGAGAGAGGACTAGCCACCGTGGGAAGGGGCTACCAGATTCCAATCCCCGATTTGGTGCTACGTGACAGCATCACAGAAGTGGAAGCCCATAACGTAAAGACACCGAAAAGAACGAAGCTGATCAGCTGGGCAGCGCATTACGTAAGAAGATCCCAGATTCTCTCCTCGTCCAGGCTCAATCGAGCCGCGGGTGTTTCTCGATGTTAAATCCTTTATATGTAGCAAGGCAACGTGTAAGTCGTCTCTTTCTCTCTTGCTCGTCGTGTTCGTTGACACAGGACGTGTAAGGCACGTTCCGGCCTCGTGCCACGGTTCTAAGTCCGATTAAGTTGGGCCGAAACTCAATTGTAGCCTTTAGATCAATGATCCGAGTAAGCCAGTCTAAGCGACTTCTCTCATACAAATGCCTTATTTTATTCTATTTCGAAGGTCCGTACTCACTCAAAACGTTCTCGGTAACCTTTCCTCTCCTGCCTTCATGTATCCCCACCAAGACGACCGCGCCATATCGCCTCTAAACGGCGACGACGATATCGTCGACAACCCTTGTTCGCAATATCCAGCTCAACTCTACAACCAGATTGACATTGCCCAGTCTCGACACCATGACCCCCGGTCGAATTACGCGTACGCGTTCACGTCTGCATCGAGTTCGTCATCATACCCACCACCACCGCCTACGTCGCCCTCACCCGGACCCCACACAATATACGTCCATGGGACGCCCCACTACGCCTATCACCCCGACGCGCCAGCAATGTCCATATGGGACCTTGTCCCCGCTGCTGACAACCCGGCATGGTGTGATCCATGCTACTATTCAGAGCCAGTAGATGCCAGGCATGTCCGATTATTCCTCTCTGCCACCCGCACCTGTCACACTTACTGTCCACACGTGTCGCCCGCAGTCACCGTTGGTCTCCGGCTCACGATAATTCTAGCCCTACATTTGCTTCACCGTTCTGTGAACCTCTTCCGGATTCTATCGAAGAGGATCCTTATTACAATTGGTCCGGTTCTTCTCTTCCGGTCCCAGACATGGAGCAGGCATTCATGCGTATGCAAGTGGAAGGGGCACTCCAGGAGCATCCTCCGCCTTCCCCGGTGTATTCGGAGGCGGGAGCAACTTGGGCGTCTTCCTCCCCCGATGATGATCAACCACTATACACTGATCATCACGAGCAGCGTGTGTCCCCATACTCCGTATTGGGTGTTTATCCTCCCCCACACCTCCACCCTGCGGGCACACAGTCTCCGTATGCGAAGCCGTCGTTCCAGGGTTCATGGAGGCAATCGCCCGAGCGGGAACGCCCGTCTGGCGTAGACACTCCTGCTGGGGAGAACGCGAGGGCCCCAATACGGCGTCCTCAAATCACAGAGCTGGATCCGATTCTGTTGCGCAGCTTTCCAGGGTCTGCTGCGTGTATCTCGGGGGATGGACCTAGCACCCCTCCATCGCACTTACCCCCGACGCGGAGCAACGGCAGAAGTTCGCCTCCTCCCCATCCCCGTAGCGTGAAGGTAGAGGAGCAGGTCCCCCAGACGCCTATCGCCTCCCGATCGCGCCGCGCCACGCGCAGGCGCAGAACAAACCGTATCAACAAGAAGCTGTCCGTCCTGGCGGTCGGAGAAATCTGGATACCCGCGCCGGGGTCCGGGGTGTTCAGTTCATATGCTCTGACGGCTGAGCGTCCCCCAACCCCGACTTGTGCGCCTGAATACTCGATTTGTGTCATGAAGCGCATTCCCATTGAAGCATTCCCCTCCTCGCCCGCCGACCCGGCGCCTCCGTGGCAGATTGAACATAAATGGAAAGCATACTGAGGGGAGAAATATCCACGCAAGTGAGTTAAGCTCGAACATTCTTAATGTTATTATAACTACATAGGCGCTGATAAATCACTATTATCTTTGTGTAGTCAGTGTGCGTGACGTGGCATCAAATGCCAACCTCACTAAGTCTCGGCGCGGCAGAGAGGTGGACGAGGTGAGGATGAAGGGGTGGACCAGGTGTGCACGATCCAACAGTGACGAGACTGTTCGCTGAGAATGTGGCAGTCGCGGTAGCATCGTGGTAACGGGGCTAACAGGCAGCGCTATGATAGGCTACCGCAAGGTGTCTATATACCCTCACAGCGCCACATCTGATCCACATGACGCTTATATACTCTTATCCAAGATCCACCAGTGCCATCACCAGCATTCACAAAACTCAGCACCAGGCTCGCACGAAGACATAGTCCCTACTGGTTCAGCTGCGCATATGCAGGACACGTACCGCTCAACAAACATATATCAAAGATAGGCAAAGTCGACTCGCCAGCGTGCACAGCCTGCCTCAGCAGCAACCCAACGATACACCACTTCCTGTTACAACGCCCCGCATAGAACGCGCAGAGATAACAGCTGGAATGCAAGTTCAGAGCCAGATCCGTACGCACGCGCCTGACCAGGTCGAAGGCGATGGCTCCTTTGTTCCAACCACAGGAAGGGTCGGCAAGACTTTCGGCGACGTAGCACTACCAGACGACGAGACTAGACGTGTTAGGCGCGCGGAAACAACAACACCTCGCTTCCAGATAAGTACGGACAGGTCGGGACGATGCCCAAATACGATACGACGTCTTCAGGGTTTCATACCGGATGTTCCAGAATATGGATGTGCGGAGGAGGGGGAGGCGCATGGATTCGATTGTATAGTACTTCAATTGGAAATGGCCTACTCAAAACGATCCGCGAGAGATCTCCAGTAAAGCCAGAATCATGTATACTTTGAAAGTGCTATGTATACAGCGTCAACAATCAAAGCTGGGCGTGCAGATATAGGATTGAAATTTGATATTGTGGTCTCTGCATGATAACGTACAATCGTGGGTGCGAGCTACGGTCATGTCAGAGCGAACGAAGAAAGCTCTACCCGCTGCTTCGTGGCCAGCAACTCCTTGCGTCTTCCGACGCCTTCGGGAGAGTCCTGCAACCACGAGGCACATCTTTCGGAGGATTTGATATCGAGACCCACAAAGAGCGCATTGCGTATGGTCCTGTCAAAGCCTCTTACAAACTCCGAATCGACTTCCAATGTCACTAGGTCAATGAAACGTTTGAAGGCGACTTTTTAACATAATTGTCAGAAAGGAGATGTCATCACGTTCTTAGAGGTAAGCTAACTAACCTTGGAAGTAGGCCCGCACAGAGGCTACGACATCTAGTGCTGGTTCCAAGTCGTCATCTGGAAGTAATCGATGAAGGTCGTTCGGCGTGCAAGAGAGTCCAAATCGTTGCAAAAAAAGTGTGAGGTCCAATGAATGCGTGCCGAGTTGTGTGCTGACAATCCCCTGTGCGTCTTGAAAGCGGCGAACAATCGTATCTTGGCCTTTTGCCGCCGGATGTCGCGATAGTGCGCAAGGAATTTGTCCTTGTAGGCCTTCAAATACATATGATTGAGAGTGAAGGGGAGTCCTTCGACGGAGAGTAGTCTGTTTAAACGCTGGAGGGTCGTCTCATGCAGCAAACGCAGCTGTTCTCGGATAATAGCTCTGAAAATGTTGGATGTAAGATTCTAGTGCCCTTAATCTCCATCTTAAACTCACAGAACTCTTGCGTGTAGACCGCTGTGCGTGTGCTTTCCGAAATGAATGTCTACAAGGATCTTCACGCGTGGATTCATCAGATCGTGAACTGATTCGAAGTAGTCGAGCATCGGTTTTCCCCAGCCCCTCAAACACATCCTAATGAGGTCTGCTTTTAAGGTAAATGTTGGGTAGTCGCCCGGCAGTTCGCGGGTAATCGATCTGAAGGGTATGAGTTGATCCCGAAAGCTCAGCAGTGACAATCACGTACTGCTCTATACGTTCCATAACTTCGTCGAGATACATTACTTTCCCAGTCCGATCGTCAAAGGGAACCCGCTCCTCACTAGATAGAGACATCGGTTCCGCAATCCATGCTGGCGGTGTCGCAGCAGACACAGTCGTACCGCTGACCATTGAATTCGGTGAGCCTGGAGGTGTGTCCTGACGAGCCCACGGGCAAAATCTTGGCGCAGTACGCATAACGGAAGACCTAAATTTGAGCCATGCGAATGCCTTGCATAAGGCTGGGCGTGGCATCTCAGTCGGACAGTGAAACACCCCGTACATCCCGAGAAAATTCGCCAGTGAACTCGAAGACGATGTCTACAAGCTCGCTAGATGGATCATCGAATTTGGGAGACGGCGGCTGCTTGAGGCGTCGAGTGACATCGTCAAGACTCAATGAGAGCTCCATCTCTACGGCTGGAAGCTTATTCTATACGTTAGCAAGTTACATACATCTTAGCAAATTAATCTCACCTGAATGCAACCAGCCTGGCCAACAAGCGGCTGAGATATCGGATGAGATTCATAGAACCCAGTCGGCGCTTATGTTCATCCGACATTGATTTCCATGGCTCTTGGTGAGTGAAAAACGTGTCTTCCCGCGTGCGGGCACCCGCCCATGATAGTTTTTACTCAGGGTGCTTGACACAGAACCAACCATTCAACAGGCGGTTCCACTTATTTCAAAGGGGAATGGCTCATTTGTCTCCTGTGGCGGACTCAATCCGATCTGGCTTCGTCAGAATACCTGTCGGAGTGGTGCACAGTAAGTGCCTATCCAATGAAGTCAGACGTCGAGCGCACCAACGATTCGTTGCCCGTCGGCATCTATCTCAAGGGCTAGACGACCAGCACATTAATTTTCGAAATCTTGTGTTAGTTTAAGTCATTCCAGGCCAAGCAGGGGCAGGTGCGGACTCGCTTTCGCAAGATATCACGAGAAGTATGAGACAGCTTGGTCTGGAGATACAGGTCTTCACGAGATTGCGGACAAGTTCAATGTCGTTTATGTCGCCTCCATCTTGGGCATTCGCGATGACACCTCATGAGGCATAAGTAAAAAAGCCGACCAATGACTGCCGAACAGCAGACAGACCAGGTAAGTCATAGATAGGTCTGGCACGTCGGGTCCCGTGATGCGCATGACATAGGATTTACGACGAGCACGGCACAAACAAGATGGGGCATGTCATCGTTTGCTTCAGTCGATTTCCGAGCTCTCTTAAATCTCTGGGATTGCAAAGTGTCGGGCGCTGATTGAAATTCATTGGTTTCGGCATTGTCATAATAGGGCTGTAGACCATGTCATTATTCCGCCACGTATCCCATCCATGTACATTGCACGACTGCCTTAGCAGACCGCAGGGGTGACAGAAGCCGGAAGAGCAAGGGAACTGTGAGTGAGACCTCGTTCCATAATATTCCTGCCACAAGAGACTTGGGTTTTGTGGTCCAGAACACCGTCTTCGGATCTAACTTCCAGATGCCTGATAGAATCCAAACCTCAAGCATGACTATGGACCCGTCAGCGCTGAAGAGACCCATACTCGTGACGTCACTATTGTGTTTTGGGATATCTAACATGAGACTGCAGTTCTCCATGCCATAGTCAAGAACTCGGCGCCGGTGAACGCATACGTTGACTCATGGGTGAATATAAGAAGAGGTATAAAACCAGGCACATATCGACCACAGCGCAGACCGATAAAATGATGGGGGAGACGCGTATTCTGCTTCTGGGACGAATATTGAATCAAAACTCCCAAGGAGCACATACAGACGCGCTCAATCTGGGCCAGAGGCTCATATTCCTAGGTGCTTTCCATACCGTTGATAGACCGCCAGATGATATAGCTACGATAGAACTACCGAGTTGCGACAGACGAATGTGATTATAAATATTCAGACCCTTATAAGTACGCGGAACTGACAGAAACGCACATACCTGATGGGTGTTCGGTCCAGCCACAATGACATCAGGATCAGATCGGAAGGTGGCTGAAGACTCCGGGCAGAGCGTCTGGTGTTGGCTGTTCTCTCCTTCCCTTCCCTTTCTGCGCCCAGTAGAAAGAGGATATGCTAGCCGCTTGTAGGGAGTAGGCCCGGCCTAATCTCCAGAACTGGAAGATGGCACCAAGCAGGAATGAGAAAGGACTAGCCACTTGAGTTAAGTTTTGTTTGGGTCGTGGGAAGGGGCTCCCAGATGGCTACCAGATTCGAATCCCCCATTTTATGCTACGCAGCACCACTCCGATGTGAGGACAGACATAAGTGGAAGCCCTTGTAATAAAGACACCGAACAGAACGACTGATCAGCTGGACAGCGCATTACGTAATAATATTCTTGCACTCATTGGTGCTTAGTCATACAGTAGAACGCGTGGAGAATGATCTTATGTTTTTGATTATAAGTCGCATATTTGCGTGTGAGTCAAATACTGTATCAAAGGAAGCCGGATTATCTCCTCACCAACCAAATCGTCCAGGGTCAATCGAGCATTCCCCACCGAGCCGCGGTCGTTTCTCGATGTTAAATCCTTTCATATGTAGTAACGCAACGTGTAAATGGTCTCTTTCTCTCTTGCTCGTCGTGGTCGTTGACACAGGATGCGCAAGGCACGTTCCGGCCTCGTGCCACTGTTCTAAGCCCGATTTGGTCCGGTACTCAATTGCCGCCTTTAGATCAATGGTCTGAAAAAGCCACTCTAAGCGACTGCCCTCCAATACAAATACTTATCTCATATATTTAAAAGGAGACCCGTACTCGCCGAGGCTCCAAACGCCCTCGGTAACCTTTCCCCTCCTACCTTCATGTACCCCCAACAAGACCACCGCGCTATGTCGCCTCCAAACGGCGACGGAGATACCGTCGACAACCCTGATTCGCAATATCCAGCTCAACTGTACAACCAGATTGACATTGGCCAGTCTCAATACCATGACCCCCGTTACGCCTACGAGTCCACGTCTGACTCGAGGTCGACATCATGCCCACCGCCGCCATGCCCACCGCCACCACCGCCGTCGCCCTCACCCGGACCCCACACAATAGACCTTGTTCATAGCACGCCCTACTGGCCCTTTCACCCCGACGTGCCAGCAAGGTCCATATGGGACCCTGCACCCGCTGCCGACAACGCGGTATGGTGTGATACATGTTCTTATTCACACCCAGTAGATGCCAGGCAAGTCCGATTGTTCCTCCTCTGCCACCCGCACCTGTCACACTTACTGTCCACACGTGTCTCCCGCAGCCTCCGTTGGTCTCCGGCTTACAATGAGTTTCGCCATCCACCGCCTTGTACTCCACCTGCCCCTTCTTATCAAGATCACTTTCAGTCACAAACTGACGGTGAGCAGGTCGCTGTTTCCGATAGGTATCGGCAAGAGATGCCACATCCCCATGCCTCCAGCATCTACCCTCATGGCCAACACCAGGGCGTGTTCCCGCTAGACATGCTGTACCAAGACCCCATGAGCCTCTATCACGGCTTGGGATCGTTGGAGAACACTTCTCAACTGCAAATGGGTGCAGTGGAGAATCCGGATATAAGGAACGGCAGTGATTTTAATCCCTTACCACCCCTCAGTGAACATATTGACTCTCTTCCGGATTCTATTGAAGAGGATCCTGATTACCATCTGTCCCGTTCTTCTCTTCCGGGCCTAGACACGGAGCAGGCCTTGCACAATATGCTATTGGAAGGGTTACTCCAGGAGCATCCTCCACCTTCGGCCATGTATTCTGAGGCGGGACCATCTTGGGTGGCTTCCTCGCCCAATGATGATGATCATCACGAACAGCGTGTGTCCCCGTACTCCGTATTGGGGCTTCATCCTCCCCCACAATTCCACCCGGCGGGCCCGCAGCCTGCGCATGCGGAGTCGTCATTCCATTCATGGAGACAGTCTCCCGTGTGGGAACTCCTGTATGACGTACAAACTCCTGCTGGGGAAACGGCGGGGGCAGCAACATGGCGTCCTCAGATCTCACAGCCGGATCCGATTCTGTGGCCATCACATCCACCCCACAGCTTTCCAACGCCTGCTGCGTTTGACTCGGGGGATGGACCTAGCACCCCTCCATCGTACTTACCCCCGACGCTGAGCAACGGCAGAATTTCGCCTTCCCCCCATCCCGGTAGCATGCAGGTGGATGAGCAGGTCCCGCAGATGCCTACCGCCTCCCAGTCGCACTTTGCCATTTCCAGCGACAGAACAGACCGTACCAACCGCGACCAGCTGTCCACCCTGTGGGGCGGAGGAATCGGGATACCCGAAACGCGGCCCGGGGCGTTCGCCTTACATGCTCCGACGGGTGAGCTTCCCCCAAGCCCGACTTGTGCGCCTGAATGTTCGACTTCGGTCAACATTCTCGACATCCCCATTCAAGCGTTCCCCTCCTCCCCTGCCTCCCCCGCCTCCTCCTCCCCTCCTCCCGACGCGGCGTCCTCGTGTGGCATGGATTTTCCGCCGCAAACGTAAGATTGCATGTAGATGGAAAGGTTACTGAGGGGAATGAGAAATATCCATGCAAGTGAGTTAAGCTCTTAAACTTATTATAACTACATAGGCGCTGACAAATCACTATTATCTTTGTGTAGTCAGTGTGCGCGACGTGGCATCAAATTCCAACCACTAAGTCTCGGCGGGGTAGGGAAGCGGAAGAGGTGAGGATGAGGGGGCGAGAGCAGGTGTGCGCGACCCAACAGTGACGAGGTTGTTCTCTGAGAACTTGAAGGTGGCAGTCGCGGTAGCATCGTGGTAACGAGGCCAACAGGCAGCGCTATGATAGGGCACCGCGAGGTGTCTATATACCCTCACAGCGCCACACCTGATCCCCATGAAGCTTATTTCCTCTTATTATCTGTCACCGTCGGAGAGCCAGATATCCACACAAGATAGATCCACCAATGCCTCACCAGCATTCACGAAACTCAGCAACAGGCTCGCACGAAGACATAGTCCCTACTGGTCCAGCTGCGCGCAGGGCACGTACCGCTCAACAAACATCTCAGGGATAGGCAAAGTCAACCCGTCAGTGTGCACAGCCTGCCTCAGCAGCAACTCAACTATACACCACTTCCTCTTGCGACGTCCCGCATACAAGGCGCAGAGATAACAGCTAGAAAGGAAGTTCCAGTACTACAAAGTGCGGAGCCAGATCTGTACGCACGCTCCTGACCAGGTCGAAGGCGATGGCTCCTTTGTTCCAACCACAGGTTCAACATGAGTTTCGGCGACGTAACACTACCAGACGACAAAGACTAGACCTGGATCGAGTCCGTGTTAGGCGCGCGGAAACAACAACACCTCGCTTCCAGACTAGGACGGACAGGTCGGGACGATGCCCCAAATACAATACGAAATTCGGGGTTTCATACCGGATGTTCCAGAATATGGATGTGCGGAGGAGGAGGAGGTGCATGTTCAATTCTGTAGTGATTTTTTTTTTTTCTTTTAATTGGAAATGGGCTACTCAGAACGATCGTCGAGAGATCTCTAGTAAATCCAGAATCATGTATATTTGTATCAGGTCTTGTATACATCAGTGGTCGATCCCGATATGAAATTACACATCTCAGAGAAATAAAACTAGCCATTTGATATATTGTAATCAATGCGCTTACACCATATACCCGACATGAATACAAAGACTTAAAGCAAGAACAAATGCCATCATCTAGCAGGGAACGCGGCCCCCAAAGTGCTATGTACATACAGCGTCGACAAACGAAATTTGATATTGTGGTCTCTGCATGATAACGTACAATCGTGGGTGCGAGCTAGGGTCATGTCAAAGCGAACGAAGAAAGCTCTACCCGCGCCGCTTCTAACCTCTGTTTCGTGGCAAGCAACTCCTTGCGTCTTCCGACGCCTTCGGGAGAGTCCTGCAACCACGAGGCACATCTTTCGGAGGATTTGATATCGAGACCCACAAAGAGCGCATTGCGAATGGTCCTGTCAAAGCCTCTTACAAACTCCGAGTCGACTTCCAATGGCACTAGGTCAATGAAACGTTTGAAGGCGACTTTTTAACATAATTGTCAGAAAGGAGATGTCATCACGTTCTTAGAGGGAAGCTAACTAACCTTGGAAGTAGGCCCGAACAGAGGCTATGACGTCTAGTGCCGGTTCCAAGTCGTCATCTGGAAGTAATCGGTGAAGGTCGTTCGGCGTGCAAGAGAGTCCAAATCGTTCCAACAAATGTGTGAGGTCCAATAAATCTGTGCCCAGTTGTGTGGTGACAATCCCCTGTGCGTCTTGAAAGCGGCGAACAATCGTATCTTGGCCTTTCGATAGCCGCCGGATGTCGCGATAGTGCGCAAGGAATTTGTCCTTGTAGTCCTTCAAATACATATGATTGAGCGTGAAGGGGAGTCCTTCGACGGAGAGTAGGCTGCTTAAACGCTGGAGGGTCGTCTCATGCAGCAAACGCAGCTGTTCTCGGATAATGGCTCTGAAAATGTTGGATGTAAGATTCTAGTGCACTTAATCTCCTTCTTAAACTCACAGAACTCTTGCGTGTAGACCGCTGTGCGTGTGCTTTCCGAAATGAATGTCTACAAGGATCTTCACGCGTTGATTCATCAGATTGTGAACTGATTCGAAGTAGTCGAGCATCGGTTTTCCCCAGCCCCTCAAACACATCCTAATGAGGTCTTCTTTTACGGTAAATGTTGGGTAGTCACCCGGCAGCTCGCGGGTAATTGATCTGAAGGGGTATGAGTTGATCCCGAAAGTTCAGCAGTGACAATCACGTACTGCTCTATACGTTCCATAACTTCGTCGAGATACATTACTTTCCCAGTCCGATCGTCAAAGGGAACCCGCTCCTCGCTAGATAGAGACATCGGTTCTGCAATCCATGCTGGCGGTGTGGCAGCAGACACAGTCGTACCGCTGACCATTGAATTCGGTGAGCCTGGAGGTGTGTCCTGACGAGCCCACGGGCAAAACCTTGGCGCAGTACGCATAACGGAAGACCTGAGGCGAATTTGAGCCATGCGAATGCCTTGCATAAGGCTGGGCGTGGCATCTTCGGACAGCGCAACACCCCGTACATCCCGAGAAACTGCGCCGGTGAACTCGAAGACGATGTCTACAAGCTCGCTAGATGGATCATCGAATTTGGGAGACGGCAGCTGCTTGAGGCGTCGAGTGACATCGTCAAGACTCAATGAGAGCTCCGTCTCTACGTCTGGAAGCCTATTCTATACGTCAGCAAGTTACAAACATCTTAGGAAATTAATCTCACCTGAATGCAACCAGCCTGGACAGCAAGCGGCTGAGATACCGGATGAGATTCATAGAACCCAGTCGGCGCTTATGGTCATCTGACATTGATTTCCATGGCTCTTGGTGAGTGAAAAACGTGTCTTCCCGCATGCGGGCATCCTCCCACGATAGTTTTTGCTTAAGCTCGGTCGGGTCAGGCTGCTTGACACAGAACCAACCATTCAACAAGCGATTCCCCTCATTTCGAAGGAGAGTTGCCCATTTATCTCCTGTGGCAGGCTCGATGCGATCTGGCTTCGTCAGAACACCTGTCAAAGTGGTGGAGTAAGTGCCTATCCAATGAAGTCAGACGTCGAGCGCACCAACGATTCGTTGCCCGTCGGGATCTATCTCAAGGGCTAGACGACCAGCCCCTTGATTTTCAAAATCGGCTAATAATTAGTGTCAGTTTAAGTGATTCAAGGCCAAGCAGGGGGGCGGACTCGCTTTCGCAAGATATCACGAGAAGTATGAGACAGCTTGGTCTGGAGATATAGGTCTTCACGAGATTGCGGACAAGTTCGATGTCGTTTATGTCGCCCCCATCTTGGACATTCGCGATGACACCTTATGAGCCATAAGTAAAAAAAGCCGACCAAATGACCGCCGAACAGCAGACAGACCAGGTAAGTCATAAAAGTATAGGTCTGGCACGTCGGGTCCCGTGATGCGCATGCAGACGCAGTTACTTGAGAATGACAGTGGAGGATTATCCTTAATATTCAAGTCCCTATCCCGCAGGAAGAGCTTGTGGTCGAGGGCTGGACGAAGAATAGCACGTTGTGCACGACGCAAAACAGCCTCAACCGCAGTCTTGTCTGTGAGGATAGGGCCGAAATCATGCTCGACTACATTCTCCAATGGATTACCGAGAGCATCTCGTTCAAAGCGGAGGAAAACCTGGCAGGACCAATCGTCTGTTGTGTACTCAAGCCGGCACTCCAGGGGGCACCTGGTATGACAGTGAGTGAACAGAAGGCACACAAGGGACTTCAGGACTTACCTGGTGCAGGTTCCTGAATCTCGGGGAAGCGTCACCTGTGGCGAAGTAAAAACTATGTAATACAACTCAGATTGACCACTATGTGCGGCTCACCCCAGACATCGACTCGATTAGAGAGGACTTCCCCACACTCTGAGATCCGATAACAACGATCTGAGGCAAGTCGATGTCTTTCTGGACACTGAGTATAGGTCAGATCAGAACTCATGCAGCTAGTCAGTAAGTGACAGACCCGGTGCTGTGAAGCCGATTCAAGATGTCCATGAGACTGCGGCGTTGGCGGGCATATGTGGACTCGGACGACAGGATGGTACTTTCCAAGAAGCAGTCGTCTTGCACAATGTCTGGAGAATCCACTGTGACTCCAAAGGCATATCAAGATGGATTGCAGAGCATACCTGAAAACGGCACATCAACGCTTCCCGCAACAGATATGAAAGACATGTTATCGTGAAGAGTGGCCGTAGCATGGATACGAGGAGTGGAATCTACGGAACGAACAGTTATTGTCGGGTCTGCATCTGTTATTGTTCCAATGTTGGAAGGAGTCGCTTGGCATGGTAATGGATTACCGTTGGGTGGGGCATACGTGTGTAGAGGACTGGAGGGTGTGCGCTGTTGTGGGATGTCGTACCCACCTGGGTTTTGGTGTGGGGATGGTGTCTCGGTACTGAAAAACGGTCCGGGAGCCGAGTTGCTGCCTTGGTTTTCCCAGGCCGGTAAAGAAATTGCTTCAGTCTGGGGAGAAGGGAAGTATAATGGCGCTTCTGCGACTGTCTCCCCAGCAAAGCTGCCAGGGTACTCGTCGGCGGGAAGGGTGGAAAAGGTGAGGTTGGGAGAAGGCGCATTTGTTGTCTTTCTAGCTGCAATCGAGGCTTCACCGACGGTCGAAGGCAGTTGAATGGAATTTGTATTTCGCGGGGACGTGACAGTTTCCTCTGCAATTGGCGTAGTCATATGAGCTGGTGCTGGGGACGGCTTCGGGGCCCGCTTAGAACTTGAGCTCCGCGTCTTCTCATGATCAGACGAAGAGCCTGCGACAGAAACTGGGGGACCAAATCGCATCGGGATTATTGTCTGTTGCTGAACGCGAGGCGATCCAATGGCAGGGGGTACAGGCGGTGTAGACGAGGTAGCCATGTGGGTCGGAGTCTCTTCTGAGATCGCGTTGGAGTTGGAACTGGTCGCTTTGGGGCGATGGTACCAAGATGCCGACATCTGAACTACGAGACCAGAGAGTAGTCTGGGTAATACGGGGGAGAAAGAAAAAGAAATGTGGGCACAGAGACGGCACGTTGCTTCGCAGCGGTTTAAGTAGTTCTGAGCTCTGCCAGTGCGTGTGTGGTGCGCAGCTTAACTTTCGAGCACATGCATCATCAGACATGGAATGCTTGCCACAGCAGATCAGGGTTGAGGGTGTCTAAAAATATATGGAGCGCAGTCAAATTCCTCAAAACATAGCGATCAAGGGCTCAAAAGCTGGCCGCAGTGGGGCAGATTATGACTTGACCCTGGTCCCAAAAGGCTCCGTGATTTGGTCTCGCTACAGGATCACCTGTAGACGTCTTGACAACGTCACCCACAGGTATAGGCGTGTATTTCATTTGGCCAGTACCAGGGATCCGTCCCTTAATTCTCATTCTCAGTATGCAAGCCGTAAACAGGAAATATGGCCAGGTACTTACTCAGGCCCTACACTGGGTGCGTTTCCTTTGCACCATGGATTCTGCTCTTTCCAGAGCATCATTTAAGGATCACGCTTTGCGCCTCAGAACCATGCTCACGATGCCTCGACCTTTCTTGACCATGTGTACCGATCCACCAGCAAGCAATGTACCGCATTGCAGAGGACATGCCATTGTGAGCCTCGAGGTTCAGTTTGCCGCGCAAAGACCGCGTTTGGTGGAAAATGACTGAGGCAAGAAGGTAATGCGAATCGCAGTGACAACACGCAATATCAAATGCATCGGAGGCTGTGCGCGGTATCCCAACGGAGAGCGGAATATCATTGACAGAATAAGTAGACCAATGTGCATAGACAGTGGGCATGTCCGACATAAACTTTGGAAAAGTGCGCGCGACCAGGTTGGGACAATGGCGGCCGCTTTCTTGATCGAGGCATTTATTCATTAAGCAGTGGCATGAAATAGGACCAAGCCATATATTGGGTGCATAGACCCGGGGGGTATCCTTGTCGACACCAGGGGCAAGGTTTTGCCGCCTATTTGGGAGACATGGTCCACGGAAGGCCTTGACCACGTGCCACTGGGTCGAGAAATAACACCAGTAGTCTGCCTGAAATTAATCTTCATAGGTATTTGATCTCTAGTTCTTCGAGAATTCCGTATGTTCCGAGCCGACCAGAGTGACGTCAACTGTAACAGCGTGAAGACGCCGGCTCGCTCCTGGAACAGGAATGGATAGCGGCCAGCCATATAGCATAGAGTATTGAGCGATGTGCCAGTCACTGTAGGGCCAGGTTGGTCAATCTTTCATGGCCTCGGAGTCGTCGATGCTGCTAGATAGATTGGCGGTAATCACAAGGCAGGCTGGGCGCCTTGAGGTTTCGGACTCTGGAACGGCGGCGTGGCTGCGGCCGCACTAGACTGTGAGCTATAACGACGATGGAGGACCTGGCCCCCACCGTGTATCCTCTCACAACTGCATTGGACACCCACGGACTTAGACCCCTTATTGTGATCATTCCGGGCGGGGAGTCAACAACTGACGTAGTACCCGAGACTGAATACACTATGTCTCGCAACGAAACGCACTTCATAAGCTCGCTGTCTGGAGTGACATACTTATTGTCTTTCTTTCCACTTCAGTTACCATGCCAGGCAAAGTTCGCAAGCTTATCCCGCGCTCCTCGCCCGCAAAGTCCACGCCTCCAAAGTCCAACCATAAAGCTACAGCTGCACCATATTCTCCAACTCTCCATCACAACGCCCCCATCCCGCTACGTGGAACTAGGAAACCTGCCTCGAGCATCCGGCCTCGATTAGGAGTAGTTGGTGACGCCCTCCCATCGAACTCACCCGCTCCAGAAGGGCAAATCCCTAAAGGCACGGCGCCCCAGGTCCAGCGCACCACTGGTGGATCACGCATTCCAGCCCCATTAAATTTTCAAGGCAACAGCGGCTTTGGGCTCGGACTTGGGCTTCCGACTTCGACTTCTGGGCCAAAAACAACTCCCGTCCAGACCTCGCCAGCACGCACAGGTCGGCCAAGTTTCCACGTACCTGTCATACACTCTCCCCAGTCAACCTTTGTATCTACGATCAGTGGAAGACATCCGAATCCTGGCCCTGGTATCCGCGGCGATGGGAGGAAGCCTGAGGGACCACCAGTCAACGCTCCAACTGCCGATGCCGGGGACGCACCGCAGACTGTCGTCTCAGGCACTCCGCCTATCCCGATGTGCACACCGACTGCTTCCCCTTCTGACGTGTCCAGCGCATCGCTGTACACCATCCAGAGTGCGGCTGAATCAGCGGGAGGTCATTTTAATCCTGAGCTTAAAGACATAAACGCCAGTGATGAAAACAAGGAACACCCATCGGATAGTGAAGTTGATGGAATGGAATGCGGAGACGAAGGTGTGGTCCTCAGTCCCGGCTTCGATGTTATCCAGGCGCTTGCAGACACAAATCAGAAACCAGACGAAAGTACTGCTTCTGCACAATCGCCGACCACACCACGGCCCTGTCCCATTGCATGCGGTAGGGCAGACTTACGAGACCCCGTGCCAGGTGTTGCATATGATTCTTCCTCGTCCGCTTCGTGCCACACGGCGACAGCCTATAGCCGCAGTCTTGTGGGCGAGGCTGTTGGTACGTTGTCGAGCAATCTGCCACCCCGTTTCCCTCCGGATTCGCACAAGGCGCCACCTTTGCAGAGGTCGAAATCCAAGACCACGCCTGCCTACACGCCCCCCGGTATATTTCCAGACATTCAGGAGTCCCACGTGTCAGGGAATATATCTGATCTTATCCAGGAAGTCGAAACACTCATCGGCCATCCCTGTGTAGACCGCGATGCTGTTCATGTTGCGCATCGCGATGCCGGGGCTCATTCCGAGACAGGGTCATGTGAGTTGCTTCTATACCTGGTATACTCTGCGATACTGAACGGTTCATTCTTATTCTGCCATATCCAGGTGCTGTATCTGGTGCAAGGCTCGACATGACTACCAGCTATAAATCTTGCACCAGCATGTTAGACGGGCTGACGTATACGCTTCCGCTTATGGTATTTGCGTGCGTTGAAGAGTTGTATTGTGCAGGTGCATCGTTATTACATCTCTTCGCGGCAAATAGTGGCTCATCCTCGTTCTATTTACTTGGCTGGATGATAGGACTTCGCTCGTCACGTCTTCTGCGTCCTCCGTCGCACGCGCCCACCAAACCAACTCACACAGTCAGCCATTGTCCGGACCATTCCCGCAGCGCAACACATTCATATCCCGCACTCCTGGCAGCCTTCAATACGCCTCCAACCTACGGAAATGATATCGATCTTGCTTTCGCATCCCTGGACGACGTCGGTGCACTTCTGCTCACGTACCTTGACTGCTTACCGGGGGGAATTATCCCCGTGTGGATGCGACGCGTGTTAGGAGATGCGGTAAGCATATATGAGGAAAATGGGGATGGCGGGTCGGCCAGCATGAGGGAGCGGAAGAGGGCGATACGTGTGGCGCAGTTGGTTCTGCGTCTCCTCCCCACCACCCAGTTCAACCTATTGGCATACCTTCTTGGGTTTCTGTCACAGGTTCCGCTGTACGAGGTGTGGAATGGGTGGAACGTACGCGGGGTGGCGAGGGCGTTTGCAAGGATAGTCGTGGGCGTCGGTGCAGGAGCAAGGGCGGGGGATGTGAGCGGAACGAGGAGGATCGACTGCCTGAAAAATGGAAAGGGAGACTGGAAGCACACGGCAGAAGATGTGGACTGGGTTGCGGAGGAGGAGGACGCAGTTGACGTGCTGCAGTGGCTTTTGGTGAATTGGGATGAAATTTCTGGCTGCCTGTCCTTGGATGCACAACCACCTGAGGGACAAGGGAGGCATGTGAATTACCAATATGGAGAGCGAGATGGAACGGAAGAAAGGGAGACGCATGGAGCCGCTGTGATGAAGCGGCTCGATCCCCCGCACACTGTCCGTTCCGAAGATGTTTCCGCTACGAAATTCGATCCCGCCGCGAGCCACCCTTCCCTAAACGACCTCCTCGCCCGTATCGCGGACCTCGAGCGTGAAAACTCCAAGTGGAAGTGGTTGCAGGGACTGCACGAATCAGAGCTTCGGTTGATGTTTCAAGCAGGGGAACGGGGGACCGGAGAAGTGGAGAAGGCGCTGCTGGAGGAGCGAAGTGCGCGAGAAATGGTGGAAGACGCGTTGATGAAGGAACGGGCTGCGTTGATGAACACTCAGACGAGCATCGAGAATGCGGTGCGAGCTGAGCGCAGGTTTTGGGTAGAAGAAGTGCAGGCATTGGGAAACGCTTGGGCCGGCGTAGGGAAGACCATGGCTGAAGTTGGAAGCATCATAGGGGTGATCGTGGAGCGGGGACGTGAAGAGAATGCTCAGTAATTACGGTTGAACATATACTTTGTTGTGACTAAATATCTGAGACAGCAATGGGACGGTGATATTAGCTAGCTCGTCATCAACGTCCCACCCCCGTGCGTTAGGGTCAGCCTGTTCGAGGGGTCCAGCTTTCCTGTAATTATTATAATATTCAGCCCTGATCGTCGCTCGAGAGGTTATATAGGGTAACGCGACGTCCCCGACCACCACTACGCGTTGTTCGACATCGGGGCTTGCCTGTAATACACATGTATATTTTAGATGACGTTTTACAGCCGAAGTAATAGTATTTAGCCTACACGCCGTTATTGGCGATGTTAGAGGTGATTCTCACGTCCCAAGTTGCCGCACAAACTATGGATTCTTCGATGCCATTTACGGCGGACACCAAGACTACCGCGCAAACAACCCTGCTCGTACCGGCCAAGCATCTGCCATTCAAAATAGGAAAAATAGATCCGGCAGGGTGCCCAGCATGCGAGGAGCAGATGAAATGGCACATTACTTCTTGGTTCAACTTCCCCGAGTAGATTTGGAACAAGTGCTGCGCAGAGGAGTAAACAACGGCCAGGCGCTGCTAGGGGTGCCACCCCTTTTCAAGTACCTGCACAGCAGGCAGTGGTTCAGCAAGACCTTCCGAGACCTCATGATGCCAGATGAAGGGAACAATACCTAGCCGGAAAACAGAAAACGGCAACCGCTGCGCCGACGAGCACCCCTTCTATCCATTTACTCCTGAACATAACCCCTACCCAGCCATCGGGTGCTGGCAGTCGATCCTCAGAGAAACAATATCTTTGACTTCTCCAATCCAACATATGTGCTTGACATGCCAGCGTCGGTGTAAGCATCTGTTAATCAATTTCACAGCCTGCGGACCAGACCAGCTGCCCGTTTGCCGCGCACGTCCGCAAAAACCCCCGCTCGGACCTAGGAAGTGTTGGTGTTGCTCCTCGACGTTGGACCGCACTGGTACTGTACCATTACGGGTTCAGAGCTCGGCGGTGTGACATGAAATTTTAGCTATAACCGCGACACGTGATTGAACTTGTGTAAATTAGTTCAACGAATACCATATGCGGTCCATCCGAGGATGGCCCTCAGGTGCGAAAAAAAATTCCTATTCCGGACTTACTCAACCTTAGTTCAGACCTATGTGTGACGGGTGACTAGGGCCCTGGGAGTTCAGGTTCAAGGGGTCTTGTGACACGTGACTGAACCTAAGTGTCCGGAAGCCACCCCTCTCCAACCCCCCCTGGAGCGTCTGAATAATGAGACCTATGTCTGATCACGAGCAGGAACGGCTTGGGCAACCAACCCGGGCTTCATCTTCGGTAAGACAGTGAACGGGTTGATCAAGTTAACCAGGAGGCTTTGATCCGGGCCGGTGTTTTCTTTTCTTATGGCCAGTTGTGACATCTCAAGTTTTCAAGGTGTTCTTTTGGTAGTCGGCCAGAAAAATGGCAGAGCCACGCCAGACAGGGGGAATGGACCCTAAGGCGCAGGGGCTACTAGCAGGAATCTTCCAACCGAATTTGTGACCTCCAAAGGAGGCGCCTACTTGTCGATCTCTGTGCTCAAGACCAAGATTGGAACGGCCTAGCCACTGTCTTGAAGAATAATGATTGGCATCATGGGCTTTGTATAAAGCCCATCTTGATTCATGATAGTCGAAATGTCAATCCTCAATGTACGGTAACAGCTCTATTCTCACATCTCGATTGGGTGTTGTTCATATCGTCCCGAGCATTATGACGCTAAGACAGACATTCACGCTCGCTAAAACATCACGACTGTCGCTTGAAGGGTCCGACCAGTGGCACTACATTGATATTTAAAACAAGCAAACGACACATGCCGCATTTCCTAGTTCCAGTATTTATCTGAGGTTGTCATGCCTTACGCAGCAGTGGGGAATATATGCTCCGTTCCGCGGGAGGCCCTCCATGTCTCGGGACCCTGTTACCAAAGTCTCAGCAATAGTTGCAGATTCTCGGGGAAATATACCGCTGACCATGCGATTGCCAACCCGCTGGTTCCGCATCCTGCGAGTGAACCAGTCCTCAGCACTTACATTATCCGCTACGTCCACCCCGTTCTTTCTGACAGCTTCCATAACGATTGGAGACTCTGTGAGCGGTGCCAAAAGAGAAGACATAGCAGGTCTGGATGTACATAATAAGCCTATAATTTTGGGGGAGTACGGACACATCTCACCGCAGGAAATAAACCAGACTCCACCTTACGAACCGACCTTGTTCTCCCGGAGGGGGGATGACACGATGAAGATTAGAACGCCTGGGTGCTCTCAGTACTCCCGCACGGAAATTTGAAGAAAGAAATGACAAACAGGACACCCCCGGAGTAGATAGCCAGCGAATCTCCTATGTTGCAGATGGCATGACAGGGGAGCGGCTTACAAGGTATACAAATGAACTAGGGAGTGCCTGGGATAGTAGATCGAAAATCACCTTGATATATTGCCATGAATTTGTCCCGGGAACTAGCACTTGCAACCCTCCCAAGATATTGTGCAGGAACGACTTCGAAACAAGTCAATTCCTATTCTGTCTCCATCACCAACTATACTCACGAGTGTGCCGAAATCAGTATGAGCCCCAATTGCTACCTCCTCCTTCGTCATGTTTCTGGGAGGATTTCGTATAATACGGCCCTCGCTGGGGCTTGGCTCAGTAAGTCTGTGCTTGCTTCTTAACACATCCCGGGGAAGCCTGAGGCGATCGCTGATAACGTCCAAAATTGTACGGGTTATGTTGTCCGATGTCTCAATGAACGTTCGGATGGCAGACATACGGTCTTCTACACATTGAGGATAGGAGCGATGAACCTTTGCAGGTCGAGCAAGTGCATCGTCTCTGGAGACGCTGTTCACCCTCAGCATGCAGTAGCCTGAGGAAGTTAGTGAATATAACGTACTTTAGGAATTCGACGGTATCAAGATTGCCATGCTCGTCTGTATTACACGCGCCTGCAGCTTTGTAGCTGAGAACGTTCGGACTAGTTAAAGAAATAATTTCTCGAGAGAGAGGTGGTGTAACTTACCCAAATGAGTTACCAGAATCACCCTGCTCGAATTTCATTTTTTCTTCGAGAGGCAAGGCCATCGTTGCTTCACCCATTTCCCACATGGGTTGTGTTTCGACACCATGGTTCTTCAAGCTGCAGGAAGCAAGGTATGGATGAATGAAAAGTAAAGACCTCTGAAACGCTCACTAAAAGAACCCTAGTGTTGTGCATGCGTCCCATAGGGTGGTCTGTGAAACGCCGGTCACTAAGTGTTCGTGTTGAAGGGCAGCAATAATGTTGCCAAAAATCATGTTCAATCTCACCCGTTCGGCTTCGTCTCCATATTTGAGTTTCTCATAGTCAATAACAAGTAGTAGAGGATAGGTTGGCACGTCGTCGGGGAACGGCGGGAGTTCTCCTGATATGTCGTTTGCAGCCATTTCGTAGAACGACGAATTCGTGAATTGATGGGGAAGCCTGTCGACCTACGCTCGCTTATGACTGACTGGAAGTCCTTCATCCGGAGTGAATGACGCTTTGTGGATATGATCATAAGTTACGCGACAGTCGGAGGGAAATGTCCCCTGATAAATCAGTGGGACGTCAATACTCGTGGTCCACCTCCGGTTGATGGACACTCCACCGGTCGGTGGTGGTGGTAGGTCCACCGGCCGCTGAGGGGTCCATGTCCGAAACCACTTACAGTACTTGGACTATCCACTCATGGTAAGCCCTTATTGGTGGATTTCATTTCCGTTTATATATGTGTAGGATTCCTCGTTAATTATTATTGGACTATCAATAGCTAAATACAAAAAAAAAAAAGGACCTAAACCACCCGGTTACCTTCCACTCGTACTCGGCGTAAACTACACTATTAACAAACTGACATGTATACTACCTTACAGGCTACGTGTAAGGCGATTGGGGTGTGGAAAATTGTAGTTACAACGAGCCTGCGACCTTCACAGTAAGGATACTTCGCCAGGTTTACTGCCGGGGCCAGTTACCGGGCGATAGTCTTGCCGCCGGCTCGGCCCGGTCCCGGGTAAGCCGCGAGCGGAGCAGCATAGGCCCGGCCGCTTGCACCGTATCCCCATTACTCATGTCCCCACTGATTGGCCCTGGGCGCCAATGCAACCCGGGGCCATGGCCACTCCACTACCAATGCCAGCCACCAGGCTGCCCTGTCACACACCAGAAGACAGGGAACCCTGGCCACTGGGAGATAGTCAGCTGACAGGTCTGCTGACACATAACCCTAATGGGACCCATAGCCACAACACCACATATCCACCACAATGCCACTACAACACCACTAATGTACCCACACGTCCACAATATAGCTGTATTAGGATTCCCAATATATCATTTTTTTTCATTGCTTGACAGCCTTGTAGAGATCGCAGTAGGGACGAAAACGGCAGCGTATTATTAAGCAACTGTAACTAGCTTAACTAACAAGATTACAAACTCCAACATACCCTCTTAATCGAGTAACGAGTTAGTTGTCTGATGCAGCATAGCACGCAAAAGCAGCCTGAGTAACTTCCTTTACCAATTTCTCCTTTTCCTTTTTCTTCCTCTGCTTCCAGTCCATCTTCTCTTTTCTCTTCTGTTCCTCATCTGACGAAGTGGTCGAGCCATCGCTAGAGGCTGAGTGGTCGCGTATCCTATCTGGGCAGTCTCCATGCATGTGGCCTCGCTTTCCGCACCAGAAACAGGTAACATTTTGCGTGTCATCCTTTCTCATCGAGAGGAAGCGTCATTGTAGTGACAGATGTGTCGCGAAACCGCGGGCTCAGTGAAGGTTCTCCCAAATATCCTCTGCTTTAACGGTCTTCGAGGACGTAGATCCAGTGGGCCTCTCCTCTGTGTCATCCACAACATCCCATAAGTCCTTTGTAGTCAGGTAGACCTCCATCTGATACTTCCAGTCAATGTAGTTTGAGTCCGAGAGTTTTAAGAATAATGAGTCGCCGGCGGGCATGGCGAAGAATTCGAATCGGCCTGTAGTCGATACAGGGCTTTTATGGTGCAATGGGAGATACCCTCTCAACCCCAACAAACAACAGGGGGAGCACGTCTTACAATCCCGAGGGGCCTATTGTTTAACTAAAGCGAACGGGCGGGGCCCATAACCTGTAGAGATCGCAGTAGGGACGAAAACGGCAGCGTATTACTAAGCAACTGTAACTAGCTTAACTAACAAGATTACAAACTCCAACAAGCCTATGTAAAGATGTCGATCTTATGCCTTTTATCACAAGGGCACAACAGAACTTGACCAAGGAGTGGTATTCTGAATGCTACGTAGTGACAGTATAAGGGTAAGATGCGATGGGAACCGCTGACTGGTTCCCACGCATAAACTATACAGTAGGTCCCTAAGGGGCCCACGGGGATTATGTAATAACTAGTGTACATGTAGATACATAGGTTATTTACACCCTCCCCCTCTATAGACAACTATAGGGTACCCCTTAGGAATCATAGAGGTCATCCATGATGGTGTCCTCTAGTGTTTCCGATAGGATGACATCGTCGTTGTACGGGGCCGGTGGAGCATGTGACTCCTCCGGCGGCACCTCCGCATCCGCGGGGGTGGTTGGGTGAGGCGGCTCTGCCTCACCACTGGCGGGGTTCTCTGCTTGGCTGACGGGGCCAGTATCCTCGTGGAGCATGGCCTTGACGGCCGGGTCCTTGGCCTGGGGAGGAGGCCGGAAGCGCGCCAGCTCTTGATCAAGCTGAGCATGTGTGAGCGGTTGTGGCACCGCGGCCCTCATGTGGCTGGTCTCAAGAACCTTTTGTTGGCCCTCCTGGGCGGCGGCACTGAATGCCATGCGGGTGAGGCTGCGTTGAATGTAGTGTTCAATGCGCGCCACTCGTTCCTGAGTGACGCTGGCGTGGCGGGCCAGCCATTGCGCGATCTCGGCGAGTGGGATGTCGGGGTCAGCTCGGCCTCCCACAGGATATGGACCCATGATGGATAGCCGCAGGCTGGGGCTCTGCAGTGTCAGGCATTCCCTGGCATCGACGAAGCTCGACCATCGGTCAGTTGAGCCGAACAAGTCGAGGAGTCTCAACTTGAGAGGTGACGTGGCCCCTTTAACTCGGGGCGTGAGTGCCTTCAACCACATCCAGACGTCCATGTCGTCCAGGTTGAAGGTTCCATCCGCGTTGTCGCGGATGGCGGTGGGGATTCCTTCGGGGTTGTGTATCCAACCCCTGAGGATGGTGGCAATGTCGTGCGGGGTACCGCTTGCTATCATGAGACAATCCCATTTGGGATTGTGAGCGCGTTGCTCGCGCTCGATGCGCTTGAACATGCCGACCATCTCATGTGTGCACACGAGTTGCGGCGTGTCTTTTGCACATGCTAGGAGCTCAACGAAGTGTGGGTCATTGAGCGGGCAGACGTCGTACCATTGAGTACGATGCTGCTGCGCCTTTCCTACTGGTCGTGGTAGGAGGCCCGTCTCGGAGACCGGTGGGTCTCCGAGTGGTATGATCACTCCCTCCCCCGGGTAGGGAGGGTGAACTGTCCCCGCCGGTGGTGGCAGGTCCACGTGAGGCCCAATGTACTGGGCCTCGACCAATGCTACCTGCCGATGTAGGGCAGGGTCATTGATTGTGTGCGACGATGACGCCACCAGGTATGGGCTGATCATGCTTTCCCTCACAATGGCCAGACCATTGACGGTGTTGGGGGTGCCGTGCAATGTCTTGCGCTTCTTTTTTGGCTGCTCAGCCAGACACTGAGCTCTGTCCGGGTCATAGGTCTTCCAGATGGAGGAGTCAGACTCCCATCCCTCTGGGACGCCGTACACTGCATCTGATGGCGCACTCTGCCCCCCTGTCGTCATCGGGGTGGGAGCCGATAATTGGGACGCTAGCCCCGATGACGTGCACGCTGGCAAGGGTGCCATCACGTGAGGTGATGAGGGCCCGGCCACTGGGTCTGTGGCCGGGTCATGGTGCGGTGTTTTTGAGGCTGTGTGGGTGAACTTGAGCTGGAGCTGGAGCGCACTCAGTTGCTCCTCGAGCTCTTTTACTTTGGCATGCTTGACTTCGAGCACGTCGTCGCGGTCTTCGACTGTGCGTTCCAAGTCCTTGACTTCCTTCTTGAGGTCATGGACATCCTGCAGGGGCTCCTCCCGCCTGTCATGTGCGATGCCCCTCGGGAGCCATCCCCACGCCATGTCGACAGCGTCGCTGATGTCTTCATCCTGCAGTTTTACCTTGCAGGTGCCTGTCGCGGCCCATAAGTGCGCGGCGTAGTCCACGCAGGTGGCGCAATCATCCGGGTGGACGATTGCCAAGCCGTCTTCCCATCCTACGATCATCCAGTTTTCCTGGTCCACTGGAGCTCGTAGGATGTCTGTGGCCCCCTGTCTCGGGGCCATTGTGTGTGTCGTGGATGTTGATGGATCAACATCCATCCCATCTTTGGGGGGCATCATCTTCTTGGGTAGATGATGGTGGTTTGCTTCCAAGAAGCGATGCACCCTCAGAAAGATCTGAGGCAAAAATTTAACCGCGCCCGCATGGTGTGCATGTGACAGACGCGTCTAGCAGCGTCTGGGAAGGTCGCGTGGCTTGCTCACCCCCCAGAGCTCTAGATAGTGATCTAGGGCTTCAAGATCCTTGCATGACAACATGGGTTCCCATTAGGGCTGCACACCATCCGTATTACGGCTACGGCCGTATAATCCATACCTCACCCCCTCTGACGGTACGGTACGGGTACCATACCGTCCATATTACGGTGTACAGATCTATTTGAGCACTGTAAATTTAGATACAAGGTCGTCTAATAATTATATGTTAACAATGTAATCCCGCTGTGCACTGAGCGCGTGCAAGATGAAGCTTTTGTTTGCTGAGCATTAAAACTTCGATGGTTTCAGGC
The DNA here is from genome assembly GCA_015179125.1 of Gautieria morchelliformis. Classification (NCBI taxonomy): domain Eukaryota; kingdom Fungi; phylum Basidiomycota; class Agaricomycetes; order Gomphales; family Gomphaceae; genus Gautieria; species Gautieria morchelliformis. The sequence goes on along the minus strand of WHVA01000172.1, from coordinate 6,493 downwards.
CAAAGACTTGCCCGTCGCAACGAGATTGTGTCACGACCTCCTGAGAAAACTCGCTCAACGGCGACAGCATATCCTAGGATAACAACAATGTCAGTCCCAAAACTCCAATAACGACATAGTATGCAACCAGGGATACAGTGGATGTAGATAGATAGGACTGCTACGTTTCACTCCGCCTGGCTGCTGGGGTGATCGCCGTGAGTGGAGTGGGGTGAGGTATCAACGGTCATACCTTTTTTCTCTGTTCCGTACTACTCGTCATCGTTTCAGTGGGAGCGGAAGGATCGGGAGATGCGGCACGATTGCGCGTTACCGCATTTCGTGAGCTATCCTCAACCTCGACCTCTTCAACCGTTGCCTTGCGCGGTTTCTTTTTGGCATGTGTCATGGATTTAGCCTTGGAGGAAGCCAAAGCCAACTGGATCTGTTGTGCGCGTGTGGTTGATTTGGTTCGTTTGGTACTGGGTGCCGTTTTCGATGGGAGCATGTCAGAAATCTAGGACAAGCAGGTGAGTAGGGAATAGGTAGATGTAGTGAGACACTTACTTCATGACCTGGAATCATATGGTGAGACACATCTGACTCAGATTCCAAGCTTGATTTGTCACCAGAGCTCGAGTCCGAAAATTCGCCATCTTCATCATCATCATCATCCTTGTCCTCTTCTTGCGCGATCTTCTTGGCTGGCTTGTGTTTGCGCTTCTGCTGACGATGCAGGTTCCCACATTTCATAGGACGGCCATCTTCATCCAGCCCTTCCTCTTCAATCAATGCGGCCATCTTTTTTCCTCGGTTCACTCGCTTGGGTTCTGTAGTGACGTGAGTACTGTGGAATAGTCGCCACTTTGTAGGGGCGGATGGTCGACTCACTTGGCACTTGAGTGAAAGGAAACGACATTGAGGCTGAAATTGAAACGAGGCGGAGATTGAAAAGTACATGCCGTACATACCGTATATGGCCGTATTTTTACGGTATCATACAGCGTGACACCGTACCGTATGCCGTGCCATCGGCACATCACCCAAACCCCTGATGGTACGGGTGCCGTGGCCGTAACACGGCACCGTACAGCCGTGGATGTACGGCACGGTGTGCAGCCCTAGTTCCCATGTCACGTCGCCTAGGGTCCAGCGGACCTGGAACTCCAGGTCCATCGAGTTTATCCATTGACCACGAAAAACCCAAAAATTCCATTCCCCACCTACACACAATCTCCAGCTACTGCTAGTTCACCTCGAACGACACTAAGGAGGATGTTTATAAATGTCATATATATGTATATATAGCTTAGCTCATCTATATTTGATAAAATATATCAAAATTGAGGCAGTTGCCAGCAATTGTAAGGCATGCTTAATCCTAGCCGCAAAGTTCTTTCTCACAGTCTGCTGCTCCCCCAGGAAAGGGTGTATACCCCATTGTCTAAACATCAATAGTTACATATCTTTGTACTATACATGCATATTATTTTAAACATACCTTCTAATCAGATCTCTCAACCATATATAATAATATAGTACAGGTATTGTCCATACTTGCTTCTATATTCTGTGATTGTACATCTAACATGTTTCATGTATACTTTTAATATATAGTCATCCACATCCTCTCTGAAATTGCTCTGTTATATCAATACACACCATGCTTTAGCACATACAACCATATTTTTAAAATATCAGAACATTCAAAAAAATTTAGGATGTCCACAATATACAAGTTGCTCAAAATGATGGATTATGAATTTGGTTAGGGTTGATATTTTAAAAGATATCTAATATATCCTAGAAGAATATACATTGTTGTCAATGTGAACATCCTCCTAAGCACTAGCGAAAAAGCCTACATAGCAAAAGGCACCAAAAGGGCCATGCCAACCAGCACAGAGCCCCACCCACCGGTGGCCGTGTCAGCGCTCAGAACAAGAGCGAGCAGCCAACAGACGAGCACCAAGACAAGAGCTGAGCTGATAGCAGACCCATACGCGTCAGTACGCACCAAAGAACAAGCACAAGCTTTCCTGGACAAGCAAGGCTTCATAGCCAAGGATGGCCCAGCGATGAGAGAACAGCTCAGCTATATCCTCCTCTCCCTCGCCCACAGTTCCACAGGCAAGGCACTCGAGGAGGGCACCAGATCAGTCGCCATCCTGATGAACAATGAAGCAGCCAGAGGCCTAGGTACAGCCGTCATGCAACACGTCGAAAAGAGCCTAGCGCCCGTGCTCAGCAAAGTTGACTCGATCATAGAGGCCACATGCGAGATCACAGACACCTCAAAGAACATAACAGATGAGGCCAGCCTGGCGGTAGAAGAGCTCTGTAGTGTCCAGAGAATAAGGAGTGAAGTGAGAAGGGAACAGGTGACGGAGAACATGTACGCGGCAGTACTCAGAGGTAATGTCCCTCTATCACACCCAAGCAACCTGGCCAGAGCAAAGGCCAGGGAGTGTCAATTACTGATAGACAAAGATCCTAGAGCAGAACACAACATGCTGGGAGACCTCACGGAACAAGAGCTGGTAGCCAAGGCAAACCAGGTGTTGGAACAACTAGAAGGTATCAGTATCGACACTGACATCAAATTCGTAGGAGCCAAAATATTGGCCAATGGAGGTGTTGTGTACGAGCTCAACACGCCTACAACAGCCAAGTGGGTCCAGGCGAACAGGACACAATTAGCGCACAGGCTCGGCGGCACCTCAGTGATCAAAGAGCGGGCTGCCGCGGTCCTGGTAGAGTATGTCCCGCTGACGCACGCTCCAGAGGCCATGGGGGAGCTCAAGAAAATCGAAAGAGATTCAGGACTGCCTAGCGACACGTTGATCTTGACGAGATGGATCAAACTGGGGAGCTGAAGGACGCAAGGACAGCGCTCGGCCCACCTGATAGCTAAGTTTTCATCCATTCAAGCTGCAAATCAGAGCATACGGGAAGGACCGATAATAGCAGGAAAGTGAACATGGGCAAGAAGAATGAAAAGGGAGCCGAGGAGGTGCTTGAAGTGCCAAAAGCTCAATGCAAGGCACATGGCAGCAGAGTGCCCGGGCGACAACGTGTGCAGGACGTGTGGAAGGGCACACAGGACGGCAGAGTGTGAAGAGATCGACCCAGTGAAGTACAGATGCATCAACTGCGACACCAACGGACACTCGTCGTGGGACTGAACTTGCCCTATATTTGTCTCAGCGAGCCAGACCATTGAGAAAGCAAACCCTGAGGGAACCTACAAATACTTCCCTGATGAGCAGCCCTGGACATGGGAGCAGCACGATCATGCAGGGCCTACGACCAATGTGGAAGTCCCCCCCCGCCAACAACAAGCCATGCAAGACAACGACAGAGGCAGAACACAACAAACACAACCATACACCATCTGAGGTGGCGAACGGGCGGCCTCAAGAGCAGGGGAGAGGAGCCAGGGCAGATGAAACACGAACCCTGAAACAGGCCATAGGGATCAGGGGTGGAACACTAGGAACGCAAGGCAAACAACACTGGACGAGTACGAGCCCAGGGGCGAACAGAGAGAGAACGACCACAGCCGCCCCCACAGCACACAACCTAGATGAACCGAGACGACAACACGATAACACAAATGCGGATTAGACAACAGAACACAAACAAATCTCTAACAGCCACGGAGGACCTATTGGCCGCCGCCATGCCCGACAAATACAACATCATTGCTATACAGGAACCATACATTGATTTCTTAGGAAGCACCAGAGCAACACCCCACTGGTACACAGTATATCCCAAAACTCACTACATAGACCGGCAGAAAAGATCAAGAGCAACGATCCTAGTAAAAAAGTCAACACCAACGCCGGAAACATCCTCATCATCAACATATACTGTGATTGCAACAACTCCGACAGCCTACACACGATGAAAAGGTTCATACAGAAGTACCACAGCGAGAGAGGGACTAGAGACGATGACCTAGGCATGATATGGCTCGGCAACTTCAACTGACACCATCCGAACTGGGACGAAGAACGCAACAACCAGCTTTTCACGAGGCACAATCTGGACCAAGCACAAATGCTCATAGACGCGACGGTGGAGTGGGATGTACAAATGGTGCTCCCAAGAGGCACTCCGACACTCAGAGCTATGTCAATGGGGAATAACACGCACACCGATAACGTTTTCCTATCTCCAGAACTGATCGATAGACTGACTTGCTGCTACACAGTACCGGAGGAGCAACCTGCGAAAAGTGATCATTATCCAATTGACACCACGCTCGAGGTCTCAACAATGGACACCAACTCACCAACGAGACAACTATAGGCAAGTAGACTGGAAGGAATTCAGTGAGAGGTTGGGGGGGCGACTTAGAGACACAGTCCCAGAGGCAAACCCCATAGACAAGTGGCACTTCCACTCAATCTAAAAGTGATCACTGACTGCATAATGATCACTATAGACGAGTTGGTGCCCATCACAAGGCCTTCACCCTTCATGAAACGATGGTGGTCAAGGGAGCTGACCCAAATGAGGAAAGAGTTGAGGCGAGCAGGCAGGAGAGCATACAGACAGAGACAAGACCCAGACCACAGGGTACACCAAGAGTACAAGGAGGCTCGCAACAGGTATGCAGAGGCAATAGAAAAATCCAAAAAGGAACACTGGGAGGACTTCCTCGAAAGAACCGACCAGGCCACAGTCTGGACTGCCCACAAGTTCGCATCATTGGACCCGTCGGATGGAGGGTGCACACGGATACCGACACTCACCACCAAGCACAGCAACGGCACCACGTGGGTCATGGACACGAATGACAAACACAAGGAACAAATGCTCTTCGTGACGTTCTTCCCTGAGGCGACCGACGGCCCAACGGCAGTCCTGGATGGACACGAGTACCTGCCAGCAGCTTTTGAATACGAGGGCATACCAGATAGTCAAATAAAGAGGACAGTGGAGAGACTCAACTCTTTCAAAGCGCCAGGCACCAACAGTATCCCTAACTTGGTGCTGAAACAATGCATTAACATTCTCTTGCCCTTCATAGGCCCCTTGTTCCGAGTGACCTTTGAGCTCAAGGTGTACCCACCCGAGTGGAGGGACTCGGTCACGAAGGTTCTGAGAAAGCCTGGCAAGAAGGACTATGCCATCCCCGGAGTGTATAGACCCATTGCCTTACTTGACACTCTGGGAAAGGTTCTGTCCACGTGCGTCGCAGAAGACCTGGTCATGATGACAGAAAGATACATACTGCTGCCAGACAACCACTTCGGGTGTCGGCCAGGGAGAACCACCACTGATGCAATGCACTACGTGACAGGAGCCACGAAGGACGCATGGAGAAGGGGAAAAGTAATGGGCCTACTGTTCCTGGACATAAAAGGAGCTTTCCCCAGCATTATCCTGTCACAGCTCATACACAACATGCGCCAGCATGGAATCCCACGAGAGTACACAGAATGGATTGAGAGAAGGTGGGAGGAAGGCTCACAACAATGCAGTTAGACGACTACAGCACTCTCATGATGGAGATAGGGCGCGGCATGGACCAAGGATGCCCCCTATCTGCGATTGCATACCAATTTTACAACACGGATCTGCTCGAAGTTGTCAAAAGGAAGAGCGGTGAAGACTGCGTGGGTTTTGTCGACGACACAACAATGATGGCTGAGGCGGCCTACCTGGAGGAGGTGTTCGCAAAGCTTATGAACATAATGACCAGGCCCAGGGGCACACAGGACTGGGCAAGAAAGCACCAATGCACCTTCGCAATAGACAAGTTTGGGCTCATGGGCCTAACCAGATGCCAGGAAGCAGACTCTGACAGGGCTAGGAAAACCAGACCTGTCGCCAGGCCCACGATAATGATCGGCCCTCATGCCATCCAGCTGACACTGTCCCACAAGTTCCTCGGGGTAATAGTCAACCAGGAACTCTGCTTCAAAGAGCAAGTCAACTATGCACTTCAGAAAGGAAGCACTTTCATTGAGCAATACCAAAGACTAGCAAAACCATCGAGAGGAGTACCAGCTAAGCACATGCGCCAATACTACCTAGTGGTAGCAGTCCCGAAACTCCTATACGCCGCTGACGTCTTCCTTATCCCAGGATCAGAAGGGAAGAAAGGCACGAAAGGGCACATCAACAAGTTGGCGAGGGTACAGAGACAAGCTGCACTAGCGATAACCGGCGCGCTGAGAACAATGGCGAGTGACATGCTCGATGCCCATGCCAACTTACTACCGTTCCATTTGCTTGTAGACAAGCTCATCCACAAGGCCGCCACCAGGCTATCCTGCCTCCCTGAGAGACACCCCCTTCCCCCACGAGTAAGCTGCGCCGCCTCGAGATATGTCACAAGGCACCGCACACAGCTGCATGAAATTCTGCACGCATACAACCTTGAGCCGAGCAGAATGGAGAAAATAAACACAGTAATGAGAGGGCTGAAGTGGGCCCCGGCCTTCTGAATCCTTGTTGAGACCCATTGGTCTAGAGTTGAATCTGGAATAGTGTTTCA
>WHVA01000171.1:0-207000 GCA_015179125.1 Gautieria morchelliformis | reverse complement strand
ATCTCGAACCTCCGGCTAAATGCGTGCCGGCTCTGCCTCGGCGGTGTCATCGTCCCGATTACTAACACTCCCCCTCAGCGAGAAGTCCCTTCGGTAAAATCCTAATTTCCCTAATAGATACCTATGTTGGTGCATGTCTAATCCTTTGTAAATATGTCCGCTACGTTCTCCTTCGTCGGTACGTATGTAAGTGATGCCCTCGTGAGAGACCACTTTCTCACGGATGAAATGATATGCGACATTGATGTGTTTGGTACGCGCATGATACGTTGCGTCATGCGATAGTGTAATGGCGCCTAGATTGTCTGATCGAAGTGACGTGGGCTGGGTTTGATCGATTCCAAGTTCCTCGATAAAACGCCTCAGCCAGATTAATTGCTTGGCGCCCTCGGTAAGTGCCATGTATTCGGCCTCCGTGGTAGATAGCGCGATCGTTCGCTGCTTCTTCGAGCTCCATGCAATAGTTCCTCCTCCTAGTATAGCTACATAACCACTAATAGATAGTGCGTCGTTTCTATTAGCATAATCCGAGTCGACAAATATTTCGAGATCGAGACCAGCGTCTCGTCGGAAGATTATGCCGTCGTCACGTGACCCTTTGAGGTACCTGAGCGCGTGCTTGATCGCCGTCCAGTGCTCGGTTCCGTAAGTAGTAGTGAATTGGCTCAGATGTTGTACGGTAAAGCCAAATCAGGTCGCGTGCTGAGTGCTGCATACATGAGTGATCCGATCGCCTTGGCATAGGGTACTTCGGCAGTTGGACCTGTCGAGTCCATGGGTGTCGTGAGTTTGATCATTTTATGCAGAGGTGTAGATACGGAATGTGCGTTGTCATGTTGAATCGATCGAGTATGATGTCGATGTAATGCCTTGTGACATGATCAGTGTTCCCTCATCCCTATTCCTTTCAACTCTAATTCCCAAGATTTTCTTCATTTCTCCTAAATCTGTTAAAGGGAATTTCCCATGAAGCTCCCCCTTGAGCTTAATCATCCTCTTTGGAGTCAGCAAATAGTCCAAAGTCGTCCACATATACTGATATGACTTCGATTGATCCTTATCTTGTCTGATGTAGACGCATTCATCGGCTGTACTTTGATGGAAGCCGAGATCGAGTAGTAATTTGCGTAAGCGCTGATGCCAAGCTCGTCCCGATTGCTTGAGTCCATAGAGCGCTCTGTATATTCTTAGAACGCGTCCAGATCCATCATCAAATCCGTCGGGCTGGCGCATGTAGATCTCCTCATCTATGGTTGAATTGAGGTAGGCGCCTTTGACATCCATCATTTCGATTTCCCAATCGAGTGTGTTTGCGATCGCTAATAGAACACGTAGTGAATCAAATTTGACCACGGGTGAGGTTATCTCGTAGTAATCCATCCCTGGCCTCTGTGTGAATCCTTGAGCCACAACCCTTGCTTTAGCCTTATCGAATTGTCCGTCCGGTTGTGTTTTGACAGCGTATACCCATCAGCAACCGATAGCTACTCGTCCGGGTGGTAGTTCTGTTAATTCCCATGTTCCTAACGTCTTGTGTTGATCCATCTCAATTTCCATTGCTTTCTCCCAGATCGGCGCATCATCACGTGATACCGCCGCTCTGTAATTCTCAGGTTCAGTGACGATTTCTCTCGTTATGTAAACCTGCTCGGTGCGTCCTGAATTATTCAGCTTCCGGTAATCCGGTCTTTGAGTGATACGCGCGCTTCGTCGGATCTCTGGAGCTGGCGCTTGTTCAGGTGGATCAGGAACGGGTGTTGTCTGGGGTGATGACGTCTGTGGGGTAGATGTGATCGGGTCCGGCACATGCTCGCGCGGTGAGTGCTCCCCCTCGAGCGGTGCCGTGTCGTCATCGTCATTATCTGGGATGGGGTAGAGTCGGTTGTCATTTTCGTCAAATGTAATGTTCCTAGATACTTGAACGTGCTTTGAGGCTTTATTGTAGTACCTCCAGGCCTTTGCATGTTCAGCTACTCCGACGAATATATGTTCTTCTGCCTTTGGATCAAGTTTGGCTCGACGTTGATCCGGCACCATAACCCAGCAATTTGTCCCAAATTCCTCTAGACGTGCTATGTTCGGCTTCTTGCCGAATAGTGCTTGGAACGGCGTTGCGTCATCTCCAAGCGCTCGCGTGGGTGATCGATTTTTGATATAGCACGCGTAAGCCACGGCCTCGGGCCAGAGTATTTTTGGCAGGTTCTTGGCAAATATCATTGCCCGTGCGTGCTCGAGTAAGGTCCGGTTGAGTCGTTCGGCAATTCCATTCTGGGCTGGGGAGTATGGAGCTGTGGTCTCCATGATAATGCCATATTTTGCACAAAATTCCTTGAAATTTTTATTGACATATTCCCCTCCATTATCCGAGCGAAACCTCTTCAGTTTCTGACCTGTTTGGGTCTCGAGGAATGCCTTGTACGTCTCGAAGTGTTTGAGCGCTTCATCTTTGGTGCTCCCAAAATAGATTACGGTGTACCTCGATTTGATGTCCGTGAAAGAATAAAAGTACTTTTCACGTGATGGTCCCTCGGTCTGGGCAGGTCCCCATACATCGGATACTGTTAGGTCACCGACCTGTTCTACAGTGTCCTCGGCTCTTTTGGGGAACGGCTCCACATGCCGCTTGCCTTGTATGCATGCCTTGCACTGGCTCGGCTCGTTTGACTCGTCGATCTCAAGTCCGGTGACTAGATCGTTAGACTTCAACAATTTTATGGAGTTTATATTGACGTGTCCTAGTATCCTGTGCCATTTGTCCCATGACCGTCCTTTTGCCGCTGCGGCAAAGTCCCGTGCCTCGACTGATCGAGTGACCCGTGCCTTCATACAGAATAGCCGCCCACGCTTCTGTCCCTGTGCGAAGGTAACTCCGGCGCGTGATTTGAATTCGACGCCGGTGCCTGAAAATGTGGCCGTGTTGCCCTTATCAGTTAAACGCCCTACGCTGATAAGGTTGTTCGGCGCATCCGGTGCATGCTTGACGTCACGTAGCTCGATCGTGTTCGTCTTGGCGCCGATCTTGAATTCCATGTATATAGTGCCTCGGCCTTGTGTATGTAGTACCGCACCGGGTGAAATTCCTTCGATTTCAGATGGTTCCTCGGCATAGCTAGCGAAATCATTTCGGCTTCTAGCTATGTGTGTTGTTGCCGCTGAATCGGCTAACCAGTCGGATGCGGATATAGCACTGTATGCTACCTCCTTAGATACAAATGCGAAGTCCTTTTCTTCTGCTTGTTTGACTGTTTCTTTGTTCCCTGATTTGAACCATTTCGGTGCTTGGCCCTCCTTGCCGCCACCTTTCGCCCAACAGTCCTTCACGTAATGACCCTTCTTGCCGCAATTTCGGCACTTTCCCTTTGTTGCTCCTGAGTCATCTTTCCTGGTCCTGTGACGTTGTTGCGCCTTAAGCGCCGTCTGCCGTGCCGATCCAGCTTTCCGTGCTCGATCCTCATCGAGGACCCGAGCTATTAATATATCAGCTGTTGTCCCGGCTCCACTGGCGTTTACTGCCGTAATAAACGCCGACCAAGAATCTGGTAATGACGTCAGCAACGTGTTCGAGAACTCGGTGTCACTGATGTAATGCCCCCGCGCATTCAATTCCTGTTGAATGCCGCGGAGCTTGCGTACGTGCTCCTCCATGTTCGCGCCGTCCTCGGCAAGTGTCCGGAAGAAGTCTCTTCGGAGATTTACAATCCCCACTGCTCCCTTAGATTCGAATATTGCTTGTAGACTAGTCCATACAGCAAATGCAGACATCGTCTGATTGATGTAAACTAGTTGTTCATCGGCAACTCTGAGGCAAATCTCTTTTCTGGCCTTCTTGTCCTTCCTTCTCCAATCGTCGATCTCCTGCTGCTCGCTCGCAGTGAAGTTGTCGGCATCTGCCGGTCTCGGTTCCGTCTCCCTGCCGATAGCCACGTCCCACAGATCTAAGTCATCGAGTATCCACTCGAGCCGCCGGCGCCACGCCGCGTAATTATCCCCGTTCAAGGGGTCGATCTTGTACGTGTTGTTGCTACTCGACATCGTCGATCGGTATTGAGTTATTGGAGTATAGAGCGTAGTTAGATTTGTAGTAGTTTAGTTATGCGCGGGGCCCATAACCTGTGGGACGAAGGAGATATAATAATCTGATATTCTATCTTGATCTCAAGTAGATCGTTCCTTTATATACAAAATATAGTGTCCATTATATTACCAATCCCTTCGAGCTGCTGTGCCGATGCGATGCCGGTGCACCAGTAACCCGGGGTCGAGAGCGATCTCGAACCTCCGGCTAAATGCGTGCCGGCTCTGCCTCGGCGGTGTCATCGTCCCGATTACTAACAGACCGGGGGAGTGGTCACTAAAGTTTCGCGCAATTACAAAGGTGTGAATTCCAACTGACACCTTCCCTCCGTTCCACTCACTAGCCGACCGACCGATAATTTCATTGCACCCTCGCCCTCGACTCGAAGCTGTTCTTTCGATGGACCGGGAATCGTGCGTGTGTTTCGAAGATAAAATGGCTCCTCGTGGTTTTGTTGCCATCTGCAGTTCCCAGTGCCCTGACCAAAACCCGCAGTCGGTCCGATAGTAATGAATACGGCAACTCTTGCTGAATGGAAAAAATCTAGCATTTGACACGTGAGAGACATCACTCGCACCTTAATCTGCCATTTGGCTTGCGCGGTGGTGGTGTCGGCCGATACGCCATACACGAAGTCATGTTTTGTAAAGTCGGGGTATGAGTCTCAGAAACCGTATGCTTGCTTTGTGCAGCCAGCTGAAGTACCAAAGATTAGAAAAACCTGGAGACGTCAGAAAAACCGGCATCTAAGACTGCAAGGTTGACTGGCACACCCTGTTCGCGGTAGCGCACGCGCCCAAACCCGGACCCGCCGTTGCTGGGCACCGTGAGCGTGGACGGGAGGCACGCGGACGTGGACGTGGACGCTGTGCTGGCGGAGAGAGAGAGACCGGGAATGGGTATATGGACGGGCGGCGGCGGCGCGGGACGTCGTTGGCGAGGGTATTTGCCCCGGGTCCGATTCCGTAGTGGTATTCGCGTGTAAAATTGGCGTCTGCACCGGCACCGGTGTCCGGCTCTTCGCCGTCCCCAAGACGAAAGGTAAGAGGTAAGAGGAAAGACGATGGACATGCCGTCAGAGGTTTGAGTGCCGTCGCTGTGGGTGGAGAAAGGATAGAGGGGTGGCTCTGAGAGGGTGGTGTCAAAGTGGTGGGACATAGAGTAGTTATACAAAAGTGGAAAAGGAAATTAAAAGGTATGAGAGCAGACAGAGCAGCTGAAGAAAGAAAGACACAACGAGTGAACGACGAGGCAGAAACGTGCCTAGGCGCAGCCAGGCCGTTGGAACGGAGCCGCCGCCCCAGACATTGGCTCAGGGCAAGCTGAGGTGATCATACGCCACGGAGAAGTTCAATTCATCATCGTCCATGCTGTTCTTATAATCTCTACCATCGCTATGCTATACAGACAGACAAATCGACTGGCGTTTGAACGACGATTTTCCCGTGTCGTTATAAAAAAATTCATTCCAGCATCGTTGGCGTGGGTGGCATGCGAGGCACCCTCCTTTGGACTATCCAGATCCAGTGCATGTTGGAGCTGAATCAGTTCCCAACAGAAGGTAAGATTTCTGCGAGTTCGCTACATGCACCTGCGGGCTATCTCTTCTACGCGTGCGATAAATCACCCACCCAAGGGTCGCGGCGACATCGCCGCCATGGTGACGATCGCCTTGCAGGCTCCCGCGCAGTGAATCGAATTGTCCGCGTTATAGGTGAGCACAGTCGAGCCCTGTTTATATGCCAAGTTGTACCGGTGGACTCGAGAGTCCTCGTGTATGCGTGCTGGACGGACTGGACGCCACCGCATCATGGAAAGCCTGACCCTGCCTTTTCCCCTTGTCAGGACACCACCCTGCTCAGACAAAGTCAATGTTAGTTACACAGGTCAAACATCCCAGACGACCCTTATTACACTGAGGATCGCGCAAGTTGGGACCCGGACCTATGGGAATGTCTGTTTGCAAGGACTGCCTCAGGACTGTAGATTGGTCCCGAAGGTGTTTTCCATGTGCCCCTGTGAGCACACGAGCTAGGTGCTCGCTCCCGCCCAAGCGCAGGCTGAGAATCGGCCGAGTCACAGGAGACGCAGCCTGAGCTCCAACCTGCATTGGACTCATTTTCGGGCTTTGAGGCGAGGGGACTGCCATTCTCAGCCCTCACTCTAGTCATCAGTGTTAATCGATAATCGTCGATCGTCGATCGTCGGACTCGTCCTTCCAACCTAGTGTATGCTGTTAAAGGGTGTACATACTGTACTTATAACCTCTACTAATGCTATGCAGACAGCTTGTGCCCGGGATTATATGAGAGGCTCATTTATTGGCCTGCAACTGCCGTGATTCATGCGAAATTCTGCAGAAACAAACAAGCTTAGGACAATCCAGATCCAGTTCATGTCGGAGCCGAATTAGTTCCAAACAGTGGTGTGATCGATGACGCTTTCGACCGCCTGACTGCTATGAGATATTCAAACAGTCAACTCAAATAACGAAGATAACTGGCGAGGATGAACTTACTACTGTACAACACTGGTGTTCTGATGCCTCACTCAGATCCACCAGTTTCAGCTGGCCGGTGGTGGAACGTAGTACATTCCGTGGCTCAAGATCGCCATGACGTAGTCCCGCCTGGTGCAACCTCAGAGCCATGGAGAATAATTTTAGTCTGAAGTGTGTCGTTAAGTCACAGAAACTCGCGACAGGTGGCACATACCTCTCATCTTCAACTAAGTCATTCCAAGAAGTCAACGCATTTCCTTCTTTACTCAAAACCAGCACGTCAAAAATGGAGTGTCGAAACCGCCCAAAGAATGTGGGGAGGATGTCCTTCGCCTGTTCTCTCTCTGCAATCTTACCATACCAAAGACTTTCCAAGTGCAATCTATCCCGTGACTCCTCACTCTCTGCAAGCTTGACAGCAACATCTTTACCCTGCCATGAGCCGGAGAACACCGTGCCAGTGCTGCCACGCCCAAGGAAGCCATTTACGTTAAGCCGAGGAACCGTTGAGCACAAAATATCCATTGTCTTCCGATATCTATACGGCAGTCCTTCTTGGTCGCATTGTTCTGTCTCCGTCAGTAATGGAGAACCAACTAAAGGGGCGGCTAAGGCACAAGGGACTTCTCCTTTCGAGAACACAAGGAAAGCCTAAGAATGCTCATAATTATGGGTTTACGCAACACAATAAGGTATATGGAGTCATACATCAATACATCGACCGCTTTGCCTCCCGGACGGTGGGGTCCAATTAGAGCCGCTGCTCTCTCCAGCCGATGTGGTCGTGTCAGACAAGGCATTTAAGTCCTCCTCTTCTGCCGGGGTAGCCTTTGGATCTCCACTGATAGAGCTCAGGTCTTCTACATCAAAATGAAATTGGCCCCGACTATGTGCCGCAAGACCGGCAAGCGAACGCCCCACTACACAAGTCATCCAGCGTTCACCGATTCTCTTGTCCACAGGATCCGGGTCCGGCTTTCGTGTATCTTCCACCTGTACGACATCTGATATGACTAGGTATGGGTTTTGTGGAGGGTGATGCACGATACGAAAGACAATGAGATGCGATGCAGCCGTCCAGCACAGCCACTTCATGTTATAAGAGACCATGTAGGTGGTAACCTGAACATTGTCAGACAAGACAACTAAGATTTACTTAGCGGCACACACCTTGAGGAGAATCATGTCTACGATATCCCACCTACCTCTCCCATCCCAATCCAGTCGAACCTGTTCCCGCCCACGATTTACGATAGCTTCCCAGTTTTTTCTCACGATTCCCTCACTTTTCAACTCGATGATGCTGATATCCACACGAGCAACACCGACACCGACAGGTGTTAATTGTCCTCGAATGTCAGGTTGCTGATGTTGCGTAGTATCCGCACCAAGAAACCGAAAGTGTGTGCCTATGCCTTTGACCCGTACAAACCTTTCAAGGATAAAGGCTGCTCTGGCGAGCCAGTCTTGCCTCAAAAAACCTTGAACCATACTCTCCGAAGAGAGGTCAACGCCTTCATCGGGGCTTGAACGATACCGCCGCTGCAATGTCTCCAAATCACTAGTCAATGCTTGATCAGCGCGTATCCGACTCAGAGCATTCTTGACTGCATCTTCTAAGGCATCGAGGAGATTTGGGTCGTATACACAGCGGTCAGGGAGAGGGTCATTGTTTTGAAGCAGGTGAGATCCTGGGGTTGTCACAGAGCTTGCATTTCCCCATTTTGAGGTCAAGCTGTAGAATTCAAGTTTTTGTGAGACGAGTTCCCACAGTGTTGCCATTGACGTTGGTGGATGCTGAAAACGTTGGTGGATGCTGAAAACGTTGGTGGATGCTGAAAACGCAGTGACTCTGATCTCGGGTTTTCCCACGCTGCCACCCAAGCATACAGCGCCCCGTCAGAACCCTTGTTCGCAATAGTACATAAGACTGAACACGGCCTCAATTTACAGACATGTGTTTCTGTTTCTTCCGTGTTCTGTGCGGAAGAGGGCCCAGCTATTATGTAACAGACACTTTCTCTTCTGATAATTCATTATGATCAGAAGTCTCCAAGCACCTCACACATGGCGCAAAGGGCGAACTTTCACCTGGCCAAGTCGCGAGGTGTGGACCGGAGGAGTGGTCACCAAAGTTTCGCGCAATTTCAAAGGCGGTACGTCTCCGCAGCATGCGGAGCTTCTCTGGCAATTCCAACTGACACCTTCCCTCCGTTGCACTCACTAGCCGGCCGACCGATAATTTCATTCCACTCTCGCCCTCAACTCGAAGCTGTTCTTTCGATGGACCGGGAATCGTGCGTGTGTTTCGAAGATAAAATGGCTCCTCGTGGTTTTGTTGCCATCTGCAGCTCCCTGACCAAAGCCCGCTGTCGGTCCGATAGCAATGAACACGGCAACTCTTGCTGAATGGAAAAAATCTAGCATTTGACACGTGAAAGACATGACTCGCACCTTAGTCTGCAATTTGGCTTGCGCGGTGGTGGTGTCGGCCGATACGTCATACACGAAGTCATGTTTTGTAAAATCGGGATATGAGTCTCGGAAACCGCATGCTTGCTTTGAAAGTATCCCTTGATCCAAAGGATATGATCGTGGTTCATGCCGCCATGGAGGGCTAGCCATGATGCAAGTTCCTTCAGTGGGATCTCATGGGTGAGTCTGTTCCCAAGCAGGAATGTCCCAGTGATGGAGGCCCAAAGGGTGTCCGCAGTGGGAGAGGGGATCATGACGTCGGCCACAAGCTCCTGCCACTGGCTCGGTGTTCCAAACATGTCACCTTGAGGGGGGACCTGTCAAGATTGGTTTTTAGGCGTTAATATCGTGTATTAGTGAACACAGTGAATGCCCGAATAACTTGTGCGAATAAGTATGCCATTCGGCGAATAGGTGAACCAATGAATGTTCACAAGATAAGAGGGTTTGCCTAAACGGGGCTCACCCTATCTACAGTCATAGCGAAATAGCCCGTGACTTTTGACGATGTAACATACAAGGTTTCACAGAAGGGCTGTCTAAGTCTCGACAATCCCTTCGCCAACAGCACAGAAAATGGTTCGAAGGCTAAGGTAACGAAGATGAAGTATGAGAACTCACCAGTGATGCCTAAGTCCTCTGCTAGTCGAAGATGGAAATCTCCAAGAGAAGGCTTAAGACGATGACCACGGCAAGGTCAAAGTTGCACAAGATGAACGACGTATGATAATTGAACTGGGGAATATACATGCAAATGTAAACTACTTATATCGAATGCTCGTAAGGTATCAGCGAATAGGAAAGAGGCCGTCACAAGTCAGGGTTGGATAGGGGTGCGCAGCCATGATACTGTTGTGATAAACGCAACTATTTCATTTCAAATCGTTTATATATAAAAGAAACTAATAAAGAAAGAAAGAAAATCAAAAAAATCAAAAAGAAACAGAAATTCCATTTATAATAGACGTCGGCGCAGACGACGATCACACGAATTTATGACATGCTATATTACTCATAGATCGGGTAATGTACAGGAGTTCGAGCGTCGACCACGTGCGGTCGATCAGGGACGGCGTGCCTATCGAGTGATGGCATCGGCCATGACGTCGACAGGTGCCAGGCCATAGGCACCGAGGGGTGCGGGCACCAAACGCCGCAGAGAACAATAGACTGCGCAGGAGTATAGGATGCTGTGGAGCAACCTGAGAATGTCACCTGCAGTATACATATTCAATCAGCTGCCCCACAGAAAGGGCACAGAGACAGCGGCCCCATCTCCAAGCCCAGCATATATGCTGGGCAGGGTAGACTCAACTCCATTTTTCTATTTGAATCCCATGACACGTCTGACTGATTACTATCTTAACATCATGTGGACAGGGGCTTTGTATACTAGGTACAGATCTCTATTCCAAAGCCCAGACAATCCTAACACCATCCCCATCACCCCATGACTTTATGACTATAAATTAGTCACCCCCTAGTTACAAAGTAGTTTTTCGACCCATCCATCCAATATCTTGAACACTAGTAGTTACTATCAATATAGTATAAATAGCTAGTACAAATGTATGAATGGAATCATCCAGAATCGATTATTCTGCCTCCTGAAATTACTGTAGTCTTGTTTGATAGCTACAGAGCTCAGACCTTGATAGTTTATTCCAAATCTTCGTCGAGGGTCTACTATCACTGTTTACTCTATACTACCTTAAAAGCAAATGCTTTTGATTTGACTATCCCTTGGATCGACACCGTTCTTCTGTCGACGTGGTCACGTGACTCTCATTCATCAGTGCTGGACGCGCCTCGAAAGGCTTAGTCAGCACATAGAAGAGGGGCGAACGCAGTGGTTTCAATCACTGAGCAATAGATTCTACTTGTTAAAAGGCACTAATTGACACCTTAATCCAAAAGATACAACATAGATGAAATAAACATACAATAGAATGTGAGAAGAGGGAGAACATGAAATGACGGAGAGTAAAGGTGGCGAAGGCACTTATGGACAAAACCATGTCTTGGGACCCGCATACATGCTACCCTGCACGGACTCTTGGTCTACTGGGTTGATTCCACACGACCTATGGAAGGGATGTCCTGTGAACATACTTTGACCATACGAACGCCCAATGGGGTTGGATTTAAGAAGACGATGGGGTTAATGATGAACCATCATGCCGGGTGAACGGTATCGATCGTTTTTGATGGTGTGCCTGCTGGCGAATGATGCGAGCGGCGAATAGCCGTTCAGCGAAATGCAAGGAAGGGCAAACAGAAGTGACATAGGGGAGGAGAGGTCGAGGTGGAGGGCGAAGCCGAGCGAACACTGAGGAGGAAGGGAAAATGGGGATACCAAGGTGCAGGAGATACACAGGTCATGACAACCCAACTATTAGAACACCATCGGAAGAGGGTCGAGAAGAGGAGGTGGTAGGCCCAGTGATGACTGCCGAGTCAGTCCCAAGATGTCGATCGTGCGTTTGACGGCGCGGCTATGGTAGTTGGCGCGAACAGCGAGAGTTGGTTGCCGAACATGACAATGGTGATCGGAACGAACACGAAGTGGGGTGAGAAAATAGGAAAACTGAGCTTCTGAGTATGGGAAATAAACACGTCATGACAGGACCGTGGCTTGCCTTTGTGAGTCAGGATCTGTATCCACATCCAGATATTGATATCTGTTGTGTTTAACCTGCCCTCCACATCATCGCAGATGGTGGGAGGTACACCTTTGGTGTTTGACTGCCAGCTGTTAAGCACGGTGACTATGTTGTCAGGTGTACCATCCAGAATGTTTATGTAATTAAGACGGGGCTTACGGGGGCCCTCCTCGCAGAGGCGCCGGAATGCAGTATTCATTTCCGGCATGCGTTGGTCAACTGGGGTGTCCCTGGCAAGCGTGAGGAGGTCTTGGAACCTCTGCTCGGTTATGGGACAAACGTGGTACCACTTGGCAACTGAGGGACCAATCTGCCTAGGGGCTTGAAGGAGACAAGTGGAAGGCTGCATTCCACACTAACCGAGGAGTCTTTGAGCCACAGGTCACGTTCTTTGGCCTCACCAACAGTCCTGCCACATTCCAGACGATGATGAATGACATCTTCCGTGACATGATAGCAGAAGGGGTTGTCTGCGTCTACCTCAATGACATCCTCATCTTCACAAAAACAATCCTGGAACATCAGGAGTTTGTGCAGAGAGTGCTGGAACAGCTCTGGGAATACAACCTGTGCCTCAAGCCAGAGAAGTGCAAATTTGAGTGGACATGGATAGAGTATCTTGGGGTGATCGTGTTGGAAGGAAAGGTGGAAATGGACCCAGTCAAAGTTTCTGGTGTGTCGGAATGGCCTGTGCTGCAGAGCAAGAAGGAAGTCCAGTCCTTCATAGGGTTTGTCAATTTCTACCGGTGGTTCATCAAGGACTTCTCCTGCCATGCCCGTGCCCTCTTCAACCCCACCAAGAAGGACATTGGATGGCGGTGGGGGAGCCGGAGCAGGCCTCCTTTGACAAACTCAAGGAGCTGATCACTTCTGCCCCGGTCCTGATCTTTCCCAATGACTCTCGCCCTTATCAAGTCGAAGCGGATTCTTCTGATGTAGCCACTGGAGCGGTCTTGTCACAGCAGTCATCAGAAGATGGTAGCAGGTGGCATCCGAGGGCCTTCTTCTCCAAGAGCCTTAGTCCTGTGGAGTGGAATTATGAGATCCATGACAAGGAAATGCTGGCGATCATCCGAGTGGTGGAGGAGTGGTGAAACTTCCTTGAGGGTGCTCTGTGTCCGTTCAAGATCTGGACAGACCACAAGAACCTTGAGTACTTCCACACATCCAAGAAGTTGAACTGGCGACAAGCATGGTGGTCCCTATACCTGTCTTGGTTCGACTTCATGCTCCATCACTGCCCCGGCCGCACCATGGGCAAGCCCGATGCCCTACCCGCCGTGCGGATCATGGAAGCGGAAGCGGAGACAACGCTGACATGACATTGCTCCGCCAAAGCTTTGCAATCCATGCGCTTGAAGGAGTGACCGCAGTTGGGGTGGAGGCGGAAATGCTCCAGGACATCCATCTGGAGGCAGTACTGGAATGGAGAGAAGGAGGAATTGGTGGTGATGGCGGTGGAGGAGCTGCGGAAAGGGCATTCACGGTCAGTACAGGCAGCGGAGTGGTCAGAATGTGATGGGTTGCTCCACTGCAGGGGCAAGGTCTACATTCCAGATGGGGTGGTCCTCCGCCGCCACATCGTGTGCCAACACCATGACACCCGGGTTGCAGGGCATGCTGGCAGGTGGAAGACGCTGGAGTTAGTGGCTCGGAATTACTGGTGGCCTCAGATGTCCCACTACATTGGACAGTACATGAAGATGTGCGACCTTTGTCTCTGGACCAAAGCACAGCAGCATCCGCCCATCAGAGAGCTTGTTCCACTCCCGATTCTGGAATCCCACTGGGACACCATCAGTGTCGACTTCATTGTTGAACTCCCAGAGTCTCACAGCTATGATGCAATCATGAACATCATGGACTGAGTAACCAAGGTGTCCCACTTCATTCCGATGCACATGACGATCACGGCCCTCAGAGAGGCCCGCCTGTTCCTTGCGCATGTCTGGAAGCTGCATGGCCTCCTGAAGCAAGTCGTTTCTGACTGAGGTCTGCAGTTTGTCACGGAACTGACCCGAGAGCTCTAACACCTGCTTGGAATAAAGCTGGCTGCCACCACAGCATACCATCGGCAGGGTGACGGACAGACGGAACGGTTCAATCAGGAGCTGGAGCAATATCTCTGCCTCTTTGTCAATGAGAAGCAGGATGACTGGGACGAGCTACTTCCACTGGAAGAATTCCAATACAACAACCATGTACATTCCGCCACACAGCAGACTCCCTTCGTGCTCAACTCCGGACGAGACCCACAGATGGGCTTCGAGCCACACCAGGCAGAGTCCTGACTCGAGACGGTCAATGAGTTCCGAGACCGCATGGACTCCACCCTTTTGGAAGCCAAGTCTGCCCTTGTGAAGGCCAAGGATGACATGGCAAGGTACTACAACCAACACCAGGTTCCTGCCCCTGAGTACCAAGTCGGAGACGAGGTGTATTTAGATGCAAGTGACATCCGCACCACATTCCCGTCACAGAGGCTTGCCCACCACTACCTGGGAGTGATGTGGAGGGTCGGACGGAATG
The DNA here is from genome assembly GCA_015179125.1 of Gautieria morchelliformis. Taxonomy (NCBI): domain Eukaryota; kingdom Fungi; phylum Basidiomycota; class Agaricomycetes; order Gomphales; family Gomphaceae; genus Gautieria; species Gautieria morchelliformis. The sequence goes on along the minus strand of WHVA01000171.1, from coordinate 192,758 downwards.
CGTACCACCTCCGACTTCCGGTGTCCATGTCCCACCTCCATCCCATTTTCAACGTAGTGAAGTTACTCCCTGCGCTTGAGGACCCAATTCTAGGTCAGAAAGCTCATCCACCACCTCCACCGGAAATCATAGATGGGGAAGAGCATTATGTGGTGGAACAGATCCTGGACAGCCAGTTCATGTGAGGACAAGTCCAATTCCTTGTGAAATGGGAAGGATATGGGTACAAGGAGAATTCGTGGGTCCCAGAGCAAGATGTCTCCGCTCCGGACAAACTCCACTAGTTCTATAGGACACACCCTGGTTCCCCTCACCGAATCCATTCACTGGCCTTTCAATCCCTTATGTCCCGTGCTTCGAGGACGCAGCACGCTAGAGGGGGGATGAGGTCAGGGGACACCCTGTTTTCCAGTTCCAACACCACACCAAGTTCCGACTCCATTTCCGACTCTCCTTCCGGTTCCGATTCCATCTACAACTCCGCTTTCGGAAATGATTCTGCTTCAAGGAGAACTTCCACAAGTTCTGTTTGCTTTGCCAATTCCACTCCATTTTCCGACTTCCGCTCTTGGAACAGTGTCGGAAGCCAAGCAACTTGTGTAGTAGGTGGTATCAAGGGTCAATCAAGGGTCAGGGAGGTCAGGGGGATGCAGGGTTGATGGTGAGTGGCGAGTGTTGTCCCTGGCTGTGAAGCATAGTATAATACGGGCTCACTGACATTGGGGGTCCTTAGACTTTTCTCTTCGGATTTCCCCTTGTCAGTTGTGTGCTAGTGTGATCTCCACAACCAGCTAGGGGTTCCCTTACATGGACAGCCCCAGGTCTAGTGGTATGTGTCTTCAGCGGTTTTCATCTTTTACATGGGTTTAATGCTATCTATTGCCAGACACTAATCCTAAATGTGGGAGAAGCCCCGCCTGTGCCCGTGGATGCCAAGGAGCCTTGAAGCGCTGCCATGCAGTGGGTTTCGGATATATCCGACAAACCTGACCCAATGCCCCTTCCTTCAGGTTCTGGCCTTCAGGCAAAGGAACTATTGATGTGTTTGGATGATTCTCCAATCCTGGATGGTGATCATGATGCTGATCACCATGAGACACCCAATTCCAGAGACATAGTGAGTTTAGTGATGCTTTTCTTGCTGTGGGGCACTGGCGCTGACTCCGAGTCATGGGTCAAGGACTTCATGTTGCTCGCCATTGACACTGATGAAGACCCTGACTTATTACCTGCCCTATGGTCCACACATGCCCAAGCCATCAAATTTCGCCAAGTCCAATGAGGTATTCCCTCTGATCTGTGCTCCTCTCTCTGACCCGAGGGCATCCCATGGTGATCCATTTCAGGCATTTTTTGATTTTGGGAAATTTTCAAACGTACTTACATAAGAATTGTTTTACACTATTGTGCCACTTCATCAGTGGATTCGTTCCAGATATTTATAAGCATTGCCTCTCTTTCACTGCCAACATCCCTTTGCCCACCCCCCATGATAACAAACTAGCCAGCATGCCCCCAAGCGATGCCTACGGTGCGGGTGCACCATCAGGCTCCCCAATCCACCACCATGAACCCAGCTCTGATGGGTCCCTATCATCTGACATGTCCATCTTCTCTCAGCTACAGCCTATAGCCCGCTTGAGCATGGAGGAGGGCATTGAACAAATGCGGTGTGAGCCCCATGATCATCAGCAAAGTCAGTCCAAATTTTACACCCCACAGATTGATCCGTCTTTGGACAGTCTTCCCTATACATTGATGCATGCCACTGGTGCCAAATTACCTCATACCAATGTTGATCCCAAGGATGATCCCTCCCCTCCAGTCGCACCACATGGTAATGCTATGCAGCTTGTCGCTGCCCTGAAGTCCTGCAAAAATATAGACCAAACTATGTGGCCCTGCTGTATAGTTGGGCTGAATCTCAGGTGAGTGCTTGCCCCATGAAACAAAACTCCCACCTCATTGCCATCGGAGGGTGACCCACTTGCACGCGAGCTCATATTGCTTGATGCCATCCTGCAGGCCATCCCTGATGACAACACCAGTCATGTGCAATACCATATCCCTAAAGGGCTCAAGGCATTTTTGGTCCCATATGGCTCTTTTTCCATTGCACTAACTGTGTCAGGGGATACCCTGTTTTCCAGTTCCGCTTCAATTTGCAACTCCGATTTTGGAAATGGTTCCGCTTCTGGGGGAGCTTCCACCAATTCCATTTGCCTTGCCAATTCCACTCCACTCTCCGACTTCCACTCTTGGAACAGTGCCGGGAGTCAAGTGACTCGCATAGTAGGTGGCATCAAGGGTCAATCAAGGGTCAGGGAGGTCAGGGGGATGCAGGGCTGATGGCAAGTGCTGAGTGTTGCCCCTGGCTGCAGACTATCGTAGTATAATACAGGCTCGCTGACATTGGGGGTCCTTAGACTTTTCTCTTTGGATTTCCCCTTGTCAGGTGAGAATCCCCTCTCTTGTATACTCTGTTTATTTATACATACTTTGGATTTCCCCTTGTCGGCTGTGTGGTAGTGTGACCTCCACAGCCGGCTAGCGTTGCCCTTACAAACTGTTTGCATCAGACCAACATCAATGTAAATACATATATTTACCTGTATTGCCTTGCGGCAATACGTAATAACTGGTAGCTTACATAGCACCAGTGGGTTCTCATTGATCCACTTATTGTTCTTGCATGGGAATCCTCCAGGATTCACCAGCTTATCTTTACTTGTAACTGTCACTATGTCATATTAGAATCACCATCATTTGGTTGAGTTCTGCTAGATTGTGATACCACAAGCACTAAGCCAACAATCTTAAACTTTTTTGAACTTCCAACAGCTGTTTGCCCAGAAAACAGTTGAAGAGTGGTTCCTGCAGCATCTTAGACAAGATCGCTGTGCTGACGATTGGAAAATCATCAGAAAATGAATGTAGTACAATATACTACAATTGACTGCGTGCCTGCGATGTACCTGCTCAGTTGAACAACGCAATCAAGCAGTTTGCACAACAAAACCCCAGTGCAGCCTAGTGACACCATGGCTGACACTGCCTTGGGCTCGGATCCCAAGGAAGTAGAAGACAGCGAAGTCATAGACCTCTCTGCACCCATCCTAGCACCAGAGGATGAGGACACCATCGACCACATGTCTCCGAGTGTGGATGAAGTGGAAGAACAGGACGGGGACAAGTCACGATCCCCATCCCGCTCAGCACTGCCTCGTGACAAGGGCAATGGTCGAGCCAAATTGCCTGTCAGCAATGACGAGTGCTCAGCATCAGACCGGACATCACGACAAGTCAAGAGCCATGACACAGCCCCCTGGCTGAAAGATCGGATAACTGTTGCTCTGCCAAAGGAACAATGTCAAAAACAATGAGCACCTGACGAAATTCAGGACTCGGAACACTCGAGCTCAAGCCCAAAGAGCTCGAGGACAAACACCGTTGATGAAACAACAGTGACGGTGATGACTGTGCGGCTGAACAACCAGCTGCACGAAGCAAACCAATGCATTGGCCACGCCGATGCAAGGAACGAGCAGATAGGCCGTGAACTGGAGAATGTGGCAGATGGGATTGCTGGCATAGTCATGATGGCACGCGGACTAGCAAAGTCGCTCGTGGGTCTACGAGTGTCGCTGACTGAGTCCCACATGGATGTGCATCAGAGCAATACAAAAATTGCCGGCATAAGGGCGACGTTACAAGCTCTTGAAGACAAGAATGAGCATCGCCACCCCCAAGGGTCACACTGAGCAACAGACAGTGGGCGCAAAAGCGCCACTGAGGAGCAGTGTGAAGCACATGACCAGAGACGAATGCTGCGGCCGAACATCCCATCCGTGCAGGACGTATGGTTCAGAAATGAATTGAGGAACCATGGGGCCAACAAGGCCCCAGCGAAGGATGGAAAAACCATCCAACAGGCAATCTGCCAACAGGTGGCCTCAGAGGTCAACTCTGAGGACACGGCCGCGAGCCTGGAGCTTGAAGTCAAGCACTGGCAACGGAAGGAAGTGCAAGCCACCCATCGCTATACGCGTGCCCTGGAGCTGCGCAGACAGCATGCCGAACAGGCAGTGACTCAAGCGCAGACCACCCAGCTATGGAACGAACAGCAGGAGCGGGTTGTTCATGAGGCCAGACAGGCATGTTCTGCTCTATCGAGCAGATTACGTCCAGAACGCAGTATTGACAGTGGACACCTGACATCAATCCCCATGAAGTAGAAAGCTGCCAAGCGCCAGGGGTCCAAACCGATGCACACACCGCTTGATGGCTGCCCAAACTACAACCATCATCCTCACGGACAACGACATCCCTCGCTTGTGTGAGGAATGGATGGACAAGATCACTGACCTCATTGGCAGTATCCCATTGGAACTCCCTCCCTTACAGGAGGTGAATCACAAGATCAATCTCATTGATCCTGACAAACACATGCCGTATTGACTACCCAAGTGCCCCAAACACTTCCGCGAAGAATTGTCCATAAAGCTAGAATGGTACACCTCTGCCAAGTGGTGGATACCAGCAGTGGCCCATCAAGCAGTGCCAATGCTGTGTGTGCCAAAGAAAAATGGTGCTCTATGTACCATCTTTGATCTGCAACAGCAGAACGAGAACACGGTGAAGGGCATAATGCTGACGCGTTTATTTCTCATACTTGCATACTCTGTCCTCCCATTTCTCACTCCACTTCCGTGTTCGCTCCGATCACCCTTTCCCTGTTTGGCGACCGATCTTCGCTGTTTGCGCCACTCGCCATAGCCACGCCATCAACGTAGATCAACGTTTTTGGACCAACTTGGTGGATCATCACTGGTCCTATCACCTCTGCTCAACCCTCTTTCGAGGGTGTTCCTATGATCAGATTGTCATGACTTGTGTATTTCCTGCACCTCGGTATCCCCATTTCCCTTTTCGCCATACCTCCTCCACCTTCGCTCGGCTTCGTTCCCCACTTCGACCACTCCTCCTCTACATCCACTCTATTCGCTGTTCGCCCCATTCTCCGAACCGCTATTTGCTGCTCGCACATTTCGCCAGCAGGCACGCCATCAAATACGATCGACACCATTTACCCGGCGTGATTGTTCATCACTAACTCCATCGTCTTCTCAATCCAACCCCTTTGGGTGTTCATATGGCCAAAAAGTGTTCGCGGGACATCCCTTCCGTAGGTCGTGTGGGATCAACCCAGTAGATGAAGAGTCCGTGCAGGGTAGCATGTATGCGGGTCCCAAGACATGGTTTCGTACATAAGTGCCTTCGCCACCTTTACTCTCTGTCATTTCATATTCGCACTCTTCCCTCACTCTATTGTATGTTTATTCCATCTACTTAGTATCATGACTGCGCACCCCTATCCAACCCTGACTCACGATGGCCTCTTTCCTATTCGCTGATACCTTGCGAGCATTCGATTTAAGTAGTTTACATTCGCATGTATATTCTCCAGTTCAATTATCATACATCGTCCATCTTGTGCAAACTTGACCTCGTCATGATCATCGTCTTGAGCTTTCTCCTGGAGATTTCTATCTTCGACCAGAAGAGGACTTAGGCATCACTGGTGAGTTCTCATACTCCATCTTCATTACCTTAACCTTGGAACTATTTTCTGTGCTGTCAGCGAAGGGATTGTCGCAACTTAGACAGCCCTTCCATGACACCTTGTACGTTACATCATCAAGTGCCACGGGCTATTTTGCTACGACTGTAGATAGGGCAAGCTCAGTTTGGGAAACCCTCTTATCTTGTGGACATTTGTTGGTTCACCTATTCACCGAATGGCATACTTATTTGCACAGGTTATTCGGGCATTCGCTGTGTTCACTAATACATGATATTAACGCCTAAAAACCAATCTTGACAAATGCCCTTCCCCGATCAGGATGTTATCAGATGTCCCAAAGATAGCCTTTGTGATGATCCTTGGCATGTTTAGGAGCCAAGTGATACAGATGGGTGATTGCAACGCCCCATTGACATTTCAATGTCTCATGATGTCGATATTCCACGACTGCATAGGTTGCTTTGGCCATGTATACCTGGACGATATATTCATCTTCTCGCACTCAAGACAAGAACATGAGGAACATATCCGCATAGTCTTCGACATAGATGGCCAAGGAGTTCACATGGATGGCGATAAAATGCAATGCATCCGTGTGTGGAGGAGGCCTCCTATGTTTAACAATGTACAGAGGTTCCTCAGCCTCATCCAATCCCTGGCACACTACATGCCAGACATCAGTGCATACACCACCCTTTATTGGGATGTGTGCACAACAACTGTCCATTTGAATTGATGCCATTGCTGGATAAATGCTTCCAAATCATAAGGGCATTAGCCTGCAAATCCCCGATCCTGCATCCAATCGATGCATGGAACACGGACTTGATATGGGTCATTACCGACAGTTCAAAGTCTGGTGTCAGAGCTGTTTACAGCCAGGGACCAGATTGGAGAACCTGTCGACCAGCTGGCTTCTTGTCAAAGAATTGCACTGTTGCGCAGCAACACTACAGAACACACGAGCACGAAACCATTGCCGTGCTCGAAGCCCTCATGAAATGGGAGGACAAACTCCTAGGGTGAAAATTCACCCTAGTCACAGACCAGAAGGGTCTTGAGTACTTTGAGACCCAGAAGAACCTGTCTGACAGACAGGTCCAGTGTTGGGAGTTCCTATCCCATTTCAATTACAACACTGTCCACATTGACGGCATTGAGAACAAAGTAGCAGACTGCTTATCCCTCTACTATGAAAGCGACATGGGTGATATGTTACGTATCGAGATTTCCGCTAAGTCGGAACTGGAAAGGACAGCGGCTTCAACTTATAGGTTGCACCCCCAATGAACTATCGTCCTAAGTATTTCGGAAAGGAGTCGGAAGTCGGAAAGTACTGAACTGAAGGTTGGTTGGAACTTGAGGCGGAAGGCGGAAGACGGAAGGCAGAGAGACGGAGGTCTTGCTAGACTCACTGTGCTAAGAACAGGAGATGGAGCAAAAGAAATCAAGTATCGAAGGCGATTATCTGATTGCAGAATAACAGACATACATGACAGGCTTTTATACAAAGAGCTGAGACAACAGGTAATGGGATGGTACTAAGCAAATTCCGGGGGAAGCGGAAGTCGAGTAGACAATGCGTGGGAACTAACTAATTGGGAACAATGGGACTACAAGGGGGGTTCAGGGTAAGGTAAAACAATGGCAAAGAACAAGGGGTCGGGAAAACATATCTGACAACGAAACACAAGGAGGGCCGGACATATGGTCTTGATGAACGGTGAGGTGGGTCTGGTGGGTCCGAGTAATAGAGTCGAAAGAACAAGGGAATAGAACAATGGGCGGAATGTCGGAAATATTGGAGGGGCAGAAAGTGTTGCGGAACTGAATGTCAGAAGTCGGAAATGAACGGTCGTAACAGCATCTCCCTTCTAAGGTCGAGCCCCGAGAGACCACAGGTCGGATCATGTGACCTGTGAACAAACGCGTCGGAGTTCAAAAGATAGGCGGGAAGCAAACACGTCTTTATCCTAGCCACCATGAACTCCCAACCTGATCTCTCAAAGATGTCCAGTGCCGAAATGCAGAAATATTTCGACGATCTTCTTGCACAGAAGAAGCTGGCGGAAAAGCAAGCGGCCGAGGAAGCTGCATGGAAAGAGAAGGAACGGCTGGAGGAGGAGCGCAGGGAGAAGGAGCACAAGGAACAGGAGCGTCGGGACCAGGAGTGGAAGGAGAAGGAGGAACGGGACCGTAAACGCCGCGAGGAGGAGTCGCGCCTCCGCGAGGAACAGCGGAAACGGGACGCGGCCAAAAAAGCTGCAGAGGACAAGGCCGCGGCGGAAAAGGCGGGAAAGCAACGGGTGAGTCGGAAATGTTGTGTGCGTAATTCCGAGGCTGACAGGAAAACTGCCAGAAAATTGTTGAATCCGAATCCGAGGTGGAATCGGAAAGCACCGCGGAGAGCACGCCGTCCCCTGAGGGGAAGGGGAAGCAAAGGGACGTCGTCCCCGTGCTGAACCTTGTGGCGGAGCGGAAATGGAGGGCAGACGAATTTCAGCAGGCCAGGAAGAACATATACTCTGAGACCGACTGTCCCTCTGTCATGTGATAGTTCTCGTACCTTGTCCTAATGATACTGATTTTGCTCGGGTGGGTAGAACTGAGGAAGAGTTCAAGCACAGAACTATCTTTTCACGTCTTGGGGATTATTGTTGTCTTTAATTCACTCGACCCGCGGTCCTAAGACTCTAGATAGCTTTCCCCCTTAAAGTATCTGGACCCTTGGACGCCTAATAACATTCTTTGACCTCACAAAGTATTGCACAATCTGAGAACTACACGTGTTCAGTTAAATCTCTATTGCTACACTTCCTGTACCAATACTGATTCTGATTGTTCACCGGAGTATAATTTCTTAATTGGGTTCTCCGTTAAAATAGTTTCGAAGCTTGCGTGTGCTTGTAAAGTCAAATCTCTGTAGGTACCTATGTAAGAAAACACGCCTTGGGACCTGTATACATGTTACCCTGCATGGACTCTTGGTCTAATGGGTCGATCCTGCATGATCTATGGTTAGGATGGTAGATTTGTGGGAATTGGGACCGGAGAATCCTGCAACGCGGAAACGGAAAACGAGGGATGGTGAAGAGGAGAAACCCCCTTGCGACACGTGCGAGGTCAAGGGCTTGGAATGTGTGTGGTCAGAAAATCCGCGGGAAACGGCCTGTGAACGGTGCCGCGACAAGAAAAGGCGCTGTGTCGTGGATGGGTGTTCCACAAGGGTAGAGCGGAAAAGGCGAAAGGTCGAGACCGAGGGGCCCAAAACCCCTAAGTCGAAACCGGGACCGAGCGGCAAAAAGGCGGCGGAAGGATTTCCAGTGACCGGAAATTCGGACACAGCGGTACTCAACCGCTTCAGCATGGTGTCGCCGTTGTTCGACATTGCCGATTCGTTGAGGGGTATCCGGAAAACCCAACGCGGGATCCGGAACCTTCTTGCGGAGATGGCGGTGGTTCAGGCTCAACAATTGTTGTCGCTCCAGAACCAGATGACCATCGTGTTGGGGGTGTTAGAGCAGTTTAAGCGGGAGTACCAGTGGCGGAACAACATGCTCCGGGAACGAATGGAGCTGCGGATGCAGGAGCAGGAGAATGGGGCGGAAGCGGGTCCGAGCGAAAGGGCGGAAACGAGGGTGGAGACCGAGCTGGTGAACGTGGAGGTAGGGCATGCGGAAGAGGGTCCGGAAGCGGAGAACGAGGGCGAGGGCGAGGGGGAAATGATGAGGGAGGAGTACGTGTCGAAGGGTCTTGTAATTAATTTCTTGAAGTGTCGGAAAATAGCGTATCGGAAGATTAATATTTGACATATGACTTGAGAACTGTAAGAAAACAATGGGTATCAGAAATAAGGTCGGAATTGACTAAGGCGCGGAAATGGGGCCAGGTTTATCAGGATATGACTTGTGAACATCAGAGACGAGGTCAGAGGTGTGGTCTAGTTCCATGGTGGAAATCCACGAGGTCTCTTCGTCAGTGTTTTCATAGCCTGCCCACTTGACTAGGTACTGGAGTTGGCAGCGGTATCCTCTGTCGAGCTTTGAGTTGAGAATCTCCAAGATCTTGTATTCCAGTTCTCCGTCGACGATGACTGGTGGAGGCAGAGGTTGTTCTCGATTCAGAATTGTATTCGGAACTGCTGGCTCAAGCATGGAGATGTGGAATACCAGATGTACTGCGCGCATATTGTCAGGAAGTCTGAGAGTGAAAGAATGACTGCCGGCCTTAGCGATGATCTTGTAAGGACCAAGGTATTTGTCAGAGAGCTTCTTCAAGGGGCGAGTGGTGCAGAAGTTTTCAGCTTTGACAAAGACTTTGTCGCCTATCTCGAATGCCGGTTGCGGAAGATGTTTCCGATCGGCGGAAGTTTGGTATCTCTTCTGGGCAGCGGATATGATCTCTTGGAGGTGCTGGTGAAGGTCGTCAAGTTCCACAACGAAATCTCGGGCTCTTGCAGAGGCGAGGTCGCGTTCAGGGTGGATGGTGAGATTCGGGTGGTAGCCCTTGTTGGCATAAAAGGGTGAGATTCCGGTGGTGGTGGAAGGCGCATTGTTGTAAGCAAATTTCGTGAGCAGAAGGAGGTCGGACCAATTGCTGTGTTGGTAGTTGCAATAGACGCGGAGATACTGCTCAAGGGTCTGATTAGTACGTTCCGTTTGTCCGTCTCCTTCGGGATGATAACCAGAAGTGAAGTGGAGTTTCATGTCGAGAGCCTTGCCGAGCGTGTGGAAAAAGGAGGACACGAATTCTGATCCACGGTCGGAAGTCACATGGGAAGGAATTCCGTGCTTGGAAAAGACGTGGAGCACAAAGAGTTGTGTGAGCTGGGTGGAAGTGATGGTGTCGTAGGTGGGAATGAAGATGGACTGCTTTGTAAGGCGGTCAACGATCACTAGAATGGTATCATAGCCAGATGACTTAGGAAGTTTCTCAATGAAATCCATGGATATTGAATTCCATGGTTGTTCCAGGATTGGAAGTTGTTTCAGAAGGCCGTAGGGTTTGTGATGTTGGGGCTTGGCACGCATACAGGTGGTGCATGACTTGCAATAGTCTTGGACCATCATGCAGAGAAGGGGCCAAGTGTAGGTATGTCGGATTATGTCGAGGGTTTTGTTCTGGCCTTGGTGTCCTGAGAGCGGGTGATCGTGGCTTTGCTGGAGCATGCAAAGTCGTAGATCGTTGGTATCCGGAACGTAAATCTGGGACTTGTACGGTAGAAATCCGTCGGAATCGAGGGACCATCCAGGACTGGTTGGGTCATCGAGGTGGGTTGCGGAGATGGGGGCGGAATGAAGTGCGGAACGGATGTCGGAATGGAGAGACTCAGTGTCCATAATGATTGAGGCGTGGAGTAGCGGAAACTGCAATGCTGTGGCACGCAGGGACGATGCCAGTTGCTCAGTGGAGAATACTGGGCGGAAATTGTGCAGATTAACACTGGCATAGTCGCTACTTCCCTCTTTTGGGTAGACGTCCCAACGTCTAGTGAGCACATCGGGTTTTGCTCCGAGCTTTCCGGGGCGGAAGCGGATCACCATGTTAAACTGTGAGAGATATTCAGACCAGCGGACTTGATGGCAAGTCAAAATCTTAGTAGTCGCGAAATACTCAAGGTTTTTATGATCCGTTACAACGTCGGTCAGATAGGTTGGACCTTCGAGGTAGTGTTGCCAAATTTTGAAGGCTTCGAAGATTGCAAGTAGTTCCTTATCGTGGACGTCGTAGTTGAGTTCCGGGGTGGAAAAGGTGTGGGAATGAAAGGCGATCGGATGAATTTCTCCGTTGTTGGGGGAAATGATGGAAAGGATTGCGGCTAGTGCATAGTCGGAAGCGTCAGTTTCAAGTACAAGTTGGGCATCAGGAAATCCAGAAACCGAGTATGGGAGCCGTAGTGAAGGCCGATTTGAGGGCTTCAAATGCGGAACGGCATTCCGGAGTGAAATTCCATGGGGCACCCTTCCTGGTGAGATGAGTGAGCGGAACAGTAATGTCGGAAAAATTATAAATGAAACGCCGGTAAAAGTTGGCGAAGCCGAGGAAAGACTGCACATCCTTAACACGTCGGGGTTCCGGCCATTCCTGAATTGCCTTGACTTTGTCCTCTGCCATGGTAAGACCCATAGGGGAGAGGATGAAGCCGAGGTATTCAACCGTGTCGCGATGCCATTCGCATTTCTCTGCTTTTGCGTAGAGATGATGTTTGCGTAGCCAGCGGAGTACTTCGCGGACATGTTCCCGATGTTTCTCCGGTGTGTCGGAATAAATGAGGATGTCGTCAATGTAGACTAGAACGCATACGTCAAGGAGGTCGGAGAATATGTTGTTCATAAAGCGCTGAAAAGCAGCGGGAGCATTGGTTAGGCCAAAGGCATGACAACCCACTCAAAAGCACCGTAGCAGGTGTGGAAAGTGGTTTTCCACTCGTCACCTTCCCGGATGCGGACAAGGTGATAAGCATGCCGAAGGTTGATTTTGGTGTAGATCTTCACCCTGCGGGGAGTGTCGAGGAGATTGGAAATGCGTGGAAGCGGATATTTGTCCTTCTTGGTGAGGGCATTGAGTCTGCAGAAATCGACGCAGAGGCGGAGAGATCCATCCTTCTTTTTGACGAAAAGGACCGGAGCGCCGTGCGGAGACAGCGAGGGGCGGATAAAGCCCATGTTGAGATGTTCATCGACGAACTCTCGGAGAGTCTGGAGTCCACTTTGTGAAAGGGAGTAGATCGGTCCAAGGGGTGGAGATGCTTCTTCCAAATCTATCTTCATATTGTAAGGTCGATGTTCAGCAGGTTTATCGGCTTTGGCCTTATTGAACACGTCCGGGAAGTCACGATATTCTTCCGGAACTGAGCCCATGTCGATGGGAGCGGAAGTCGAGGCGGAACGAGCCTTGACTGAAGCCGAATCGGAAAGATGAAGCTGGAAAATGGTCGTATCTTCTTGCCATTGCAATACGCGGAAAGCGGTGGTGGAAACAAGCACAATTCGAGGAGCTTCGAGGGGCGGAGGTGCTAAAGTGGGACCGGAGTGCGGAACTGAATCCACAAGCGGAGTTGCAGAAGAGGCCTGAACCACCTTTGCGGATGACATCAGAATAGACGGAAGTTGATCTGGGGTACGGAACTGTATTTGACCCAATGCCCAGTTAATCGACGGATTATATCGGGTGAGCCAATTGTGTCCTAGTACAACGGAACAGCTAGCATCTAGCCGAGTAACATAAAACGTAACTTCATGGTTGTCCCCAGTAGCAAAACGGATAGACAGGTCCATGACTTGGGAAATTGCCGTGTTGGAAGACCCATCGAAAAGGCGGAGCGGAATAGTCGGAATGTTGCGGGTCGGAAGTTTATGTTTCAAAACAAAGTCGGAATTGAGGAAACAATGAGTCGAACCGGAGTCGATCAATGCTGTAAACGGGGGTACGGAAATGGTGTCGGAAGTGAGCGGAACAGAGAGGGAGTCGGAGGACGAAAGAGCGGATACGTTGAGTTTAACCTTGTTTGTCGCACGAATGGGGTCAACACAGCCCTCAGCTCGTGCGGAGGCCGGAGGACTGCTGACTATTTTTTTGCATCTGTAGCGGGAGCCGCTTCGGATTTCTCTTCCGTCTTCGCCGCACGGCCCTTGGCCTTAGCAGCAGAAGCGGAAGCTCGGGTGCAATCGCAAGCGACGTGACCACCTTTGCCACAGAAAAGGCAAAGGTTGTTGTCCATGCGACGCTGGCGTTCTACAGGGGTTAGTTTTCCATCCTTCCCAAGTTTGTCGGAAAGGTCCAGAGTGCTCTTCCAGGTGTTGGTGTTGGAACCAGAGGCCTGGTTGTTGCGAGGGGTGGAGTTGTTGTTGTTGTTGTTGTTTCCGGAGCTGTTGTTTCCGGAATTAGTCTTCTTCTTGTCTTTGTCAGACTTCTTGTTGGAAGACTTGTCGTTCTTGCTCTGGGCGGAAGTTTCTCGAGCGATCTCGGAATGTCTTTCCCAGTAGCGCGAATCAATGGATTGGGCAAGGTTGCGAAGGTCGGTAAGGGTGGCGGGTTTTCCGACACGGGCAATTTCATCCTTGATCCAGGATGGCAAGCCCATGTAAAACTGGCATTGGAGTGCGGCTTCTCCCCATTGGACTCGAGGAGTGAGCTGCTGGAATGTGACGATATATTTAGCTATCTTATGAGTGTCTTTCATACGAAGCTTATCGAGTTCATTTTCCGCATCGGCTTCCATGTCAAATGGTCTGAAGTTGCTGTGTAGTTCGGAAACGAAGTTGTGGTAATCGTCGGCCCAGTCGACGAGAGCGAACGGATCCATGAGGGCGGGTTCGAAGTAGTCGAGCGCCATGCCTTGGAGATAGGAAAGGGCGTAATTGACCTTTCGTTCGTCGTCGGGAAAGGCGTCGGGACGATTGTGGAAGTTGAGTTGAAGCTGGACCAGAAATGGCTGGAGCTTCTTGGGGTCGGAACCGTCGAACTGATATGGTTCACGGACTTTGGTCTTGGGGCGTGGCGGTGCTTGGGCCGGGCGCTGAAGTTGGCCGGCTAGCATGGCAATAGCTTGTGCAAGATCCGGAACTGGCGCTTGTGGAACTGGGTTGGTGGGAATTTGAGGTGGGATTGGAGGTGGAGGACCGCCGGGAGGACCGCCTGGGGGACCGCTGGGTGGGCCGCCATGAGGGCCGCCTGGGGGTGGTCCTGGTGGGGGTGGTGGTGGTGGAGCTGGGCGTCGAAATGACGCTGCTGTTTGTTCGCCGCTGCTACTCATAGAATTCCCATCATAGTCAGGATTGTCATAGGGATTAGCATCGGGAACTTCTTCGAAGCATTGCAGAATCGCGTCGGAGAGCTCATCGTCGGCACGAGAGCTGCCGGAGGGTTCCGCATGCCTTGGTGCTGCGGACCTAAGACTGCCAAAATAAGAGAGAGCTTCGACAGCTCCTGCTCGAGCTGAAGTAGCTGTGGTACGAGGAGGCATAGTGATAGTTATCGGGTGGGAATCAGATAATACTGTTACATATCGAGATTTCCGCTAAGTTGGAATGGAAAGGACAGCGGCTTCAACTTATAGGTTGCGCCCCCAATGAACTATCGTCCTAAGTATTTCGGAAAGGAGTCGGAAGTCGGAAAGTACTGAACTGAAGGTTGGTCGGAACTTGAGGCGGAAGGTGGAGAGACGGAGGTCTTGCTAGACTCGCTGTGCTAAGAACAGGAGATGGAGCAAAAGAAATCAAGTATCGAAGGCGATTATCTGATTGCAGAATAACAGACATACATGACAGGCTTTTATACAAAGAGCTGAGACAACAGGTAATGGGATGGTACTAAGCAAATTCCAGGGGGAGCGGAAGTCGAGTAGACAATGCGTGGGAACTAACTAATTGGGAACAATGGGACTACAAGGGGGGTTCAGGGTAAGGTAAAACAATGGCAAAGAACAAGGGGTCGAGAAAACATATCTGACAACGAAACACAAGGAGGGCCGGACATATGGTCTTGATGAACGGTGAGGTGGGTCTGGTGGGTCCGAGTAATAGAGTCGAAAGAACAAGGGAATAGAACAATGGTGTTACGACCGTTCATTTCCGACTTCTGACCCTCAGTTCCGCCACAACGTTCCGCCCCTCCGACATTTCCGACATTCCGCCCCTTGTACATTTCCCTTGTTCTTTCAACGCTATTACTCGGACCCACCGGACCCACCTCGCCATCCATCAAAACCATATATCCGGTCACCCTTGTAGTTCGTTGTCAGATATGTTTTCCCGACCCCTTGTTCTTTGCCATTGTTCTACCTTACCCTGAACCCCCCTTGTAGTCCCATTGTTCCCAATTATTAGTTCCCACACATTGTACTCGACTTCCGCTTCCTCCGGAATTTGCTTAGTACAACACCATTACTTGTTGCTCTGCGCTTTGTATAAAAACCCCCTCATGTATGTCTGTTATTCTGCAATCAGATAATCACCTTCGATACTTGATTTCCTTCGCTCCATCTCCTGTTCTTAGCACAGCGAGTCTAGCAAGATCTCAGTCTCTCCGTCTTCCGCTTTCCGCCTCAGTTCCGACTCAAGTTCCGACCAAACCTTGGTCAGTACTTTCCAACTTCCGACTCATTTCCGAAATACCTAGGACGATAGTTCATTGGGGGCGCAACCTATAAGTTGAAGCCGCTGTCCTTTCCAGTTCCGACTTAGTGGAAATCTCGATACGTAACAGTATTATCTGATTCCCACCCGATAACTATCACTATGCCTCCTCGTACCACAGCTACTTCAGCTCGAGCAGGAGCTGTCGAAGCTCTCTCTTATTTTGGCAGTCTTAGATCCGCAGCACCAAGGCACGCGGAACCCTCCAGCAGCTCTCGTGCCGACGATGAGCTTTCCGATGCTTTTCCGCAACGTTCGAAGAAGTTCCCGACGCTAATCCCGACGACAATCCCGACTACGACGGGAATTCGACGAGTAGCAGCGGCGAACAAACAGCAGCGTCATTCCGACGCCCAGCTCCACCACCACCACCTCCACCAGGACCACCTCCAGGCGGCCCTCCAGGCGGCCCTCATGGCGGCCCACCCGGCGGTCCCCAGGCGGTCCTCCACCTCCAATTCCACCTCAGATTCCCGCCAACCCAGTTCCGCCCGCGCCAGTTCCGGATCTTGCACAAGCCATCGCCATGCTAGCCGGACAACTCCAGCGCCCGGCCCAAGCACCACCACGCCCCAAGACAAAGGTCCGCGAACCAGATCAGTTCGACGGTTCCGACCCCAAGAAGCTCCAGCCATTTCTGGTTCAGCTTCAACTCAATTTCCGTGATCGTCCCGACGCCTTTCCCGACGACGAACGAAAGGTCAATTATGCCCTTTCCTATCTCCGAGGCACGGCGCTCGACTATTTCGAACCCGCCCTCATGGATCCGTTCGCTCTCGTCGACTGGGCCGACGATTACCCCAATTTCATTTCCGAACTCCGCAGCAACTTCGGACCATTTGATATGGAAGCCGATGCGGAAAATGAACTCGATAAGCTTCGCATGAAAGACACTCATAAGATAGCTAAATATATCGTCACGTTTCAGCAGCTCGCTCCTCGAGTCCAATGGGGAGAAGCCGCACTCCGACGCCAGTTTTACATGGGCTTGCCATCCCGCATCAAGGATGAAATTGCCCGCGTCGGAAAACCCGCCACCCTTACCGACCTCCGCAACCTCGCCCAATCCATCGATTCGCGCTACTGGGAAAGACACTCCGAGATTGCTCGTGAAACTCCGCCCAGAGCAAGAACGACAAGTCTTCCGACAAGAAGTCTGATAAAGACAAGAAGAAGACCAATTCCGGAAACACCAACTCCGGAAACAACAACAACAACAGTTCCGGATCCAACTCCGGCAACCGGAACAACAACAACACCCCTCGGAACAACCAGGCCTCTGGTTCTAACACCAACGCCCGGAAGAGCACCCCGGATCTTTCCGACAAACTTGGGAAGGACGGAAAACTAACCCCTGTAGAACGCCAGCGTCGCATGGACAACAACCTTTGCCTCTTCTGCGGCAAAGGAGGTCACGTCGCTCGCGACTGCACTCGCGCTTCCGCCTCCGCTGCTAAGGCCAAGGGCCGCGCAGCAAAGACGGAAGAGAAATCCGAAGCGGTTCCCGCTGCGGATTCAAAAAAATAGTCAGCAGTCCTCCGGCCTCCGCACGAGCTGAGGGCTGTGTTGACCCCATTCGTGCGACAAACGAGGTTAAACTCAACGCATCCGCTCTTTCGTCCTCCGACTCTCTCTCTGTTCCGCTCACTTCCGACACCATTTCCGCACCCCCGTTTACAGCATTGGTCGACTCCGGTTCGACTCATTGTTTCCTCGATTCCGACTTTGTTTTGAAACATAAACTTCCGACCCGCAACATTCCGACTATTCCGCTCCGCCTTTTCGACGGGTCTTCCAACACGGGAATTTCCCAAGTTGTGGATCTGTCTATCCGTTTCGCTACTGGGGACAACCATGAAGTTACGTTTTACGTTACTCCGCTAGATGCTAGCTGTTCCGTTGTACTAGGACACAATTGGCTCACCCGATATAATCCGTCGATTAACTGGGCATTGGGTCAAATACAGTTCCGTACCCCGGATCAACTTCCGTCTATTCCGACGTCTCCGCAAAGATGGCTCAGGCCTCTTCTGCAACTCCGCTCGTGGATTCAGTTCCGCACTCCGGTCCCGCTTTAGCACCTCCGCCCCTCGAAGCTCCTCGAATTGCGCTCGTTTCCGCCACCGCTTTCCGCGTATTGCAACGGCAAGATGATACGACCGTTTTCCAGCTTCACCTCTCCGATTCGGCTTCAGTCAAGGCTCGTTCCGCCTCGACTTCCGCTCCGGTCGACATGAGCTCAGTTCCGGAAGAATATCGTGACTTCCCGGACGTGTTCAATAAGGCCAAAGCCGACAAACCTGCTGAACATCGACCTTACGACTTGAAGATAGATTTGGAAGAAGGAGCATCTCCGCCCCTTGGACCGATCTACTCCCTTTCGCAAAGTGAACTCCTAACTCTCCGAGAGTTCGTCGATGAACATCTCAACATGGGCTTTATCCGCCCTTCGCTGTCTCCGCACGGCGCTCCGGTCCTCTTCGTCAAGAAGAAGGATGGATCTCTCCGCCTCTGCGTCGATTTCCGCGGACTCAATGCCCTCACTAAAAAGGACAAATATCCGCTTCCGCGCATTTCCGACTTACTCGACACTCCCCGCAGGGCGAAGATCTACACCAAAATTGACCTCCGGCACGCTTATCACCTTGTCCGCATCCGGGAAGGTGACGAGTGGAAAACCACCTTCCGCACCCGCTACGGTGCCTTTGAGTGGACTGTCATGCCTTTTGGTCTAACCAACGCTCCCGCCGCTTTTCAGCGATTCATGAACGACGTATTTTCCGACCTCCTCGACGTATGCGTTCTAGTCTACATTGACGACATCCTCATCTATTCCGACACACCGGAAAAACATCGGGAACATGTCCGCGAAGTACTCCGCCGCCTACGCAAACACCATCTCTACGCAAAAGCAGAGAAATGCGAATGGCATCGCGACACGGTCGAATACCTCGGCTACATCCTCTCTCCAACAGGTCTTACCATGGCAGAGGACAAGGTCAAGGCAATTCAAGAATGGCCGGAACCCCGACGTGTTAAGGATGTGCAGTCTTTCCTTGGCTTCGCCAACTTTTACCGGCGTTTCATTTATAATTTTTCCGACATTACTGTTCCGCTCACGCGTCTCACCAGGAAGGGTGCCCCATGGAATTTCACACCGGAATGCCGTTCCGCATTTGAAGCCCTCAAATCGGCCTTCACCACGGCTCCCATACTCGGTTTCTGGATTCCTGATGCCCAACTTGTACTCGAAACCGACGCTTCTGACTACGCGCTAGCCGCCATTCTTTCCATCATTTCACCCGACGACGGAGAAATTCATCCGATCGCCTTTCATTCCCGCACCTTTTCCGCCCCGGAACTCAACTACGACGTCCACGATAAGGAACTACTTGCGATTTTCGAAGCCTTCAAAATCTGGAGACATTACCTCGAAGGTCCAACTTATCCGATCGACGTTGTAACGGATCATAAGAACCTTGAGTATTTTGCAACCACTAAGATTTTGACTCGCCGTCAAGTCCGCTGGTCTGAATACCTCTCACAGTTCAACATGGTGATCCGTTTCCGCCCCGGAAAGCTCGGAGCAAAACCCGACGCGCTCACTAGACGTTGGGACGTCTACCCAAAAGAGGGAAGTAGCGACTATGCCAGCGTTAATCCGCACAATTTCCGCCCAGTATTCTCCACTGACAACTGGCATCGTCCCTGCGTGCCACAGCATTGCAGTTTCCGCTACTCCGCGCCTCAATTATTATGGACACCGAGTCTCTCCATTCCGACATCCGTTCCGCACTCCGTTCCGACCCCACCTCCGCAACCCACCTCGATGACCCCACCAGTCCTGGATGGTCCCTCGATTCCGACGGATTTCTCCGGTAAAAGTCCCGGATTTACGTTCCGGATACCAACGATCTACGACTTCGCGTGCTTCAGCAAAGCCACGATCATCCGCTCTCAGGACACCAAGGCCAGAACAAGACCCTCGACATAATCTGACGTACCTATACTTGGCCTCTCCTCCGCACGATGGTCCAAGACTACTGCAAGTCATGCACCACCTGTATGCGAGCCAAGCCTCAACGTCACAAACCCTACGGCCTCCTGAAGCAACTTCCGATCCCGGAACAACCGTGGAATTCAATATCCATGGATTTCATTGAGAAACTTCCTAAGTCATCCGGCTATGATACCATTCTAGTGATCGTTGACCGCCTCACAAAGCAGTCCATCTTTATTCCGACCTACGACACCATAACTTCCGCCCAGCTCGCACAGCTCTTTGTGCTCCACGTCTTTTCCAAGCACGGAATCCCTTCCCATGTCACTTCCGACCGTGGATCCGAATTCGTGTCCTCCTTTTTCCGCACACTCGGCAAGGCTCTCGACATGAAACTCCACTTCACTTCCGGTTATCACCCCGAAGGAGACGGACAAACGGAACGTACTAATCAGACCCTTGAGCAGTATCTCCGCGTCTATTGCAACTACCAACACAGCAATTGGTCCGACCTTCTTCCGCTCGCGGAATTTGCCTACAACAATGCGCCTTCCGCTACCACCGGAATTTCACCCTTTTACGCCAACAAGGGCTACCACCCGAATCTCGCCATCCACCCCGAACGCGACCTCGCCTCTGCAAGAGCCCGAGATTTCGTTGTGGAACTTGACGACCTTCACCAGCACCTCCGAGAGAACATTACCGCTGCCCAGAAGAGATACCAAACTTCCGCTGATCGGAAACGCCTTCCGCAACCGGCATTCGAGATTGGCGACAAAGCCTTTGTCAAAGCGGAAAACTTCCGCACCACTCGTCCCTCGAAGAAACTCTCTGAGAAATACCTCGGTCCTTACGAGATCATCGCTAAGGCCGGCAGTCGTTCTTTCACCCTCAGACTTCCTGACAATATGTGCGCAGTACATCCGGTATTCCATGTCTCTATGCTTGAGCCAGCAGTTCCGAATACAATTCCGAATCGAGAACAACCTCCACCTCCGCCAGTCGTCATCGACGGAGAACCGGAATATGAGATTTCGGAAATTCTCAACTCCAAGCTCAACAGAAGATACCGCTGCCAACTCCAGTACCTAGTCAAGTGGGCAGGCTATGAAAACACTGACGAAGAGACTTCGTGGATTTCCGCCACGGAACTTGACCACGCCTCTGACCTCGTCTCTGATTTCCACAAGTCATATCCTGACAAGCCTGGCCCCATTTCCGCGCCCTAG
The DNA here is from genome assembly GCA_015179125.1 of Gautieria morchelliformis. Lineage (NCBI taxonomy): Eukaryota > Fungi > Basidiomycota > Agaricomycetes > Gomphales > Gomphaceae > Gautieria > Gautieria morchelliformis. The sequence continues at coordinate 171,809 of WHVA01000171.1, read as the reverse complement.
TCAATTCCGACCTCATTCCGACACCACGGCTTGCTTACATTTCTCAAGTCATAATTCAAAAGAAAATCCGATTATTATTCCAATATACTAATTTCCGACACTTCAAGAAAATACTACAAGTCACCTCGACACCCTACTCCTCCCTCATGGTCTCCGCCTCGACCTCCCTTTCCGTTTCCGGATCCTTTTCCGACCCTCCTACCTCGACGACCACCAACTCCGTGTCTAACCGTTCCCTCATTGTTTCCGCCTCTTCCTCGTTCTCCGCTTCCGCACCCTCTTCCGCATGCCCCATCGGCACACTCACCAGCTCTGTCTCCACCCTCGTTCCCGCCTCATTCTCCTGCTCCTCTCGCAACCCCAGTTGGTCCCGGAACAAATCGTTCCGCCACCGGAACTCCCGCTTCAGCTGCTCCAAAACCGTTGACATTACAGTCATCTGATTTTGGAATGACAACACTTGGTGCTGTTGAACCTCTGCCATTTCCAGCAAAATGTTCCGGATCCCGCGCTGCGTTTTCCGGATCCCCCTCAAGGACTCGGCGATATCGAGTAGGGGCGACGCCATGGTGAAGCGGTTTAACACCGCTGTTTCCGACTGCCCGGTCACCAGAAAGCCTTCCGCGCCCTTTTTCCCGCTCGACCTTGGTTTTGACTTTGGGGTTTCTGGCCCCTCGGTCTCGACTTTCCGCCTCTTCCGCTCCACCCTCGCGGAACAACCGTCCACGACGCACCGCCTCTTCTTGTCACGGCACCGATCGCAAGCGGTTTCCCGCGGATTTTCCGACCAGATACACTCAAGCCCCTTCACCTCGCATGTGTCGCAGGGCGCCTTTTCTTCTTCCCCGTCCCTTGTCTTCCGTTTCCGGGTCGCGGGATTCTCCGGCCCCAACTCCCGGAGGTCGACAATGCGGGCCATCTTGCTCTTCCTGGCCTGTTGAAATTCGTCCGCCCTCCTTTTCCGATCCGCCACAAGGTTCACAACAGGAACTACTTCCTGTTGTTTTCCCTTCCCTTCAGGAGACGGTGTGTTTTCCGCCGTGTCTTCCGACTCCGGTTCGGAATCGGATTCGACGATTATTTTCTGCCAAGTTTCTTTAGTCAGTCTCGGGATGAGACTCAGAACCTTTCCGACTCACCCGGGATTGTTCCGTTTTCTCCGCCACGGCCTTGTTTCCCGCAGCCTTTTTGACCGCATCCCGTTTCCGCTGTTCTTCACGGACGCGCGATTCCTCCTCGCGACGTTTGCGGTCACGCTCCTCCTTCTCTTTCCGCTCCCGTTCCAGACGCTCCTGTTCCTTGCGCTCTTTCTCTTTGCGCTCCTCCTCCAGACGCTCTTTCTCCTTCCGCGCCGCTTCCTCGGCCTCGCGCTTTTCGGCCAACTCCTTTTGCGCGAGCATGTCAGCAAAGTGTTCTTTCATCTCAGCACTGGTCATTTTGGAGAAGTCGACTGGAGTGCTCATGATGGACTAAACAGAAGACGCGTTCTTGCTTCCCGCCTATCTTTCAAACTCCGACGCATTTGTTCACAGGTCACGTGATTCCGACTTGTGGTCTCGCGGGGCTCGACCTTAGAAGGGAGATACTGTTACGACCGTTCATTTCCGACTTCCGACCCTCAGTTCCGCCACTCCTTCCGCCCCTCCAATAGTTCCGCACAACGTTCCGCCCCTCCGACATTTCCGACATTCCGCCCCTTGTACATTCCCTTGTTCTTTCGACTCTATTACTCGGACCCACCGGACCCACCTCGCCATCCATCAAAACCATATATCCGGTCACCCTTGTAGTTCGTTGTCAGATATGTTTTCCCGACCCCTTGTTCTTTGCCATTGTTCTACCTTACCCTGAACCCCCCTTGTAGTCCCATTGTTCCCAATTAGTTAGTTCCCACACATTGTACTCGACTTCCGCTTCCTCCGGAATTTGCTTAGTACAACACCATTACTTGTTGCTCTGCGCTTTGTATAAAAACCCCCTCATGTATGTCTGTTAATCTGCAATCAGATAATCACCTTCGATACTTGATTTCCTTCGCTCCATCTCCTGTTCTTAGCACAGCGAGTCTAGCAAGATCTCAGTCTCTCTCTCAGCCTTCCGTCTTCCGTCTTCCGCCTTCCGCCTCAGTTCCGACTCAAGTTCCGACCAAACCTCTGGTCCAGTACTGTCCAACTTCCGGCTCATTTCCGAAATACCTAGGACGATAGTTCATTGGGGGCGCAACCTATAAGTTGAAGCTGCTGTCCTTTCCAGTTCCGACTTAGTGGAAATCTCGATACGTAACAGAAGTGACATCCAGTGGAAGGACCAGGATGTAAGAGAGTGGTCCAGTTGCCATGTTCAGGATGTAACCCAAGGATGGCCAGGACGAGTTTGAACCAGGAACTGATAGTGGCAAAAGCATCAAGGCAGTGTGGAGTTCGGGAATGCTGTCGAAGATAGCCAGGGGGGAAATCATCATGGAGGCCATGGCAACCATCATAGGTGGTAGTATGGAAGTGGTGCCAAAAGGAAAGGTGATCGAGAGAGGACCCCAATCGATGATGGGTTTTGTAGAGTGAAGCCAAGGGAGCCCAAGAATGATAGTGGCCAAAGGGTGTATATTTGTGATAAGTAATGAAATGTCCTGCAAAGAGGAGTTGCTGAATGTGAGACTAGTATCAAGATATTCATGAATGAAACCGCCTGTAGCTGGCTTTCCATCGAAAAGGCAGAGAGCAATTGGCGAACGAAGTGATGTACAGGTGAAGCCAGGACGGGAGGAGAATGAGCTGTCAATGAAATTCAAAGTGGCACCAGAGTTGATGAGAGCTGGAATGGAGTTGGAGAGACCAGGCAGGTGTACATGGACAATGAAAGATGAGTCAGAATGGGAACCAATAGGGGCAAAGAGATAAACAGATGGTACAGAGTGAATGGGATTGGTGTTCGAAGAAATAGAGTGACCCATCATTAACACCACAGAGGGATCGCAAACTAGTTTTCTTCAGGAGAGTCTTCCCTATCTTTGCAGACCTCATTGAGAGTTGTGACCTGAGGATCACCTTCGAGGGTGAAGATATCCCTGCCAGTAAGTGAGGCAGGCTCCTGATAACGGCACCCCTTTGTGTGCTGGGTGGGGGTTTTGCCGCAATATGGACAAAGGCCTTTGGATTTTCGTTGCTCTTTCTGGGCTTCAGTGAGGCATCCAGTGGCATCGAGGATACCAGAGAGGTCTTTCTGTTCACCAGGATTAGCCGCTGCAGGGGGTCTGGAGTGAGCATTAGCACGAGGTGTGGAAGATGACTCAGAAGAGGAAGGGAGACAAATGGAAGTTGTAGTCTGCTTTTCACCTTGGTGTTCCCAGTAGCAATTGTTGATGTGAAGAGCCTGACATTAAGATCATTGAGGGTTGCAGGATGTTCATAAGAGAGCATGTGGTCTTTGATATGCTCGGTGAAGCTGTTATAGAAAGTGTCATAAAGGGTGGCATCATTCCACTCAACGTAAGAGGACAACTCAGCAAAAGTGGTCATGTGGTGATTGATGGGTGTTGAGCATCTTGAGTTTGCGAATAGCTTGTTAGGACACCTATTGTTAGAATAAATGGGATAATTATCTCACATCATTCCATGGTCTAAACAACGTCTAACTGAATTTATTATCTGGGAGAAATTATCCATGCACCAGTAGCAGTGCCTGCCCTGGAAAGCAGGCACCTGGGCCCTGGTCAGAAGAAAATATTGCTATGGCACTTATAGTACCATACAGGGACATCGGATGCGATGGAAAGCACAGTATATAGTCCTATCTATGGACATACTGAATAGCTACCTCAGGGGAGAGGTACAGAGATGGCAAATGCCCTGCCAAGGCTGCTGTAAGCACACAGCACAGGAGACACAAGATTCTTTTCCATTCTATTCCCCTGACTAGCTTCACTGATTACGAATGATATTTCATGTTGAAAGGGGATTTGTATGCTGCTCCAAAGGTCCCAACTTAGATACTTGTCAGTAGGACAAGTATCCCCATCATTGTTCCTGCCCCACAGCTGTATGCAGCCTGTGGAGCATTTCCCCTATCAAAGGACAGTATTCCGACCCATTCACTCATTATCTTGAACACTGGTAGTCACTACTATTATAGTATAAGTAGATACCATAAATGTACGAACAAAACATCCAGAAAAACACTGTTTCACCCCCTGAAGTACCTGTAGACTTGTTTGATAGCTACAGAGCTTAATTCTTGATAGTGTTCTCTAATTCTTTGTTGAGAGTCTACTATAACTGGTTACACTATACTGTTCCAAAAGCTAACGCTTTGGACACCTTGTTCCTCTGTTATCACCTATTTTCTCCTAGACTCGGTCACGTGACCTACTCCAAGTGGTGACGCGCTCGCTCCACCGAGCTTAGTCAGCTCACACATACATCGGGCACAGGGGTGCACAAAGGATACCCTACTCCTTGAGCAATCAGAATTCATTATTCTGATTAATCTCATATTAATTCCAAAACCTATATGATGTTGGCCTGACAGAAAAGACGATTAAGCTCATCAAAAAAGGTATGCCAGTCACTTGGAATGGGAGGATCTGGGACCTGAATGAGAAAGGGTTGCCACCAAATCAAGGCAATGTCGCTGAGGTAGGATGCTGCATAGGAGACTCATTGTCGCTCGTGCTGGCACTTTTGGGGCTTGTTGTTGAAGACCATAACACAACTAGTGATGAATGTTCAGAGAAGGCGAGACTCCTTTCCTGTGAATTTGTCAGGTTTCGCAGCATGAGAATCACCATCAGGAGCCACCTGAGGGTAGGCGAAAGGAAAGGGATAATAAGGGTTCCAGGGGAATCCTGGTTGCAGCCAAGGTCCTCCACGAGGAGACAGAGGTGGGCCAGGATGTCCAGGAGGCCCAATTGGAGGTACTTCAACCTGGGGCAAAGGTGGCCTGAAAGGTGGTGGTGGAGGAGGCACAAGCCTGCTGGGTGGGGCAGGAATCTCTGCTGGAGGTTGTTGTTGGGGTGGTTTACCTGTGAATAGAGGAGGCGCAGGCCCACCAGGTAGGACAGGAATCTGTGCTGGAGGTTGTTGCAGGGGTGGTTGACCCATGAAGGGGTGAGGTTATCCTGTGAATAGAGGAGGGGCACCTCCGAATTGTGGCACGGGCGCAGCATTCAGATTGTAGTAAGGCATTCCCCTAAAAGCATAGCCAAGGTGTTGTCCGAGTGCAAGGGCAGTGTAATGCCCCCTGATCCACTAAAGGTGCCTGGAGAGGAAGGCCCTGTTGGGAATCGGCTCGAAGGTGGTCACTGTGTACCAAATGGTGAGGACTGCGAAGAGGCTGTGAATTGTGCAAAGAGTGATGTGAGTGATGGGAATGAGATGAAGATTGGTGTGAAGCAGGCATGTGAGCCCGAAATCCTGCTTGAACAGGGGTGATGTGCCCAGTATTGAGAGGTGGTGTAGGACACATATATGGAGGATGTTAGGTGTAGTGTACATTGAGAAAAGGATTCAGAGTATGACTTGGTGAGGCTGGTGGCAAGTGGGGCTGTGTGAAGGCCAATTGTAATCGGGATCCTGAGGCACTGATGATCCAAGGGAGCCTAGAAGGATAAGGTGGTTGAAAGCTGCTAGGGTTCTGTGGTCGATTGCCAGGTGAATTAACGGCCATTAGGTGGCATAAAGGATCAGCACTGGGCCTGTGACCGGATATGGGGGTGCTTGCCGAAAGTGGGTGCTCAGGTGAGAAGTGTTGTTCGCATGGAGTTAACTGGTGTTGAACATCAAAATGGTGTGGTGACGCGTGCTTGGGGACCAGATGGTGTGGTGTAGGCCAAGATGCAGACATGGCAACCAAGCAAGAGAAAGGGATGATATTTTCAGCAGGGTCTTGCAAAGGGAATGAGGCGGAAGCTGTTCACCTCAGAAGTGGTGCTGGGGTAGGAACTGGACCTGTTGAGTGAGTCCTATGAACAACTGGTTGTTCTTGTTGCGTAGATGACATGAGAAGTAGGTAAAAGAATGCTTTGACTGTAGCTGTTAGTTCAATTATACTGTCAAGATTGGATTTGGGCATTAATATCACATATTAGTGAACATGGCGAATGCCCGAATGGCTTGTGCAATAAGATATGTAGTTTGGCAAATAATGTAAAGCCAATAAAGATTATGAAGTAAGGGGGCTACTCGAACGGAGCTCGCCCTGTCTACATTCAAAGTGAAATAGCTCATGACACTTGACGATGTAATGTGCAAGGTCTCACAGAAAGGTTGTCTAGCAGTAACAATCCTTTCGCTGGCAGGTAACTCCTTCGGAGCCCTTTGCCAACAGCACAGACAAGGGTTCAAAGCTGAAAGTGGTGAAGGTGAGATACAGAAACTCACCAGTGGTGCTTTAAGCTCTACTCTAGTTAAAGGTAGTAGTCTAGAAAAGAGGGCTTTAAGACGATGGTCACAGTGTAGTTGGGTTTTGCACAAGATAGACATATGATAAATGAACTGCAGAATATACATGTGAATGTAAACTACTTATACCGAATGCTTGCATGCTATCAGCAAATAGGAAAGAGGCTGTTGTGAGTCAGGGTTGGAAAGGGGGGTGCAGTCAGGATACAAATAGATGAAACACATATGCAATAGAATGAAGCAGGAGTGCAAACATGAAACAACAGGGAGGAAAGTAGACAAAGGTACCTAGGTAAGAAAACATGCCTTGGGACCTGGATACATCCTACCCTGCACAGACTCTTGGTCTAACAGGTTGATCCTGCACAATCTACAGGTAGGACATTCTGCAAATGCATGCTGGCCATGGGAACACCCAAAGGGGGTCAAATCAGGAAGGTGATGGGACCAGTGATGCACCATCATACTGGTTAGAGGATGTTGATCATGTTTGATGGCATGAATACTTGGTCACTCAGCAAATCCAGTGAGTGGCTAACGGAGAGAACATAGAGATGGAAGGATGAAAGGGAAAATAGGGGGTAACTTGATACAATAATAAATGGGTCATGACAAGAATATGAATCACAATATGTGGTAGTAGCAACTGCAGGCTGAAGGGCCACCTTGACAGATTGTTGACAATGAGACGATGATTGATATGCATATAGCTTGTCATGAATGCCTGAGGATGTTGAGTGCTTTGCTGATTTGGAATAGGGAGAGACTGAATCTTCGCCTTTGACCTTGATATTCTTTGCTTCAATGTTTTGGTAATGCAGTTGTCAGTTGATTTCAAGCTGCAAGTTCACACACACACTCTCTGGGAGGTCATAAGGTAGAGTAGTCGTTGACCTGGTTGTATTGTCCAGTGAGTAGACATCTGGTGGGTGTGCCATTCACCTTGAGTAAATGCATGACAGAGTGACCTCAGCTGGAGCCCGAGAACCTCCATGATATCAAAGTTCGGTGTTTTGATGCTATCAACAGACATGTAAGGGGTCAGCACCTGGATTACAATAATAAGCAGCGGCCTATCAGGCTGCAAGGGAAGATTATTGTAAGTAATTAACTAGAATAATTGAATAATATGCACCTCTCCAAACCAAACAAAGCTATGTGACTGATCAATTCAGCCCAGTTCTTTTGGAGTTGGCGCTCATGGGCCAAGGCCATTGCTTTGACATTCAGGGTGTTTTGTCGGGCATCTTGCCACCCAGGTGGCAATGGATATGACAGGTTCTGGACAGGTACAGAAGGCACCGAGGGACAAGCAGAGGTGGCTGAAGGAGCAGGAGGGAGAGTGGGAGGAGGAGGTAGTGGAAGGGCAACAGGTAGTACAGCCAGTTGTAAAGTTAAGATCGGTAACCGATCTTAGAACCGATCATCGGTTGCTGAACATTTACTGCGTTCTCTTGTTGTGGGAAGTCATTTCTTCATAGTTGATGAGCCCGGTAGTTACAGGGAGCATGAGTAGGGTTTGCCATTGCAGCATTAACACACCATGTTTTGCAATAGCCATCAGTGCAGTCCTTGTTCCCACGCAAGCTCCCACAGCGGATATCCACCGCTACCTGGAATAGAAGACACATGCGGTCGAGGGATAATAACAGGCTCTGCAAGTGGAGTGAGCTGAAAAGGCAAAGCAGGGGCTGGTCGTTATTTGGTGGAATGGCAGCCATTTGGTGGTGGATAAAGATGCCGCCGCAGCTAATACACTGTAGATATAGCTACAGTAGTAGCTAGCTTATAGGTGAGGAGAATCCAGGATCATACTTTTTGGTATGCATTGCCCACATTATTTCTCTTCCACATCTTCACAATGTTCGGCTCACCATACTCACCCACACAGCTAGAGGCTCTGCAAATTGTTCTCATGGCTATTTGTCATAACGGGTTACTGGGACTCAGTTGTCGTTTATCGGTTCAAATAGTGAATGGGAGGACACAATGGTTCACTTGCATCCAAATGACCACCGTCAAAGGGGAGGGAAAGACAAATTTTTAGATCCAGTGGGTAGTATTACACAATTGGTCTAGATATGGGCATGGACATGTGGCAGTCACCGTAATAACCCTCATGGTGAGAAGGGGGCATATGAAAATATTTTAGTTTGGCTACTGGATACTCATCTGTCCATATATGGCAGATATGGACGTGTTCTGGTGGTTCATGGGTGGGCGTGGTTCGTGAGGTTCAGTGGGCGTTGGGGTCACATGGCTTTAAGGATCGTTTCCGTGTTCTACGAACTCCCGGTCACGAAATGATGCTGGATTTTCTAGGTCAATGGCTTCCTCATTGAGATGACCCTCAAATACGAAAATTTTACATTGCGTCGGTTTTACTGCTATTGAAGCCTTGGCGAGATGTTTCCGACCTTCCAGATGATTGTACAAACTGGGAAAAGGCCTTTGAAGGATTTATATCGCAAGCTTCCCCATCCATTATGCAGTTGCTGGACAACTTTCAATTTTACTACGCCTGTCAAAGTTCTGCAGAAATGAAACGGGGAGGTAAAGAAACGCAATGTCACGACATGGACGAAGAGTTGATTTCAGAAGAACGGAGAACGATTGAAGAAAATGTTATTAATCTCTCCTCATATGAAATTGACCAGATTGCAAAGGACACCATGCCCACCTGAGAAATATTACATGAGAGGCAAGCAGTCAACATCCGGAGTGCGGGCTGGAATTTTTTCTGATTCAGATCAATGGTCTGTGATTGCAAACGAAGTTACCTATGCAGAACAATCCTTATTGGAAAGGAACCACGAATGGCAAAAGACGATTCGAGATTATTGCCGCAAAGAAGATTCCAATAATCCTTTGAAGGATGTTCCATCCATCGGATCCATTACACACGATAATGACCTGCCTCGTTCATCAATTGACCCTACAGTAACTGCCGCAAGTGCCGAGGAACATGACATGGAAATGTACCTCTGCGATATATTGAGTTTCAGTAATGACCAACGACATGCCTTTGGTATCATTGATTGCCACCTCCAACAGAACTTAGAAGGAAAGAATCCTGAGCAATTATTGAAACTAATGATGGGTTCAGGTGGTGTTGGAAAATAGAAAGTGATAGACGTCGCAACAGCACTGTTTGAATTCCGGAAATGCGCCTATAAATTAGCCAAAACTGGTATGACTGGAATAGCAGCATCCAATATCCGCGGTTACACTCTGCATTGGTGGGGAGCCCTACCGATATATGTTCCTTCTTCACCCAATTATCACAAGGAACCTGGCCGCGATGCTAGTAAGCGTCGGCAGGATAACATCCCTCCAGTCGAATACCTGTTCATAGACAAAATCTCTATGGCTATTGCAGACCTTCTGGGATTGCTTTCCGCTATAACATCATTCACGAAATCGGGAGATAGTTCCTGCACTTTACCGTTTGGAGGCAAGTTAAATGTTATTCTTGTCGGTGACTTTCACCAGTTCGCTCCACCGAAACGATCGTCCTCCGCACTTTATCGATCACCTTCAACCATGTCCTATTGGGGAGGCATTGGACAAAACGTGTTCCAACAATTTAAAACAGTCGTACTGTTGAAAGAACAAAAAAGGATCGACGATGTTGTATGGGCCGAAATCTTAGAACATTCTCGTTATGGCGCATGCACCAAGACGACCTCGAAATTCCAGAAGCTCATTTTAACTAACAAATATTGCGAAGTACCTGATTTCTCTACCCCTTCTTGGAACAATGCAGTCTTAGTAACTCCTCGTCATGGTGTGTGCATGGAATGGAACGATGCTGCTCTACGTGAACACTGTAGAAAATCCGGTAAATGCCTCTTTATCTTGACTGCCAAAGACACAGTAGGTCAATCTAACGAGGAACCGTCGCCTGAACAAAAACTGTTAGTAGCAGCTTCAGAAGGAAAAGAACGGTTGCCACCACCATCAACATAGCCAAAGGTATGCGAGCCATGCTGGCGTGGAATTTAGTCGTATCTGCCTACCTAGCCAATGGAACTCAAGGAACGATAGAAAAGATTTACCTGGATCCAAGAGAAAAAAACTCCTCCATTACAGCTGTTTCGGGTACACAAGGCGGAGTATGAAATTCATGCCACCCGGTGCCGCCTGCGAAAATCGACCTGTATCTCCACAACCATTGGAGATTAAGGGTTTATACTTTGTATATAATCTGTACTATATATTAGCTACCATTATATATACAAATCTTGGCTTATTATGATTTATTTAATATTTGATAATTTCACTTACATGCATCATTATGACCTCAAATTCTTTCAATAAAGGCCATAAATTGGTCAGATTATAGTAATATACATATACAAATGTTTTAAACAGAAAACAAGGGTGAAATCATCTGGCTGTGGAAGGGGGGAGAGGTGCATCATGTGCATGTCTGTTTGCCTGCTCCCAGCCCTTTTAGCCTTCTACATCAAGTCCTCAGCTTTACATAAGAATAAAGTACATATTTATACATAACAAAATATAATACCTGTAGTTTCGGCATACCTGGCATGACAGCAGTGCGTTGTGCTATGACGAGGGGTAGCGCGACTGAGTCACGTGACTGCCTGGCGCCTCCCTGGGCCTCGTTACAGCCTCGTTCCTGCCACGCACGACGAGCAGCCTTCCCTCCTACCACAACCACTCGACGCCTTCCTTTCTTCTGCTTTATCTATAACCCTCTCTGGCAAAAGAAAAAGAAAGCTAAAGCTGAGCTACTTGGGGATTCAAACACGCTGAAAACCCGCCAGCGGGACTCGGGTGACCCTGCCTCATCGTCGATGGCAGCGTAGTCGCACGCCATCGCTGCGGACAAGGCTGGTGAGGTCGGCAGCCTCCAGCTCGACGCGTCTGACGTGACTGACTGCTCGCGATTTCTGCCCCGCATACCGATGTGATGACGAAAATGTAAAAACTAGAGCTATAGCCTCTCTGAGGATATATCAAGAGAGTGCACATCTGATAAGGGGGGCCAGGGAGGAGCGGGGGGAGCTGAGTGATGGAGGGAGGGGTGGCACGGGGCTGGGAGTGGGAAGGGAGGGGAGGGGGTGGGGGGTAGTGTGGATGACAACAGTAGATTCCACTAGAGCTGGCTCTTACCGCTGGTGTGATCCCCCAATTCAACCTCCTGCCTCAAAGATGAAGGCAGGCAGCAAGGTGCCGCTACCAATGATGGTTCCACCTCCAAACCACCTGTTGCCAAAGACCCCCTTCCTTCTATTGCCCCACATCCACCTCTGCCTCCAAAGGGCCGTCCAAGTCCGGCAACCCTGCAACCAGGAAAACCGGTGCTGCTGGCACTATCGTTGGCCGCCTCGTTCTCAGCACAATTCCTGAGGAGGACCAGCAAGAGGGCGACCAGGGGGACCAGGAGGACAAGGGGGATCGAGAGCCAGGGTTGGGGTTAGTCAGTGAGGATGACCTTGGGCATGCCGATGCGTTTGGAGACTCTGAGAGAGAAGAGAACGAGGAGGAAGAGGTCGCAGACCTGTCAGAAGACTTCGAGTCCCCCAGAAGCGACATAATCCTGACAGCGACGTGGAACCACTCTCCTCTCCGGTTGAGCCTCCCAAGAAGAAGGGTAAAGCGGCGGCCAAAGCAAAGGCAGTGGTTTCTATGCCTGATAGTAAGTGTTTTATTGTATATTTGTGATGTTTACCTGACACTTTATCTACAGAAATGAAATTTATCATCCCTTTTCGTAACCAGGTCGGCGTTATCGTCAATCACATGCATTTTCTCAAGCCGACAAGCACCCTCCACATCGTGAAGACTACCAGCCACGAGGTCCTAGGGCTCTACGCCATACCCGAGGAGAAGCGAGCGGGTCTGGTGACCCACTTCTACAAGGATCCGGCCAAATGGTGTTTCACCCTGGAAACCGAGGACGATTGGATCACTTTGAAGGACGAGTGGGCCAGTCAGGTGGCAAAAAGGGGTTCTGAAGCTGCCATTGAGATTGTTCTCATGCCCAAGGTAAGCAATTTTTATTTCTTTTACATTTTTGCACTAATCAATTGCAATTTTATAGTTTTTCTAGTTTTTAGAGGAATCGGTCAGGGCTCAGACCATCACCGCAAGTAAACTCACCGCAAGTAAACCGAAGGCAAAGAAGAAAGAGCTCGTTAACCCCTTCCTCACGCCAAAACCACCCGACCAAACCGAACACCCCCTCCACAAACGCGGCCTCGATGACATGAAGACCGAGGCATACCAGGCTCAACTCAAGCAATTACTCGCCACCTGGTCTTGCAAACAACATCCAGGTTCAATATGCTTAGTACATGCCCTTAATGGGTACCACAAGGTGCTTAACTTCGAAGGAGAGCTGGTATGGGTGCTCGAGCTGGTGCGAGAATTTTTTTTTTTCTTTTTGTCTTTCTTTTTTTTCTTCTTTTATTCTTTTACTAATTATTATTATTAGTTGAAAAATGCGCCGGGCGTTGATCTGAACACCCCACCGAAGGTGGAGTACTTCAAGTTCTTTCATGCGAACACTGGCATTGCGAATTCAATGCCTGAGCCTCCTTTGCGTCGAGGTGGAGCATGGTATTTCAGTGAGCCCCCAGCACCTCAGCAGATCCCCCCACCTCCTCTATCAACATCAACTTCCCCCCTGAGCTTATCCAGATCCTCCGCCCCTCCTCGCGACCCCCAAAGAGAATGCGATCGCGCTCGCCGCCGTCTAGCGATCGCGTAGCAAGTCCCGATGTCGAGGCCAACCCTCTCTTGCAGAACGCTCCCACTCCCACTATCAGTGTTTGGCTCGCAGAGTTAGAGGCTCAAGGCCTCCAATATTCCAGGTTCGATTTTCTGCACGGTAGATTTGCGGAGGAGGAGAGCCTCGGGGCCCCCATCACCAGCATCGCATGGCTCGCCGTTGAGTCGCTCAAGGCATTGTATGGCCTGAAGGCGGGAGATGCTTTGTTTCTCACAGACCAGCTCAGAGTAGCAGGCAAGAGGTATGGCTTTCAGGTTGGAGATCAGGAGAAGGGGGCCAAGAAGCCTAAACACCACTAGATTACCATAGTTAGTTTGTCACAAGTGCTAGGGAAATCTACATCTTGAGTTCATGGCAAGAAACACTGAAGTGAGGAACAAAAGCATGATGATGCAAACATGATGATGCCACACACTGCAGGCATATAAAGTTTTTCTTGTCTGAAAAACTGTTCAAAAAACTGTAATAAATTATGTTTTTATTAGAGCTTGTTGAGCAAGAAAATTGTAAAAAAGTTCAAAGTTTTTTTCAGGGTTTTTTATCAGTTTCTTTGTGTTTTCACAAAGAAACTTATAAAAACACATAAAAAACCCGCAAAAAACTTTAAATTTTTTTACAATTTTCTTGCTCAACAAATTCTAACAAAAGCACAAAATTTTGTCAAAGTTTTTTTACATTAAAAACACTAAAAAAATTTGGAATATCTTTACAGGTTTTGAATAGTTTTTCAGACCAGAAAATTGTTATATGCCTCCAGTGACATGAGCCCTGAATAGTCTGGCCACACTGATCGACCAACAGGCCCCTCAGGTCAGAATGTCAAATATGTATGTTCTTATATGTGATCCTTGAAGTGACATCAAACATGACAATGCCACACGGGCTGAATAGTCCAGCCACACTGGTCAGCCAACAGGCCCCTCAGGTCAGAATATCAAATGTGTACGTATTGGGTGCATTTATGCTCCTGCACCAAAATCAAGCCAAATAGATTCCACCATTCGGATTTCTTTTGATTTTGACTTGAAACCATGCTGATATTCATTCTATGATTTGTCAAATTTTTTTCTTTGTTTTTTCGAAGCTGTATTTCTACTTCTTTTCATGTTCTGTCCAACCGACCCTTTGTGGGTGGTTGTGGACAAGTTTCCTTTTTGAGCTGAGGCTGCTCACTACCGTGCTACGTTCTACGGGCGCTTAGCACAGCACACCAGTGCCCCACGGGCGCTAAAGCGCCGGCTAGTAGTACATGCGCATGAGACACATTTCCCCCCTCTCTCAGTGACAACTAAATTCACTGAGAGAGGCAAGTAAATTAGTCTTATTTCTCTTCGATTTGTTGACCTAGAAATCCTGTAGTGAATTAATTTCTAGGTAGTGTATAATATTAACAGTGACAACTAAATTCACTGAGAGTGTGAATTAATTTCTAGTCTTCTTTTGAGCACCAAGTCCAGTCCTACTGCCCATAATTCCTGTCCTCTACAGTACGCTCTTATATGTGATCCTTGAAGTGACATCATGTTGGGTGCATATGTGTGTCATGACCCATTTATTCTTGTATCAAGTTGCACCCTTTTTCCCTTTTTATCCCTCTACCTCTATGTTCATTCCGTTCTCTCTTCGCTGAATTCACCGAAATGACCATTCGCTACTGCATCATTCACCAATAGGCACACCATCAAACACGATCAACATCCTTTACCTGGCCTGATGTTCATCACTGGCCCTTTCACCTTCCCAATTCAACCCCCTCTTGGTGTTCCTATGGCGGGATGCATTCGCGGGAGGTCCTACCTGTAGATCATGTGAGATTGACCCAGCAGACCAAGAGTCCATGCAGGGTAACATGTATGCAGGTCTGAAAGCGTTTTTTCTTACATAGGTACCTTTGTCCTCTTTCCCCCCCATCGTTTCATGTTTGCACTCCTCCTTTATTCTATTGTATATGCATTTCATCTATTTGTATCCTGACTGCACACCTGTAAGGGCAACCCTAGCTGGCTGTGGAGGTCACACTACCATGGAATTGACAAGGGGAAATCCAAAGAGAAAAGTCTAAGGACCCCCAATGTCAGTGAGCCCGTATTATACTACACTAGTCTGCAGCCAGGGACAACACTCGGCACTCGCCATCAACCCTGCATCCCCCTGACGTCCCTGACCCTTGATCGACCCTTGATGCCACATACTACACGAGTCGCTTGACTTCTGACACTGTTCTGAGAGTGGAAGTCAGAAATTGGAGTGGAATTGGCAAGGCAAACAGAACATGTGGAAGTTCTCCCAGAAGCGGAATCATTTCCGAAAGCGGAGTCAGAGATGGAAGCGGAACTGGAAGCAGAGTTGGAAATGGAGTCAGAATTTGGCGTGGTGTCAGAACTGGAAAACAGGGTGTTCCCTGACATCACCCCACCTCTAGTGTGCTGCATCCTCGAAGCATGGGACACAAGGGATTGAAAGGCTAGCGAATGGATTCAATGAGGGGCACCAGGGTGTGTCCTGTAGAACTCTCAGAGTTTGTCCGGGGCAGAGACATCTTGCTCCGGGACCCATGAATTTTCCTCGTACCCATATCCTTCCCATTTCACGAGGAATTGGAATCGTCCTTGCACGAACTGGCTCTCCAGGATCCATTCCACCACATAATGCTCTTCCCCATCTACATTTCCAGTGGAGGTGGCGGATGAGACCTCCAGCCTGGAATTGGATCCCCCGGTGCTGGGAGCAACTTCACTGCATTGAAGACAGGTGGAGGTGGGACATGGAGTTCGGAGTCGGAGACAGTACACGTTTATCTGACCCTCCGCATCACTGTGAAGGGCCCAAGGTAGCGGTGGGCAAGCTTCTGTGAAGGGCATGTGGTGCGGATATCACTTGCATCCAAATATACCTTGTCTCCAATTTGGTACTCCGGAACCTGGTGTTGGTTGTAGTACCTTGCCATGTCATCTTTGACCTTCACACCAGTGCCTGACGTGCGTGCCAGAACTTCGTATATGTGAGTGAAACAGGCCAATGCATGCCCTTCCCTCCTCAGTGTTGACTATCACTGAGGAGGTGAGTTTAATAGTGTATCTTCGTAGTATTTAACTGAAAAAACATGTAGAACACTAAATAGGTAGCTTTCCCTTATATTACTAATGTTGACTATCACTGAGGAGAACACCAAATAGTCTCCTGAAGGTTCCATCCATCGAACTACTGGTCTATAACTTCCTACTTGCCCAAACCGAGTTACTACACATCAAACATGACAGTGCCGCATGGGCCCTGAATAGTCTGGCCACACTGGTCAGCCAACAGGCCCCTCAGGTCAGAATGTCATGTGTACATTCTTATACATGATCCTTGAAGTGACATCAAACATGATGATGCCACATGAGCCCTGAATATCTGGTGACACTGAACCAGTCATCTAGCTTGAATAAACACAGGCTCAACCCAACTCTGAGCTTGTCATGGCAACACTGACTAGCTAATAAAAACCTTGCAACATAATTTTCAGAGGGGCATATGAGGTTACAATTGTGATGAAGTGCTACACTGCTACTACAAGGCTGCTTGCATCTACAAATACCTTGAATGGGTCATCCAGCCTTCACAGTGTTTTGGAGTAATGGTGGCAAGAGCACTATGAAAGAACAACAAGATTGCCCCCTCATCCTTAGAATCAATCGCTGCACGAAAGTCTGAACCATGGCGCCGGAGGTGGGCTTTCAGGAAAGAAAATGCTTCCTCTATTGGGTTGAAGTCTGGTGAATAAGGCGGTAAGTAGTATAGCCGGACACCGCTGTCATAAGATTCAGCCTCCCTTGAGATATACAGAAGACTAGGAGAAGAAAACTTACTGTTTCTGGCAAAGTTCTGCCACTTCTTCTGAATGATGAATGGCGCAATTGTCCATCACAAGCACGCTGCATGGTAGGGGCCATGGGTTCATATGGGCATCAGGTCATGGATAAACTGAACAAACACGTCCATATCGTAGGCGCCTTCAGCACGTCGGAATATATGATACCCTCAGCACTGAGGGCAGGAAGGACTGAATAACTAGATCATGCGTAAGTCAGCAGCAAATGAACAAATGAGAAGGTACTTACCCAGTCCCTCGGACGAAGCGAGCTTTTACTGAAGCTCTTTTTCCCTTTGCAGCCCATCCATTCAGGCGATATGTGGTGCGACAATCAATTCGACTCTCGTCGACAAATACCAAACGCTCGGGACTCTCGTGACCAATCCTGAAACAGTATAGACTTCGAAGGTTGGCATTACGCTCGGCAGCAACCTTGGATAGCTACGAAGAGGCCGATTAGATTGGATGACGCAAAAGAATATATTGAGGCATACCTTTTTGCGCGTGAGGCCGAGGCCTGTCATTGTATCCCATATAGTACTAATTCCAACCGTCACACCATACAGACGCTGCAATAGGCCCTGTATCTCATCCAGATATAGGTCGGGGAACTCCTCTGTAAGTTGAAGAAGAAACTAGGATAAGGAGTTATGAGTACATTTATTCTACAGCAGAAAGACCTGTTACTTGCCTCCAATTCCTCTTGAGTCATGATCTTCCTCCTTTTGCCTTTCTTGCCAGGTTCCTGCAACATAACCTCGCCAGTAGTATGCCATAGATGGAGGATGCACTCGACCACACGTTTTGACATGTTCAGATCGAGCGTGATTTCGTCAATCTTCTTCTCCCGCGTGAACCGTTGATATATTACTCGTTTTCAAAGGTCTTCAGAGTAGGTTTGACACTGCCGTTGGTGTTCAGGCAGAAAGCGCGGCATATGGTACAAGTACAAGATATGTAATGTCACGTGAATCACGTGATGTGTTGCGTGTAGTCCACACAAGATGGGAAGTCAAGGCAAGTATAAACTTGTGTCTGCTTATTATATATTTTATTACATGTACATGTAGTACACTCTCTCAATTAGAATTTTTGCTTTATAGAAAGCTAAAAGACTGGGAAACTATGCAGCCCCCCACTTCCCTTATACACTAGTTATTAGTGTTCAAGAACTTTATACATGCAAGGCCTTACTTTCTAAATGCACACCCTTACTTTATTTGAGCCTGCTACCTCCCAGATTGATGCTATTTGGGGTCACAATGATGCATATAGGCTCAAGTTTCCAAAAATTCAATATTTCATAATAAGCTACAATTTTTATATGAAATTGTATATAATATACAGGAAAAAACTATCTACCAAAATTAATGTCTTATTCTTCAACGGTTGACAAGCTACAGTGCGATCTTTGCAGGCGGCGTCGCGCGGCATGAATTTCATACTCCGCCTTGTGTACCCGAAACAGCTGTAAAGTCAGATGACGTTCAGGTCCAAACTTTGACTTTTCAGGTGATGGGCACCGGGTAAGTACGTATCTCCAATATTGAGGAAGCGTTTGCAAGATGACTGACCATCTAAACCAGTATCATATGTATTATTGTAGTTAGCGTCTGGAACTTCGTGCATGCCTCCCGCTAGAGCCGGCGCAGATGCGTGCCATTGACCTCCTGTCCAGCCTGGGAGCTCGATCGCGCGCCAGCTAGCTGCCAGCAGCTGCCCGCTGGTCTCTCTCGGCGCCCAGCCAGGTAGCGATTACGCACCATGCAGCGGGTTGGAGTGCTCAAAAAACACTGTACGGGCTTTATACATGGACAATTGGTGCACATTTTTTCTGATTTATCAAAGCTCCGAGTCCGAATGTCAGCTGTTGCTCTGCCACGTTCCACCTGACATGGTCACCTTGGACATCTACCGGCGATCTATGAAACCATGGGAGCTACTGTTGGTCACAAAAGTAGCACCTGCCTGCTAATTATACGGAGCCCATGACCAACCAGAGTTCATCCAATGGATGCTACGATGATTATTACCCTGACAGCGCAGTTGAATGTGCCGATTCCACCACTGGCGTTCGATCACTCATTCCACATGAGCGCATTCACAATATATCCAGACAACCAGAGATACTTGGTAATGGGATACTTACTCCACTTGAAGTCTCTCCCCAGATGAATCTGAGATTCAAAGGCTTGCGCCGAGCCTCGAGCGTACATACACAGGAGCAGAGTCTGCACTGAGGCCATATATAGACGGCCAGACTAAGGTTTTCGTATCTTTTCGAGTTAAAGAATGCATCTACTTCAATCGTGTACATCGTGTTCACTACCTGCTAGATATCTACTAATGCCATTTTATCCAGGTTCAATGCTTCAAGCCTTCAATGCACGGTCTTCGTGTGTTTTTGACGACTCCTCTTTCATGCTTTGACACGTACGAACTCCCCCACCCCCCTCCTCCTTGTCACACGCAATCATGTTCGATGCTAATAACAAGGCGCTCAAATGAGTTGTGCTATCCTGCCGATCACTTCTTCCATTGGAGCCGTCTCATGTTGAACAGCTTCGAACAGCAGCTTTGGGACTGTCCGAGATACCATACCATCGATTTGTGAACCACCGCTGCTGTGCTGCTGGTCTATCAGGACAATCGCACATCGAATCGCGCAAAAGAGAGCCGTACTGGGAGGCATATGTCTTTGTCATCGGACTCTTCCACTGTCCAATCTATTCCTGATGTAGGTAACCATATGTGAGTATGAGCAGACACGAGTACAATATACTGTGAAACATACCCCGGGCGGCCTGTACTGGGAGGTATATGAATTTGTCATCGGACGCTCTCGCATGGTTGACTGTACATGTTCCTGATGTAGATAACCATATGTGAGTACGAGCAGACACGAGTGAAATATACTGTGAAACATACCCCGGGCGGCCTTCACCTGGGATTTGATATGCTTCATCGTCATATTACTGCCATGCTGATCAGGATTGGATTGAAGCTGGATGGAGAAACATACAGATTATCTGCGGCCATAGCAGTACAGAGCATACTCTGGAAAGCTCTCAAATCACAGAGAGTCTTTTTAACCTCGCTGCCTTCCCGAAGTGTCCAGCAGAGAGAGGCAAGCAGGCGAGCCGTACGTCCACCAGGCGTTTCTAATTTCTTCTTGAGATGTCGAAGATCTCTTACACGCGAAGGCAAATCTTGCTGCAGCAGCTGCTCCATGATCGGTAATGGAACGGGGGGGTCTGCCATCGTTTGCAGAATACCATTAAGCAAGCATTCTAGCACCGAGAGCTGCTGAATGATCCCGGCCTTGTCGTTGGACGCATTTCGAAGATTGCAGCATGCCTGAACAGCCACGTTCGTGAGGTTCAGAACCGTAATAATCGTTGCTGAAAGGATTCGAATTAGCATAGAGACAGAGCACATCCAGGCCATCGACAACGTGCCTGCCATCGACACAGGCTCAACCATGGTGTTGAGCACTTACATTCCTATCCTTCCTTGACCCGGCTTTATACAATACGCGATGGAAGCCATAGCCCGCCAGATTCACACACAGTGGCTTCCACGGGCGATGCATACAAATGAGGCTTGTAAGTCATCAGGAAACCGACAACTCGGTCATAGGGGAGACGCGGATTGGATCTCGTCCCAGGAAATTTTTTTTCAAGTGAAATAAAGTGGTGCAATTGGTTCCTTAGGACCATAGCTTCATGTCTATCTGATTACTTTGTCCTAATTTGACAAAAATCTGAGAACTCTCCCTCATATCTGGACTTCAAGCGGAGCTGTCGGAGTTTAGACCGGGCCGGCTATCCAGGCACCTCGGCAACCGGAACCGCTGCGCGCAAAACAGAGCGCAGCGGTCGCCTCGTGGTGGGCATATCTACAGTCGCGGACAACCAAAGTCCACTAAAAAAACCAACCAGTTATGGGCACCCCACCTGCGTTAGAATATCGTTTTTAAGCCTAGATAGAGGTCCCTAAGGGCAGGTTTCCACGAGCCGATTCTTCAGAATGTGCTATTTGAAAATTTGGCCCTTCAAAATTTGGCCGGACACCAAAAAAATAGCTAAAAATATAGAAAACAGCGGAATCGATAGCTTTCTTCAAGCTGAATCTAATTCTGAAGAAATTAAAAAATTTCCATGACGGATGCAGGCAAAATAATTATTTTAATATTACTTAACATACTCACGTGATTTGGCCAGCTTGACGCATGCGAGGCAAGAGACAAATGCGTAATATCACTGGGCTTCGAAACCAAGCCCAGCATTTTGTCTCACCTGTGGATGCACCCTCCCAGGTGTCCCTGCTTCATTCAGCAGCAGCTCTTTCTACTGATCCCAGCAGCACAGAGGAAGATGACCCAGCCTGGGAACCTCACCAGAACGACAGTTTGCGGCTGAACTGGGAGGAATCAGAGGATTCAAACAACGAAGACGACAGGTCAGTGGATTCTGACACTGGATGGCTGGGTTTGGGGGAGGAGGAGCATGTTTTGCATGCGAGACTCCTGAAATTTGCCGTGGCAAATGGAGATGATCCGAGTGATGAGGATTGGATGCCAGAAGCGTCGAAGAGAAAGAGGATCAAGCGATTAATGGATAAAAAAGGTGAGTTATAAGTTTCTGCTGCACTCAAAAATAGACCAACCTCTGTTGCGCAGCTCATCCCAAACAATATGTCAAAGGCCCAGATGTCGGCAGTAAATCAGAACGCACTCGGTGTTGTTATCATTCCATGTTAGAGGGTCAGCAAACTCTTGATACTTATGTGACGTGCCTGCCTGTTGTGGACCGCTCTGAAGCACCTGCCACGGCTCCTATCCAGATTCACCAAGAGTCCCTTACTCCTCCACCACTTTCCTTTGAAGACTTACTCCTATTGCAATGTCTCGAAAGCGAAAGGAGAGAAGCAGAGAAGCACGGAGGATGGAAGTGGCAGTGATGGTGAGGCTGAAGAAGGAGGGGACGCTGGTGGAGAAGGAGGTGAAGGGGACACAGCTGGAGAAGAAGAGCCATGGGAAGATGAGGTTACGGACATGGTGAGGCCATTGGTGAATATTCGTGGCTGGAAGGACTTGCGAGATCAAGTCAAAGATGATTTGAAAAAAAAGCATGCACATATGCCACTGAAGGACATCAACCAGCTAATGATCCTTCATAATTTTGCCACACTTCGGTTGAAGGGTCATGGCTGGATCACTTCAAGCAGGGAGGTTGCAGCACAGTGGCATGAAAAGCAGGGTGGATCCAGCGAACATTTTGCACGCCATATCAGAGGTCTTGCACGCCATTATCAAGTATTTGAGCAGCTCCCTATTGAATCCAGGGGTGGCAGCAAGAACTCACGGTCTCTATTAAAAGATGAGGCTGTCAAAATTGCGGCAAGAACATGGCTTACAGACCAGCGCATTGGCTCAATCACCCCTCAGCTCTTCTGTCATGCCCTCAACTCACAGATTCTCCCCTCCCTGAATATTACCTTGAAGAAACCACTCTGCGAGAGGACTGCATGGAGGTGGTTGGTGAAGCTTGGCTGGACATGCACCATCTTGCGAAAAAAGGGTGTATATGGATGGCCATGAGATGGCTGACATTGTCAAGTATCGGAATGAGGTTTTTCTCCCAATGATGGAGAAATATGAACAATGGATGATTAAATTTGAGGGGCCTGAGCTGAAGCGAGTTGAACCCAAACTTCAGCCAGGTGAAAGGCTTCTCATTGCTGAGTTTCACGATGAGAGCTGCTGTCAACAAAAGGACTTCAAAGGTTCTACCTGGTATGTATGTATATTTAATTCTTATACTTGAATCTAATCAACCATGTCAGGCTACAGAAGGGTGAACAAATCCTCCAGAAAAAAGGAAATGGTCGGCTGATTCACATCTCGGACTTCATAGAGGAGGTGAATGGACGGTTGGTTTCTTTCAATGATGACGGCAGCATTTCCTCCAGTGCACGCAAGGTCATCTTTCCCGGTTCAAATGCAGATCCATACTGGGATTGTGCTCAACTCATTAAGCAAGTGAAATCTTCAGCAATTCCAACATTCGAAGTGGCACACCCTGGCTGTCAAGCCCTTTTTATATTTGATCAGTCATCTGCACATGCAGCGCTGCCCCCAGATGCTGTGAGGGCAACACTAATGATGAAGCCACAACCAAAGATACTCAAGGAGATAAGAGCCGATACTAGGACAATGACCAACTGTGTAGTGGGTATCCTCAGTTTATAACTCTACCAACAATAGATACATGGGGACTTGCCTGTGTAGTGGGTATCCTCAGAGATCTACAAACCCTATCACAAGTCAATAAAGGGAAATCATACAAGTGGGGCCGTGACCGACAGAGCAAATCACACTGAGCGTGTGACTTTCCATAACGTCGGATTCTATGCTGCCAAGTTTTTCGTGCAGCGGAAGCAAAAATCAAACCATCAGACACCGCCATTAGCTCTCTTCACCCTCAAACACAGGCAGCTGGTGTGAGTTGAGCACTGTACTGCGCTATGGAAGTAGACTGCCCAGCAACCGATGCATCAAAGGTTCAGGCTCAGCGAGGTGAGCTTCTAATTTTTGTGACACGCTGCGCAACAGTTTGCGACACGCTGCACACCAGTTTGTGTTGCTGCTCATCGCTACGCCACTATCTATCTCATCTCACAGTACAGTGGACAGAAACTAATCATATCTCTGTCACAGCCTCTCTTGATGAAATCCGGCGTTTGATAGGAAAATCTGACGCTAACGGAGCCAGCCAGCAGACACGAACGAGGAGTTATTCCCACTTGCAAACTTGCAAACTTGATAACAGCGCTCGACACGATGTCGCCCCTCCTGCTGTTCACGCACCTCACGTCGACCTCCCCGTGCATCCGCGAGATCCTCACCATGGACGGCGGGCTCGAGCGCCTCCTCCACGACTTCTGCGCGCACCCGCCCTCGCCCGAGTCCGCCGCCCAGTTCTACGGGCTCCTCCCGCCGCCGCGTCCGCACACGCACACGCCCCTCCCTCCCCCCGCGCCGCCCGACCCGAAGCGCCCCTTCGACTGCATGGCCACGTACCGCTTCAGCCCCACGTTGCAGTGCATCGTCAACGTCGGTGTGCGCGGCTCGGAGCCGATCCCCGCGCGCATCGTGCAGGCAGGCACGCTGGACGTCGTGGGGTGCATGCTCGAGGCGTGGCTCGCGAGCAAGGGCTTCGCGGTTGCGCCGAGCGCAAGCGCAAGCGGGATGCCACGGGAGACGCGCAAGCAGCGGCATGCAAGGAGGATGGCGCTGGCGGATGTGCGCCAGCGGGAGGTGCAGGCAGTGCAGGCGGAGGAGCTCGCAAGGGCGCTGCATCGCCAGGTTGCAGGCATGCGCCGCGGACAGGACCAGGACCAGGACCAGGTGTGTTGCGTTGTCTTCGCTTTTCGTGTGCCACCCCGCTGACGCTGGCGCTGTCCTCGCAGGACGAGGAGATGCGCGACGGGGAGCAGGACCTGGACCAGGACCAGGACGCCGCCTCCACGCGCGCCCTGCGCTCCAGTGACACCTCGAACGACACCTCCCCCACGGAGACCCCGCACGGCGGCAGCACCCCCACCCGCGCCGCCCCCGTCCCCGCCGCCATCCACGCCCGCGACCGCAGCGGCACCGTCGGCGGCGGGCGCGCGGGTGAAGTAGACTGCCCGGCAACCAATGCATCAAAGGTTCAGGCTCAGCGAGGTGAGCTTCTAATTTTTGACACGCTGCGCAACAGTTTGCGACATGCTGCACACCAGTTTGTGTTGCTGCTCATCGCTACGCCGCTATCTATCTCACAGTACACTATCTCACAGTACAGTGGACAGAAACTAATCATATCTCTGTCACAGCCTCTCTTGATGAAATCCGGCGTTTGGTAGGAAAATCTGATGCTAAAGGAGCCAGCCAGCAGACACGAACGAGGAGTTACTGAAAGCGTATGTCTACCTATGTCCCTCTACATCTAAAGTGTGACATATCAAACTGACAGAAGTTTCAGAGGTTACTACAACAAGTCATGCGGCCGGTGCACGACAGCAGAAAGCTAGGAGCAACAGGTAAGTCATGCTCATCTCAACCACTTGCTAGCACTTAGATATCCTATTAGCCATATTGCGCACCTGAAGTCAGAGTGTAAAGGCAAGGGGTTGCCCATGGGTGGGTAGGGACGAAGAAGGGTAGCCACCAGCGCTGGTGGCCCACTGGCGACACCAATGTAAGTGAAATATATATCCTAATATGGTCAGTCACGGTCATGGATTGACGTATACCTTCTGTCACCCGATCCTCATGCTGCACCGTCCACTGTACAGGTGTGTAAAAATGGCATCAGTTCATCGCCATCGTCAACAGAATACAGCTGGAGATTGAGCAGGGGAAGTCAACCACTGAAGCCATTGCAACGCTGGATGAAATGTGCGGTAATGACACACTGCCAAAGTTTTTTGTGACATATCTACAGGTGAAAAAAGGGAAAATGATGGCGGACAGTGATGGTACCGTAGAAGCAGCTTCAGTCGAGCAGACACAGTCCGATGTTCCCAGTTAGTTATGTATTTAGTGTGTTATGAAAATAATTACAGCAGGTTATCAAAGCCTCAGTAGTGCTCCCCCTCGAGAAGAGTAGCACGAAGTATTGTAATTACAAGTTGTTCGACGCAAGTATTGACGCCGGTAGCATGGGCACACCTAAAATGTTCAGAAGTCTGGGAAACGGGGGTAAAAGTTGTGATTATTTTCGTGATTAGGCTCCGTTGAACCGTGATTCACAGGGGCTCAGATCGTGATTCACGCAGACTTCTGGCTCAAAACTGTGATTCGTGCGATTCGCGTCATGACTTCGGCGGACGCTTGGTCACGACGCGGGTGTGATTCGAACTCCGAATCACAACACTTGCGATGGGACCTCTACAGGTAGGACTTCGCGTGCAGTATGCACGTTTACGTAAGTCAAACTTGTCAATCTAGGCTCCGCCAAAGCTCCGCACAGCAGTTCGAACCGAACCGAACTGAGTGCTTCAATTCTTACAGTTCGGTTGGTTGCAAAAAAAAACCGAACGACCTTTTGCACAAACGAACCGAACTAAGAATTGAGCAGCACTAAGAAGCGCACAGAGATCCAATCAATTGGTGTCAACGCTCGAATGTTTCATTACCCCAAAAGGAGGATACCAATAGTTCATCCGCCATAAGCAGGCAGGCACTCAAGAGGGTATGGAAGTATATGATAATGCTGATGCGGACGTAGCAGTGCATAGGAATATGGGTACGATAGAAGTCCAAGTTATAACGCAATGAATGTCAAGGGGAGAGTCCAACACCTCATGCACAGCAAGCTCATGCGTAAACACCACAAATACTAAGCCTATAGAAGAAAGTCCTCTTCCCATCAATGGACCGTTGTTTCGGAGAGTGGGATGCGGAAGTTGCTGGAGAGAAACCGAGAAGACCTAAGATCTATCGTCTTCGTAGTACACCCCACCCGCCGAGCATCATGGCAAAGAATGTGACGATGAGGGAGATAACGACCGGAGGAGCCACTGCTGAAAGCGATGCGCCAGAGCAACCGTTACATGTCCAACCTGCAGCACGGAAGGAGTCATGATGTGAGACGACAAAATAGGCGCTGGTAACTTACTGGCAAGAGGTGTGTAGGTCTGCGGCTTATAGAGTGCGAAAGTCATCTCAGAGTTTGCAGCAAACCGGCCTGGGGCAGGAATCCCCGTCAAGCCGTGGGCATCCATGACTTGAAGCGTGTACGAGGCTATTATGAGTGGTTGCTGTGGATGGGCTGTTTGATAGCTATACGGATCCCATACGACCTGTTACAGTAGTCAGAACATCTCGTGTGCCTCTAACTTGATTGCGTCGGACTCACCTGTGTGGCAGTCCCGGGGATAACACCATCTGTCGGACCAACAGGATAGGTGTTCCCATTTGCCGAACAGAACGCAGACACGGTCAGCTGGGAAGGGGTAATAAAGAGGCTGGTAAGATTCCAGCCAAACGTGATCAGCTGCGAGGGTGCAATCTTGTAGAACGACGCGGCGGCTGTCTGGGGTGGCTGCGTGAACTGTACGCCGCCCACTGGTGCTGTTATGGGGATAGAGATGGCTGTCGTCGTGGCACTCGATGCTTGGGAGTTCGACGCCGACTGCGAGTTCGATCCCGACTGCGAGTTCGACGCCGACTGCGAGTTCGCATTCGATTGTGAGCTTGAGCTCGAGGCTGACTGCTGGTTACCGCCCCCTTGTTGTTGACGAGGCCGGAGCTGGTGGACGACCTGAGGAGTCGGAGTGGGAGGTGGTATGCCCATTTTTTCTTTAAGCACCCAACCCGAGGGATTGAACGAGGGAAGGAGAAAGGCAAGTCTAAAGGATGGTCGTCGAAGTCGTCGTGTGTGGGAGGTGCGTCCTTAGTCAATGCGTCACTAAGTGACTGTGACCCGCCAGCAACGCAGATCAAGACGAAGGCCCGTCGAAGGGAGTGGCCGCGCTTCCGGCAAGTGCATTGAGATATTCACTTCTTCCTATAGTTTGTTTTACGGACAGTTCGCAGATATGGCCTTCTTCCTGGGATACCGCCAAGCAAGGCTAGCAGTTTACTTTGTATCTCGTAGTGTTCCTGTCAATGTCTAATTACGAATTATACGCACAGCGACCGGAAACAGCGCGAGCGTGCACAGCGGATATCTAGCCTTCCTCCTATCTATCATCAAGCCCTCACAGCGTCTGACATCACTACACTGGGAACGCCTATTTCTGAGCTCGTGCAGAAGGTTCAGTCTGGGACTTGGGATCCTGTTGAAGTTCTCCGTTCTTATGGCAAGAAGACGCTCAAGGCTCATGAGGTTACCAATTGCCTCACCGAGATCATGATTGCTGATGCTGAAGGTTGGGCCCGGTCTGTCAACAAAACCGGTCCTCTCGCTGGTGTTCCGGTGTCCTTAAAGGACGTTGCCGCCGTCAAGGGCTATGACTCCAGCTTGTCGTACTCATCTTGGACTGGAAAGCCGCAGGAGAAAGAGTCTGCCCTTGTCAGACTTCTCCGAGATGCTGGTGCGGTCCCATTTGTCAAAACGACAGTCCCCATTACACTGTTGTCGTTTGAGTCTCAATCCGCTCTATTTGGTGTGACGAGGAACCCCCATGTGCTAACACACACGGCTGGGGGATCCAGTGGTGGTGAGGCGGCCTTGCTTGCCTTTGGCGGTTCCCGCGTCGGTATAGGCACGGACGTCGCAGGCTCCGTGCGTGTGCCGGCCCATTTTTCGGGGATTTACACAATTAGATCATCTACGGGGAGATTTCCAAAGACAGACGTGCGAAGTGCTATACCCGGCCAGGAGGGAGTGCCTCCAGTTTGTTCGCCCATGACGAGAACACTGGAGGATCTAGAGACTTTTTGGAAAGCGATTGTATCCATGAAACCATGGGAGTACGACCATACGGTAACTAATTAATTATTTACAGTAGGCAAGGTCGCTTGTTCATCGATACTAACAGTGCCATCCTATACCTTGGAGAGAGATTAAGCTATCAGACAAGAAACTTACTTGGGGCGTTATACGGGATGATGGTGAGTTCGTTTCTTGTTTGAGCAGGCGTTTCTCAAACTATGTGTTATTTTCAAACCACAGGTGTCGTTACCCCATCCCCTGCATGTGAACGTGCACTTCGGACAGTGGTAAATGTTCTTCTCGGAGATGGTCATACTGTCAAAGAATTGTAGGTGACTATCGGCTGCCATACCAGACTTAGCACTCATGGTTCGATATAAGCAAACCGCCGAGCCCGTATGAAGGTCTTCAAATAGGTTCACAACTTATACTATCGGACGGAGGTGCGTACCTGTTACACCTCAAAAGTATCACCTGTAAACTCTATTCTCTGTACTCAGGAGAGACCGTAAACCTCCCTTTTCAATATCGGGAACCAAGCGACCCAGGTGTTGACATCCTCATGCGTATCATCCGACTCCCTGCACTATTCCGGAGGATCTATGCCTGGTACCTGCGCCACATCCGACGCGACCCTATCACAGCTGACCTTGTCTTGGGGCTATCTCGTAAGACGACTACAGAGCATTATGCTCTTGTTGCAAGGCGCGAAGGATATCGAGCTCGATTCCATCAAGCATGGAACCAAGAAGGCCTTGATTTTGTGTTGACAGTTCCAAATGCCATGCCAGCCCTTCCGCTGGGGGGAATGAGAAATAGCATCGGTTCAGTAGGTTATTCTTTCCTATTCAACATAGTAAGTGCCAATATTTGCCTGCTAAACTGGTGATTCCTTCGAAATCTCACGGCTATGGACATAGCTCGATTACAGCGCAGGCATCGTCCCTGTTAGCAAAGTTGTCGCTACACTTGACGACCTTTCCCCCTCTTTCAAGTCGAGCCTCAAGCATCAGAGCTTAGTTGCCCGAAACGCATACCGAAACTATGATTCAAGAGCTATGCACGGGTTGCCAGTGGGCGTACAGATTGTAGGTCGCCGCTTAGAAGAGGAGAAAGTGATGGAAGGGATGAAGATCGTGGAAGTCCTTCTGAAGGCTAGCGGACAGGAATACAAGCACTTGGAGCTGTAACGAGTTGCCATCACCAGCGTGTACAATAACATGACGAAGGTCCTTCGTCATACTGATAAATGAACAGTCATACCCGACGTTTCCTTTCAATCAACGGCACGGCTATTGCCACTGAGGGAGGAGCTGGACAAACCGCCTCGTTTTTTGAAAATACTAGAGGGAGCCTGGCCGCGGTGCCGTTGCTCGGAACTTTGGAGCAGGCTCGGCAAAAGGTGCACGTGTCAGGCTTCCCACGATTCTCCACCACAGTATGACGTAGTAGACTCGAACCAGTCTCTATAAGTAATCGTGAACTTCCTATAAAAAACATTAGAACGACTATCTTCTACTCGTGAACAATAAACGACTAGATTCGAGTCTAAGTATGACGTTTCTTGGCTCAGAAATCACGTGCTAAAACTCTGTGGCGTACCTTTAGTTCTTAAGAATGGACATGGATGGTAAAGACGCTGAACCATACGTGAGCCCTACCTCTCGCCCCTCGCGTTCCCCAGAACTGCTCAGACGATTGTAATGCACCGCCCGTGAAAAGCTGAAAGGGGAACAACTTCCGCCCACCTACACAGAATCCGCGACATTAGATGTCAGGCCACCCAGCAATGCAGCTTTGTCCTCCTCCTCAGGACACACACCTCCATTAGCTTATGCCACCAATTTCCTGACTATTTTCCGCGAGAACAACTCAATCAGTGGCAAATATACTATTGCCCGCTCCATGTCGATGCCTCCCGGTGCCGTTCCCTCTGTCGGTGACGATGGAAAGAAGTTGAACATGCGCGTTGCGTCGCAGAACGGATCTGTCGACGTTGTCATCGAGCTCGATCCAAGCGCTGACACCAAAGGTCCTGCTCGACTCCAGGCAGATTCACGGAACGGCAGCGTCGCTGTTACGGTGGTGAGTCGCAACACCTCTCCCGCGCGAGCTCAACTAAAGCTGCCATATCATCACGCGCAGCACGACAAAGGACTAAACCGCTTCCGCCTCAAAGCGAGCTCCAGAAACGGCTCCGTTTCAGTCCGCATCCCCCCTACTTATTTCGGCACTGTCTCCACAGGGCTCAAAAACGGCCAGCTTGCTTTCAGCCCCGCCGTACAGGCACGCCTCACAACCTTCTCTGAGCGTGACGGCGACGGAAACTATTTTATTGGAGACTATGCATCGTCGGGCTATCAGGGCGACACGACGTGGCTGGGGGACCACCTGCGCGTCGAATCAGAAAACGGAAGGGTTAGTGTGGACTTCGTGAACGAATGAACGGGAGCGTCGTCCCGTGGCAAGGTGTCCTCGGGCAGCACAGGGTTTCTGCGCTGATTATCGGGCTAGTAGTTTGCATGTGGACCCATCCCATTTTAATAAGGCAGTATGTAACTATACTGAATTGATTATGGACAACAAATATATGAGCATCACTCTCGCAGTCCTGGGATGGTGTGAATATTGTGAGGGGAGTCGTTTTCGAATTGCAAAGGAAGTTGGGAAGTCGCAGATGCGAGATGTGGATTCCCGTGCATGGAGACTCACTTACACAGCTAGGAACTAGCCAGCGGCCGCTGACAGAAGATCACACAATGGATCAATAACCTATTGTAACGCATTAGAACCGCGAAATACACCAGATGTCTGCCACCTGCAACAACTGAACTTACACTATGATACGTCGTATGATGCTCGGAGCGTCCGAGCCATCGAGTAACACCCCCGAGATCTTGGGAAAGCGTCGGTTTTCTCAAAATAACCCTTACTACTCAAGGGGAGCGCGTTTTCAGCGTTAACGGCTAGCAGAAGCAATGTTAACCTTAAGTAAACAAGGCCAGGATCATCAGTGGTAGCTTGAAGTGAGGGGGTACAGTGGGGAACTGCCGGATGATTTGATGGGTGGCATTATGACACGGTTTGAGACATGAAAGGAATGTGCCATTGCCGGGGTCGCTAATATTCGAGAACAATAGGTGAGCAATTTTTGACATGGAAAGTCGGTATGTCCGAACGAAGGCTCTATCGTGGGGTAGGAAAACGCCAACAGCAATATGTAAACATTAAACCTATTAAAGTACGCCATGTCAGTGCGAAAGACCGGGACGGGATGGCAGAGAGACCGGGATCAGCGTCTACAGAAAGTGGATGATAGTGTGTGGGCGAGGAGGATCCGCCGCTGTGTTATGATGCCTTAAATCTCGAAAATATATACGGTCTGACGGAATGACTCCATCCCAATTTTGGCGTGGCGGGCCTAGTGGATTTAGAGCAGTATGATCACGGGGGTGCAGCATCACTACAGCGACTAGGAGACAAAAGGTCCATTCAGACCACATACACCGAAGTGCAATCGCTCATAAACGCCACTCACGTGTCGTCAGTCTTGTCGCTACTCGTCACTATGCTCAGGGCCTTTTCCACGACTTCGCGATCGCTCGCAAATGTCAGCCTTCTCAGCGCAATCTCCACATCAAAAAACTCGCTCGCAAAGCTCTCACTTTGGGTCTGCGTCCCCTCCTGCTTAGGGGTTCCCGTCGGCTCGGCAATGTACCAAAAGGTGAATTTCATATTTCCCGGCCGCACAGTACGCATGGTTACTGCGAAAGGCTCTGTGGAATTTGTGGCGAGCGCGACGACGTCCTTCACATCCGAACCGGCGGGTGGCGCACGAGTCCACATCCTAAGACCCGATATGAATCGACAGGGATAACCCGTCTCCTCAAATGTTTCACGCAGTGCCGCCGCCTCGATTGACTCTCCACGGTCTTTACGTCCTTTTGGGAGGAGCCAGTGATCTTTAGTAAGCTGGTGCAGGATGCAAACTTGTAGTCCGTGTGCCGGTGAGCGACGGAATAGCACTGCGCCTGCTGTGAGCACAAAGTTCGGAGAGAAAAGTTGTGTTGTAGGTAGCCCGGAGGAAGCCATGGCGGCGTGATATTTGGCTTCCTCGTTGACGTTGGAGTGATGATGACTTGGAATCCTGGAACAAAGCGCGCATGATTTGTATATGGCCTGAGCGGTGTACAATTGTGACCATCGTGACACAAAAAAGTTCGACCCTTCTTCCCGAAGGTCCTGAGGGATGCGAAGCAGCTGCTTCTGACCGCCTGACGAAACTTTATTAAACTCTGGCATCTCTAAATTCTCGCAGGGAAACCCTTCCACCTTAGGTTTCCGCAGAACCGAAACTGTACGTATGTTCAGGGTGTCCGTGAGCGGAAGTCGTGTCATAACCTGATAGGGCCACACAACACAAACTCTCTTCCGAAAGCCCTTCTGTCTGCCGTCAATGGAACTTCGAGAGGCCCTTACCCGATCGCGGGGCGCTGACCAGCTGTAATGCGTCAGCAAGGTCCCAGCTCTTCTATAAATAAATATTTTTGCCAACTTTGTCTTGAACAGTAACACAACAACACCGCCTCCACCATCAACCGGATCCCCTTCGAATGCCATCTTACAACTCAATCGCCTGATTGTCGGTTTCGGAGAAGTTGGTTCATTCCTTGCGAAGAAATTCCTTCAATCACAAAGTAAGCTCAGCCTTCGCATCCTTACTCGCTCGGTGAGTCTCATGGGTTTGAAACTCAGAAAGACAAGGGTGATTTCTGTCGACTATTCCTCGGTGCCGTCCCTCACCAATGCCTTGCAAGGTGCAGATGTTGTCTTCTCTGCCCTTCGTGACGACTCATGGGCTGCATATTCAAACGAACGTGCTGCTAAGGATGCAAAGGTGAAATTATACGTAAGTGCCAAGCGAGTTACGAGTACGGTCGTAACAAGCTCTGGGATAAATCCGAGTGTACGTCCATAAATGAGTGAATTCGAATTCGCGAACTGATTTATTCACAGACCTTACATAAGCCCAAAGCGGATGTACAGGACCTGATTAAAGAGCTCCGTCCCCCTTATACGTTGTCATGTGGCCGGAAATGTTGTTCAAAGAGTATGTCGGACCGCTGTGGGCATTGATTTGGAAGCTGGGAAGTTCCGACTGTTTGGGGACGGTAGAGCGTGAATTAATTCTAGGCTGTCTAATTACAGACAATAAAAAGGTTTATATCATGGACATCGCCACGCGGTATTCCTGTCATTCACCATATCTTTACCACATTGCCACCATCTCAACTTGAGGACAAGGTGTACGTTCGAGATTGAGGGCGACAGGAAGAGTTTCCGGGATTTAGCTGCCCTGTGGGAGGCCAAGCATGGCAGACGTGCGGAAGTCGCTGGGCGCTCCCGGGAGGAGGTACAGAAGTTCCTTGACGAATGGCATCCATCTCCACTTTTAAGGTTTCTGATGGGCGAATCACGGGGAGATGCTGGTCAGTGGAGAGGCCAATAGGCTTTGGCCGGATTGCCATTGAAGTGGGAAGATCTGATGCGTTGCCAAACCACTGATATATAACGAACTGGGGGTGCCCGTTGTCGCAAAACTCTGAAACTCCGTATCTGGCCATATCAGGTTTCTCGACCATATCAGGCCCGATAAGCTTAGTGTCGTTAGGCCTTAGGCATCTTCCTGATCAGGATCGGCCTGATGCCAGATCCACCTGACCATGAAATTGATAGGATACGCGCGATGGGTTGGATCAAGAATTTATGATCTGAGCACCGCATATACAGACATATTCTTTGTCTGGGTGTCCTCATGAGCATATATACATATATGCATACATATGCAGCCAGTGGGTACAATAATAGATCGAGGTGAGCAATAAAATTTCATTTCCAGCATATAATTAGACAGCCTGGCTCGCTACATTAACGGCGCCCATTGCGCTGGGCACAAAGTACAATACCAATCTCAAGCTCAAAACAATCACCGACGCCTTACATATATAGGGTACAATATCGATCAATCGAATCATAATTGCGTCGTCCTTCTGATCATGGTTTCAACATCCTTAGAGCGAGGGGTAATCGAGCACTTGAATGGTCGAGGATGACTGAGATGCGGGTGAGAACACACGTGCCCCTTCTGACGTTGACGTTGTAGCTCACCTGAGAAATCCGGGAGTCGGATCGCGGGCATAGCTGACATCTATTTTGCGACCGTACTCGTCCAGTGCATTGGTGATATTGAACACAGAAAGGAGTGATGCTGCAGCCAGCCAGACAGAAGCATCAGCAAGGTGGCGACCAGCGCAGATACTGCAATGTTCAGATATAAGTGCGGTTCTTCATGACAACATCTAGACGCGGAAACTGACCGTCTACCAAAGCCAAACGTACCGGTGGTCGCAGGGTCTCTGGCCACGTGTCCATTTTTATCTGGGAGGAAACGCTCGGGGAGGAACGCGGAAGGATTGGGATACATTTCTGGATTGTTTAATATTCTCCTACAAAGAAAATAACACGTCGAATCCCCGAGTCGTGCAAGGATCAAGTGGCACTTACCAAGAGTTTGGAATCACGGTACTGTTAGCCGGAATGCTATAGCCTTCATATACATCATCCTCCGTAGTCACATGAGGAAGTGCTACAAAAAGGCCATGATGAATTTCACACCATGAAGCATGAAGAAATCAAAAACCTGTAGGCGCAACAAGGAACCATCTGAATACTTCCTTCACGATGGCGTCAAGATAAGGAAGAAATGGGCGATCACTGAACCGGGGAAGTTGACCCTGTTCGATAACGCTGTCAAGCTCTGTTTGTGCCCTCGCTTGAACATCAGGGTGGAGGACCATGGCAAGGATAAACGCGTGAACAGTCGAGGTGGTCTAAGTGAATGTTCTGAGTGTTGTCTATGAAATTGTACGTGGGTCAACTTACGGTGTCTGATCCCGCTGTGAGTTGAATAAGAAATGGTCAGGTCAAAGCAGGAAATGAAGCGTTAGTGTCGCTTACCTCCAAATATTCCTCCAGCCACACGCTTCACGGCGTCAACATCCTCGTTTGATTCATCATCGGTGCCTAGGTCGCCCAGTGCGTTCGCAACAAATGAGGGACGCGCAGTGCCTGCAGACTTAGCATGACGTGCAATTAGTTCACGGCTCTTGGAGAATGAGCAACATGGCATACGACAAGTGATTTCACCTCTCTGAAAGGTACATTCATTGCATTGTGGAAATTTTGTCGCGCTTCCCGTGCATGTTTTTGGAAACCTGCCCCGGGGACCCATGCAGGGACGTACTTGACTGTGGCAAAACAGACACCAACATATGTCATGGCATAACAAACAATGAAAGCATCACTGACGGATGGGAAAGATGTCCACAAGAAAGGCTCCTGGCCGGAGGGCTCGAGCGAACTCACGGGCATTACTCTCGGACAAGGCAACAAAGGGATCGCCTTTAGGCGATACTTCACGCCCGTACGCAATGCCCATGACGATACCTGCCGCCATACTAAAAAACGCAGGTTATGGTCGGGATATCTTACATAGTAACCGATGCTCACTGGCGAATGTGCTGCAAATAATCTTCTGGGGATTCCACGAGTAATCGAAGGAGGCCTCTGGCCGCTGCCAGCTGTGAGGGCTGAAATTCTTTTGCGGCAATTTGATTCATCTGCTTATGATAAAGGCTACGGTGTTTTCTCCAAGTCTTTCCATATGGTTGCCAAACTGTTGATCCTCCGGTGTCCATCCTGTTGAAATATTGTGAGAGTTCTAGGCTGGGTAATAATAAACATACAGGTCATGGAACATGGTTAGATGGGGGCGGCTTGAGTAGATCGAGGATCTCCGCTCAAGCAAATCATATACGGCCTTGAACGAGTTGAGGATGATGATATGGCTTCCAAAGGAAGAGACATGAACAACGTCGCCTGCATCCAAATAAATTAAACAAGTATAGACCAGGAGTTCATTCACTTACCGTATTCCTCTGCCCAGTGGTTATATGTTTCCCAGATTTTTGAATTTTGCAAGTCCTTCATATTGCCAATTATTGGTAGAGGTTTAGGTCCAGGTGGAAATGGAGGTCGGGTATTTTGTTTCCTGGTATAGTAAAGGTGACATAGCAGTAAGGCACAGGATGCGATCGCGAAATCTAGTAGTATGTAGTTTTGAGAAAGCATCGGTGTTGTCGACTGGAACCTATTGCGTATATTGTTGATTAGAACGGGTAGCTTATATAGGTGAAAGCAAGATATCAATAAGGGTTGGAAATGCGGTAGTCGGTTGTAGACATAGAGGTAATTAGGCAGCCCAGAGCCACCGGCGAATAAGTGTCATTTGAACGTTCCGTCAGACCCGCTGCGTCATCACGCCACGGTACGCACAGATCAAGTCGTGAGAGGTCGTTTCGAAGTATGCACCCATGAACCGGTAAGGTCACCTGCCGGTAGGTACTTTCGAAATAGGCAAGAAAATTCATTCGAATATGAACGAATGTAGGCTAATGCCTAGTACGCAATAAGACGGGTCACAAGGCTGCCTATGTTCGCCATATGCACATCTAAGAAAGTTTTATAAGGAAGCCTTAGGCATGATAAGAAGTGTCGGCTTTGGACAACCATCGTGGATGAAGTCTAGATTATGACGTCACTCTCTTGCCGCATCACGGCATCGCTGATCAGTCATTCTCTGCGGAAAACATGTCTACATGTGAGTTCTCTCAGTTTGGCCTACCGCTTTCTCATAATCTCATGTCAGTTACAGGACTAACTAACTTGGCACTCGACTCAGACACAAAGCGATGGCAGATGTACCACAATATACATTGTCTTCCGAACCTGTTCTGTGTCATAAACCAACCCTCTTGAAAGACGTGTCAGGCGCAGGTGGTCAGAGTTACCACGTCGCCGTGTCCACCGGAGTTCGGCTTCGGAACACGATAATGATGTTGCGACTGCGCACCCTTGAAATTTGAAAGAAGCCAATGTGGTCTGTTCATTCCTTGAGAATCCCGGGTTTTCCATGTTCCGTGCCATTGTTAGAAGAGATTTTCCTTGGCGTGGAGGTTAGGTAAGTAGTATTACTGTAACGTGACACTCCATTTCACGCGGCCACACCTTCTACACCAAATAATTGAGTGTTAATAATATCAGCTTTACTTGGGCAGATGTTGACACCAGGCTGACTGACTCAGACAATCTCGGGTCTCAAGGGTGCCAGTGTAAGCGGGCCCAGGAGGTGATCTTCAAATCAGCAACATCCTGAGTCCCCCCTCCCTCCCGGGCAGCTACACTATCACAACTATCACATGCATCAGGGAGCTCCTGCAGAGTACTGCTATTTACGTGAAGTCCATTAGTCGTATTGTATCTTTCAAGCCAGGTCCCCTCATTCTCCAGAGCCTTGAGAATTCCTTATATCCGATGTCATATCTGGAGACAATGAGAGCGTTTGAAGGGACGAGGATCGACACGTGCAGTGGCAAGACGTTCAGTCTCTTGAAATGGCGACCGTAAGCTACAAGGAAAACATAGCTCGCCTTCTCGAATCTCGAAGAAGGCGATAGGTAATGTGCAAGTGCATGGACACTGTAAACCACAGAGCGCAACACGTACCTGGCCGCCGGGGAGAAGCAGAGCCAATGCGGAATAAGAAGTAGGCAGCTAGGCTGTGTCGGCGTAACAGTCTACTCGAAAGTTCAGTCTCATATGACATGCATTAACTTCACAGCCCCTGCCGGGTTTGAAACCAAACCCAGCAACGCTTGAACGTTTGATGATTCCTCTGCGAACTTTATTGCGACCTGAGCGGAGAGTCAACGGCAAACTCTGAGGTACATCAAGCTGGACTGTAATATTAATCAGTGCACCATGAACATGAGTAACCAGAGAAGGACTTACTACACATGGGAGGCTCCACTGGAATATCTACTGCTCTTAAATTTGGAGGTATTTGCACCAAAGACGGGCGAGATTTGATGTCATATCATGATGCTGGGCATGGCTTACAGGGAATTAATTGACGGTGCCACTGTAATTTAACGCCGACATATTGGAGCCCTCGCTGATATCTAGGACAAACAGCCCCGATGCTGGTTCCTAGTAAATTCGAGCCGCTCGGAATCTCTGCCGGAGAGAACTTGAAACGACGACCTCCTACATGGGCACTATCAGGTGTGGCCGAGATAGCTCGGAACGAACCGTCGACCTGGTCCGTGGCCGGCATGGCACAGAATTGATATAAACAAGTGTACACTGTCATCGTGCAGGGCCTGAATATTCTAATTGATATTATTCTCACATACTGTAGCTGTTATGTGGAAGAAGCAGCCAGGCCTGGAACCATTGCCTATTTTGCTGGCTCGCCAAGGTCTACTAAGTACTCCTTTCCCCTAATTGTCGCCGAGATGAGCGACAGACTCATCACCATGTCCGAGAAGGACGATCGCATGTATCAGCGGGGGTCTGCCTATTTAGCGACCTCGCACAGACAATCTTCCCGCACGCGCACAGTTCGCTCTGTTCGTAGGGATTTAGGACTACGGATAGTCATCCACTGTGAGTGTAAGTATGCACTGATACAAATCCAAACAAGATATCTGAGGCACGTTACACCTCAGGTAATTGAGCCCCGAGCCTTTAGCTTCGCCGCCGCCACTACCACGGCAATCCTGCGAACAACCATGGATAGTGTCACCAATGAGTTCTACGGCTTGGCCCTAGAACTCATTGATGACATTATCGGTCATGGTGACAAGACGATATTAGCGGCTCCCTGCTCACCTGCTCATTGGTTTGCTGTTTTTGGCTTCCCCAACGTCGCCTCGTTCGCCGCATAATGTTTATGCGTCCACTAGTGGGGTATCGCAGGCTGCATGCACAAATCCAGCTACTGGATCAGGTTCTACTCCACTCGCCCCATCTTGCCAATTACATCCGAGTGCTGAAGCTACCTGACATGTCAAGCGTTCCCTTTTTTACAGACCCCAAGCGAGGGATAGATGAACCACTCTCCCCACTATTGTGCAAACTCACCCAGGTGCAGAAACTCAAAATTGCAGGCCTGGCTTGGAATGGCGTTTGTTTGTATGGACGACGCTCAATTTAATCGCATGGACGACTTTATGAATTTTATAAATCACGCCAGAAGCATAACAGGCCTCTTCCTATGTCAAGACGCCACGTCGTGGATGTCTCAGAATCCCGTGGCGCTGGAAGAGACCCAAACGGACGACAATAAACAGCTTGAGCAGTGATGCATTTCTCGTCTGGATATGACGTTCAGGTACGACGATCCCGTATCTTGTTAACTGGCTCTTTGGACCTCGATCACATTTTGACGTATCGCACATCCATAGATTGCACATATGCCTCCCTGTTGAGGCTAAAGGTGACAGTTTCAACCGTCTACTTCCATCGATCTGGCGTTCAATGTGAGTATTGAAATCTTAAGCGTGGTGCACATGAACATGCAAAGTGGCTGCCTGTCCACCATAAAGAAGGTCCTGTCTACCATCAATGCATCCAACCATATACATCATGTGGATTTGCGTGTGGTTCCTTTTTGTGACCGCACTCTGCAGGTGGACTGGGCAGCTTTAGAAGAAGGGTACAGCGTCCTTGCGGGACCTCAATCCCAGTTCCTGCGGGTGTTGCGCATCGATGGCGGGACTGGCTATGGCTTACGCAATTCTGAACCGGCGGTTGAAGCGAGTAGGGATGGTTCTCGCACATTCGATGTTAGCAACACGAGGTGTTAGGGTGTCCCGGTGTTTATTTGGTTCGGTTAATATCTGGTATTTCTTGTGAATATTATTAGATTAAACAGAATAGAATATATTTCTGTGTGTTCAGGGACTGGGGATGCTTCGTACACCCAGCCGCATTGCAAGAGGCGGCCACCCAGAGGGTTAGCCAGCTTGCCACACGGGTCCGGGGATCGATCTGGACTTTTGATCAGTCAACTAAGTGACTATGCCTGGCCGAGGTCGCGAGAGAAAATTGCTAAGGAATCGAACGGCGGAAATGGTCACTGATTGATTTGGTTGGTTACACGGCGAGAGGATACGTGACACGTGACGTGCGGTTATTTTGACCACTCTCCGGCCGTGTAGCCTAGCGAACATATTCAGCCCGTGCTCGTCTCCAGCGCTAATTACATAACCCATCGCGCGCATCTTGGACGTAGGCATGGACTATAACAGCGACATTCCACTTAGAGTACGTACTATTCGACGATCTTTGTTACTGAGTTCTAACTTATGATTCAGGATGAGCACATTGTAGCACCTGCCGCCTCAGAACTAATCTTGCGAAATAAGGTCTTGAGGGCACAATTTCATCTTTCAGAGAAACACTTGTTCTGGGGCCCGCCCCGGATTCTGATCCAGCCGTCTCCCTCGCCACCCTTGGAACACGATTTGCCGAGTCTGGTGAAGAGGAAGACTTGAATGTTGCTATTTCACTTTATCGAGAGGCACTCGACATGCGACCCGCACCGCATCCTGGCCGATCCTCCTCCCTCAACGACATTGCAACTGCGCTCTGGACACGGTTTAAGCAATACGGTCGACGCGAAGACACGGAGGAGGCGATTTCATTGCATCGAGAAGCACTCGAGCTGCGACCTGTACCGCATCCTGACCGATCCACCTCCCTCAACGACATCGCAAGTGCGCTCTCGACACGGTTTGAGCAATACGGTCGACGCGAAGACCTGGAGGAGGTGATTTTATTGCATCGAGAAGCACTCGAGCTGCTCCCTGCACCGCATCCTGACCGATCCATCTCCCTCAACAACATCGCAATTGCGCTGTGGACACGGTTTGAGCACTCTGGTCGACGCGAATACCTGGAGGAGGCGATTTCATTGCATCTAGAAACACTCGAGCTGCTCCCTGCACCGCATCCTGACCGATCCTCCTGCCTCAACAACATCGCAATTGCGCTCTGGACACGGTTTAACCAGTCTGGTCGACGCGAAGACCTGGAGGAGGCGATTTCATTGCATCGAGAAGCACTCGAGCTGCTCCCTGCACCGCATCCTGACCGATCCACCTCCCTCAACAACATCGCAACTGCGCTCTCGACACGGTTTGAGCGGTACGGTCGACACGAAGACCTGGAGGAGGCGATTTCATTGCATCGAGGAGTACTCGAGCTGCGACCTGTACCGCATTCTGACCGATCCGCCTCCCTCAGCAACGTCGCAAATGCGCTCTCAAGGCGGTTTGAACAGTCCGGTCGACATGAAGACCTGGAGGAGGCGATTTTATTGCATCGAGAAACACTCGAGCTGTTCCCTACACCGCATTCTCTGCGATCCATCTTCCTCCAAAACATCGGAGCTGCTTTACTTACACGATTTAGGCAGTCCGGTCGACACGAAGACCTGGACGAGGCTATTTTGTGGTTTCGAGAAGCACTCGGGCTGTGACCTGCACCGCATCCTGGCCGATCCACCTCCCTCAACAACATCGCAAGTGCTTTACGGACACGGTTTCAGCAGTCCGGTCGACATGAAGACCTGGAGGAGGCGATTTCATTGCATCGAGAAGCACTCGAGCTGTGACCTGCACTGCATCCTGACCGATCCACCTCCCTCAACAACATCGCACTTGCGCTCTGCACACGGTTTCAGCAGTCCGGTCGA
Organism: Gautieria morchelliformis; assembly: GCA_015179125.1. NCBI lineage: Eukaryota > Fungi > Basidiomycota > Agaricomycetes > Gomphales > Gomphaceae > Gautieria > Gautieria morchelliformis. The sequence goes on along the minus strand of WHVA01000171.1, from coordinate 129,712 downwards.
CACGAAGACCTGGAGGAGGCGATTTCATTGCATCGAGAAGCACTCGAGCTGCTCCCTGCACCGCATTCTCTGCGATCCAGCCTCCTCCAAAACATCGGAACTGCTTTACTGACACGATTTGAGCAGTCCGGTCGACACGAAGACCTGGAGGAGGCGATTTCATTGCATCGAGAAGCACTCGAGCTGCGACCTGTACCGCATTCTGACCGATCCGCCTCCCTCACCAACGTCGCAAATGCGCTCTCGACGCGGTTTGAACAGTCCGGTCGACATGAAGACCTGGAGGAGGCGATTTTATTGCATCGAGAAGTACTCGAGCTGCTCTCTGCACCGCATTCTCTGCGATCCAGCTTCCTCCAAAACATCGGAGCTGCTTTACTTACACGATTTGAGCAGTCCGGTCGACGAAGACCTGGAGGAGGCAATTTTATTGCACCGAGAAGCACTCGAGCTGCTCCATGCTCCGCATCCTGGCCGATCCATCTCCCTCAACAATCTCGCAACTGCTCTCTCAACGCGCTTTGAGCAGTCCGGTCGACACGAAGACCTGGAGGAGGCGGTTTCACTGCATCGAGAAGCACTCGAGCGGCGACCTGCACCGCATCCTGGCCGATCCATCTCCCTCAACAATCTCGCATCTGCTCTCTCAACGCGCTTTGAGCAGTCCGGTCGACACGAAGACCTGGAGGAGGCGGTTTCATTGCATCGAGGGGCACTCGAGCTGCTCCCTCCACCGCATCCTCTCCGATCCACCTACCTCATCAACATCGCAATTATGTTATGGACACGGTTTAGGCAGTCTCATCGGCACGAAGACCTGGAGGAAGCGATTTCATTGCATCGAGAAGCACTCGAGCTGCTTCCTGCACCGCATCCTCTCCGATCCACCTCCCTCACCAACATCGCAAGTGCTTTACGGACACGGTTTCAGCAGTCCGGTCGACATGAAGACCTGGAGCAGGCGATTTCATTGCATCGAGAAGCACTCGAGCTGCGACCTGCACCGCATCCTGGCCGATCTTCCTCCCTCAGCGACATGGCAATTGATTTACAGATACGGTTTGAGCAGTCCGGTAGACGTGAAGACCTGGAGGAGGCGATTTCATTGCATCGAGAAGCCCTCGAGCTGCGACATGCACCGCATCCTGACCGATCCACCTCCCTCAACAACGTCGCGGCTGCTTTACGGACACGGTTTAAGCAGTCTGGTCGACATGAAGAGCTGGACGAGGCGATTTCATTGCATCGAGAAACACTGGCGCTGCTCCCGGCATGGCATCCTGGCCGATCCACCTGCCTCAACAACATCGCAGCTGCGTTGCGGACACGGTTTGAGGCGTCCGGTCGACAGGAAGACCTGGACGAGGCGATTTCATTGAATCGAGAAGCACTCGAGCTGCGACCTGCACCGTATCCTCTGTTGTGAAGGACAGTCTTCGCGGCTCCGGACTACACTGTTACACGGACCGTATCACGGGCTTATCACATGTGTTTAACATCTTCAGATCAACTCACGAACACGCAGCCACCACTCGTAACGTCTTCCATAACGACTCCACGATTACCTTAACGATTTCTCACTCGTTCTTTACATTCAAGTCTATCCCGAGAATCCCGGGACGCATATATGCACATTCTTGAATCATCGAGTCCTTCACCACGCCCGAGAGTCCCACAAACACGCATAAACTACGAGTCGAGCCGAGGCACACGAGTCAGACGCACATACGAGTAGCCAAGTACCCAGTGTCAACCACCTCTTCCATTTTCACTACACAAATGATCCAACATGCACGAGCCGCACTCATCACTCCTACACACTTTCACCTACCCCTACGCTTTATCCATCGCGATGTCCATCAAGCAACCATCCCGTCGCCTTATCTTTGGAATGAATCGAGTACGCGAGCCGTGAAGCGGCTATTCGATGCCGGCGACGTGTATGATGCCCCAGCCATACGTACAATTCTATGCCCCTATCATCCATTGACCGTCAAGACCCCTATCAGAGTCGGCATAAGTAGCTGATCATGTATGATTCAAATACACACCACGAACCTTTTTGACATCTCTTCGACTTCGAGTCACTTAAGTCGAATGATACTCGAGCCCTTTTATTCTTGCGTCTTCATCGTACTCGGCCTCAAGCTAGAGGCCGCTTCTATACTCTATCGTTCAACCTATGACTCTGTCATCCTCTCCGATCCACCTCCCTCAACAACGTCACGAATGCGCTCTCGGCACGATTTGAGCAGTGCGGTCAACAGGAAGACCTGGACGAGGCGATTTCATTGCATCGAGGGGCACCCGCGCTGCTCCCTGCACCGCATCCTGGCCGATCCACATCCCTCAACATCGCAGTTGCCCTCTCGGCGCGGTTTGAGCAGTCCGATAAACATGAAGACGTGGAGGAGGCAAGTTCGTTGTATCGAGAAGCACTCGAGCTGCTGCTCCCTGCACCGCATCTTGGCCGGTCCTCCCCCATAACAACATCACAGCTACTTATGGACATGATTTGAGCAGTCTGAGCGACACGAAGACCTGGGCGAGGTGATTTCATTGCATGAACTCAACAATATTGCAAGATGCTCTTTGGATCCTACCCTGATTTCTCTTAGTTATTTTGATACCATTCCTGTTGGATTATTCCTTATCTTTCTTATCAGCTCAATCTTGGGATTGACACCCTTTTCCTGGATCCTGTCTTTCATACATAAACCCCCCATCATGTATTGCTATTTCATGAGTTCTGATATCAACTTAGATCCTCATGAACCTTATTCCTTTGTCTGATATCTAATTCTTAACCTCTCAGTTTGAAGCTGAGCTCTGTCCTGAAATCCAGGGTGGTGTCATGACTCATTTATTTGTTGTATCCAGTAACCTCATTTTCCCTTTCATCACTCCACCTCTATGTTCGCCCCATTTTCTCTTCGCCGAATTGGCCAAACAGTTATTTGCTACTCGCATCATTCGCCAGTAGGCACACCATCAAACACAATTGACATCCTTTACCGGGTGTGATGGTTCATCACTGGCCCCATCATCCCACCAATTCAACCACCTTTGGGTGTTCCTATGGCCAGAATGCATTTGCGGGATGTCCTACCCATATATCGTGTGGGAACAACCCAACAGACCAAGACAGGGTAACATGTATACAGGTCTCAAGGCGTGATTTCTTACATAGGTACCTTTGTTCTCTCCTCCCCTCCATCATTTCATGTTCGCACTCCTCCTTGTCTCCATTGTATATGTGTTTCATCTATTTGTATCCTGACTGCGCACCCCTATCCAACCCTGACTCATGACAGCCTCTTTCCTATTCGCTGATAACATATGAGCATTCAGTATAAGTAGTTTACATTCACATGTATATTCTGCAGTTCAATTATCATACATCTATCTTGTGCAAAACTTGACCTCACTGTGACTATCGTCTTGAGCCCTCTCCTATGGACCCCTATCTTAGACCAGAGGAGGACTTAAGCACCACTGGTGAGTTTTCGTACTTCACCTTCATTACCTTAGCCTTCATACAATTATTGGTGCTGTCAGTGAAGGGGTAAGGAGTGCCTTCACCGGTGAAAGGATTGTTACTACTGTCAGGGTTCACGCGTTTCCTTCCACAAGTTTCTACTTCCTTCCATGAGTTTCCGTCACCTTCTGTCACATGTCACTTTCCGTCACATGTCACTTTCTGTCATATGTCACTTTCTGTCACATGTCACATTCCGTCACATGTCACTTTCCGTCACTTTCCGTAACCTTCTACAAGTTTCCATCTCCCCTATTATGTAAGCCTTGCCAGCGCTATAAGACTGTAGCCCGTGTGGTGGTGTTTCCTCAGCTTGATCTCTGAGGATACCCACTACACAGGCAAGTCCCCATGTATCTATTGTTGGTAGAGTTATAAACTGAGGATACCCACTACACAGTTGGTCATTGTCCTAGTATTGGCTCTTATCTCCTTGAGTATCTTTGGTTGTGGCTTCGTCATTAGTGTTGCCCTCACAGAAGATCAAGCTCATAGGACGACCCCACACACTTTTCTTAACCAGCCTTCATCTCAGCCTATGGCAGACCAACTCCCAGATGCATACTGGGACGCCCTGGGTGACCATGGGCCATTCCTTCGAGGCCTCCTTTCCAGCCAAGCATAGCAGTTGCAGCAACTTCAACTGCAGAATCAGGAACTGCACAATCAGATTGCTAACGTTCACGACCACTTAGCCAATGCTGCCACCAACGCTGCTGTTGCTGCTGCTCAAGCCCTTGCGCCCTCAGTACCTCACAGTGTCCCTCCATCTACTCGCTCTATCAAAGCAGCAGAACCGGAGAAGTTCAATGGAGACCGTGCAGAGACTGAAGGGTTTATCAGGTCTATCAAGTTGTCCATCGCTGTCCAGCCAGCATCCTTCCCAGATGAACGCACAAAGATCCTATACGCTCTTTCCTTCATGACGGGAGGCTCTGCGGAGATATGGGCACACAACGAGACACAGGCTGTCATTGATGGCACCTCCTCTATATCCACTCTGGAGGGCTTTATTAAACGTGTGGAGGAGGCCTTTGGTGACCCAGATCGTGCCAGAACGGCTCGCACTAAGCTGCATGACCTTAGGATGGCGTCAGGAATGTCGGCAGATGAATACACGGCTCAATTTGAGATCCTGGCAGGCAGGACAGGCTTTAATGATGAGGCACTCGAGGATGCCTATGCTCGTGGCCTTCCAGCAGGTATCCTTGACAAGATCCACGCCCAGCCCTTTCTTCCATCCAACCTCAAAGCCTGGAAGGAAGCAGCCTGTCAGATTGACCGCAATCATCGCCGTCTGTTAGAGGTCAGGAAGGCACAGACACCTCATGTCCCTAATCGCCCTCCTCCTGCCCGACCACTCCACACTCCTGCTATGGCTCCTGTTGCCACAGCATCACCCAGTAACGCGACACCTATGGACATTGACTCATCCCGCCGCCGCACCGAAACACGAACCTGCTACAACTGTAAGAGACCTGGTCACATCATCGCAGAATCGCGATCCTCGCGGGTATCAAACCAGTGATCCTTGACTGCTGCCCTAATTCATGTTGCGCTTTCAGACGCGAATTTCTAAACGACGATATATGCAGCTTTTGCAAGGAGTCCAGGCATGACGAGTCTAACCGCCCCCAGGCACAGTTTGAGTATCTCCCGGTTATACCTCGACTGCAAGCTTTCCTCCACAACCCTGCCATGATTGAGAAATTACAATATCGTGCGAACCGCGTGCACACTCCTGGTGAATACATCGACATATTCGATGGGTCTCACTACAGGGACCTCTTGGAATCTTATGTGGAAGTCGATGGTGTGCATCTCCCTCACTGACATTTTGAAAGTCCCCATGATATCGCACTGGGATTGTTATCAGACGGCGTTGAGGTTTTCAAAAACATTCGCGGCGGCTGCGCAACTGCTTGGCCTTTCCTGGTCGAAGTATATAACTTGGACCCTGAAATCCGTATTATGTTGAAGTATCTCATGCCCCTCGGAATCGTACATGGTCCTCACCCCCCCAAAGACCACAACTCGTTCCTTGACCTCTTTTATCTGGAGATGCGCCTGCTAGCCTACGGGGTCCCTTCGTATCATGCACAAGAGCGTGCTAAGGTCATGCTTCGCGCGTACCTGATTACCAAAATAGCTGACATGCAAGCTCTCAAAGTCAATCAATACATCAGGGGAGCAAACACATTCTCCCCATGCTGAGCCTGTTGAATACAGGGATGTCGCGACCCTGACCATGATAACCCGTCTCATTACTATTACCCATTGACAGCACCTCCCGGCGCAATCCGAATGGATGGATCTCCTGGCATCGATTGGGATCCATACTCGCTTCCCCTGCGAACTGCTGAAAGTTACAGGCAATCCCTCGAATACATAGAATCAGGCACAGACAAGAAGGAGCGGGAACGTCGTGCCATGACGCAAGGACTCAACGGCGAATCAATTCTGGTCAATCTACCTGGCTTCGACCGTGCCTTGAGCGTTCCCCACGACTTCATGCATCTTATGGAAGAGAATGTCAAAAAGTATCTGGTGGATCTTTGGACAGGTCGGTTCAAGGGACTGGACACAGGTAATGAAAATTATGAGATTGATCCAGCGCATTGGGTTCTCGTTGGAGAAGAAACGACTGCTGCTACTGCCACAATTCCCGCCGCGTTTGTTCGCACCATCCCAAACATTGCCAATGAACGTCACCTCTTTACTGCAGAGACCTGGTCGTTTTGGTTTATATATATGGCACCATATCTCCTTGAAGGCCGACTTGCTCCCAAGTACTACAAGCATTTGATGCTCCTGGTGGAAATCTGCAAAATTTGCTTGCAGTTTGTTATCACTGATGCGGAAATCGACAACCTTGAGGGCAAGATTATTCATTGGATTCGCAAATATGAAAAGTACGTTGTATACTCTATTCTGGATTATCTATGCCTGAACATCTACTGCTATGGAGGTACTACTATCAATATAAAAAGGAGCGATTGTCAACATGCACATCGTGTATCCACGCGCTCTTGCATATACCTGACGATATCCGACGGAATGAACGTGGGTGTACCCGCTTGAGAGATACTGCGGGACTCTTCTGTCAAATCACGTTCCAAGCCATACACTGCCCTCAGCCGACGCATGATCCATAAGAGCCAGATCGCGTAAATCGAGCACAAGTACAACTTATCACGAGAGCTCGACTTTTCTGACAACATATCTGATATCAGCACTAAGGAGAAGATTTACCCTGAATGTGTGTGACATCTTCATGTATCCATCATGCTACACAATTGCACAGATCCTTTGAGCATTCTTCGTTTCCCCCGAATCCGCGAGTTCAAGCCTGATGCTGCTCTGCGGCGTAAGACCGCCGCTCATCTTGCCACCCAATTTCTGAAACCACCGACCTTCATTGAACCCCGGCTCCCAGAGTTTTTCGAATCCTGGGGCAAAGTCCGAATTGCGAACGGCGGTGACTGCATCCGTACAGCCAAAACCGCGGCAAATCGGTCAGGTCGTGACACATCATTCGTCCGGGTAAGTCAGTGGTACTGCAGATAGTACGTGTACTGAGATGTCAGTCACTAGTATGATCTACAGGTGGATATTCACGCGCACCATCGCAACCGCCCACCAGTCTTCGAGACTCGGTGTTTCTATGGCCAGCTCCACATGATCCTCACCTTCATATTACCTGATCACAAGATGTTTGGAGCACAGCCGTCACGTCGATTCCTAGCAGTCGTCCAGAGCTGCGATACAGACGGGAGTGATGCGACGCTCGCGCCTGTGACGTACAGGAAGATGCGCACATCAATGCAGGTCATCGAACTTACCGCCATCAGTTGCGTAATAGGCCGGTATCATTGACAGGAGCAATGGTATAGCCCGGCCTTCTTTTATTGAAGACCCAGGATTGATAGAAGAGATGGACATGTAATTACCTTTCAGTTAGTGCTATTCATGGCTTTTTAAAGGATAATCCACCTAATTTAGAAGGATACTCCACTATGGTGTCTATGGTTTATCCATTGAAAATGATTGGAGATCCACATATAACTAATTGACCGGCCATTTATATTTTTCATGGATTATCTAGTGACTACATACATGGTGATACCATTATAATATGCCGGATCCTCCACCGGCGCTGCTGTTGGAAAACCCCTTTGCGGTTTTAAGGGATTCTCCTTCAGCCTGGCAAAAATTGATCCACCTAAGGGATCGGTGGATGAATCGGTGGATGCAACTCCGGTGGAAACTCCACCGGCCGACAATACCTGGTGGATTTTCCACCGGAGTTTGGTGGAGTCTTTTCCCGCAGTGATACCCTGACCGATCTCCCCTCCACCCTAACAGCGTTCTAGCTTATCCCCGATAACCCCAACACTTTTATATGGCATGGTTGGTTTGCAATTGATTACAGCTGCTGCCACTATAGTCCTTTATGTGTTCTACATATCGCCTGGTGAGGGCCCCCACAGCAACATTCCGCCCGATCATTTCTAATTGTCCGACAGGCGTGGGATTACCTTCCATTCACAACTTGACTGGCTGCTCCAGCCCTTCGGCGCCGAAAAACTTAGCGGTTTCTTTGGTTCCTTCCCTTGTAAACGCAGTCGTCCTATGCCTTCTCATGCTCTACAAACAGTGTGGCAGATACGGGGACGAATTTGGTCCATCCCAACTTAAGCTCCTCGTTCAAGACAGGTCAGCTCAGCCTCTTGTCTTTCTAAATATTTTTGTCTGGCTTCTCTGACATTGAGCTAGTATAATCTACTTTGGTCAATATCAGTGTCTTCTTGCTCCGGCACATGAATAGTGACGTGTGCTTCGCAGTATCTTGGCTGTGCATCTGACGAACTTGCTGGTGTTTTACCTGGCCCCTCGTGGTCTTCTACTAGTGGCCGCTGGGTAGGTCGCTCCTGCTTTTTGATCAGAAGAGATGGTAGTGATATTTTTTCAAGATGGGGGTTTGCAATACCTTGCACTATGGGCTGCCGTCTGCTTCTCAACATGTTCAACCACTACGGTCGGTTCTGCCAGTGGACAACACACAACCTTACTTCAAAGCTCACTGTGGGAAGTAAACCCATTGGAAACCCGTGATTCGGCCCAGTGAAATTTCAGTGGCCAAAGCACTGCATCCAGTGGGTCGAACACTGAATTTCCATGATATACTCACAGGTTCGTTTCAGGTAGTGAATCACTGAGAGTCAATTGATCTTAGAATGGAATTTCATTGCTAGTATATATCATTGGTATTAAAGCAAAATCTCATTTAAAACCAGGGTATTTATCCAGTACAGTCATGTCAAATGCTAATGCGGCGATCATGTAAGTACCACTGTGCGCATGATAAGGCAGAAGAGCAGCAGCGCTCAAGTGTGCACACCGGGTTCACGTTGAGCCGCCGCTGCGGGACGCGCTTGTTGAATATGGGGCACCAGTCCGAGCCCTGCGTGTGCCATGGTGGGGCAGTCAACATGTGAGGGGGATACAATTACAGTGTGGAACCACACACCTTCAACTTGCTTGGTGTAGCACTCGGGTCAAATATATGAGTCCTTAGGTTACTTCTTTATAAGGAATGAAAGTCATATACTAGATACTCATTCAAATCAGTTGGGGTGTTGTCACACATGAGAACCATAAACATAACACACCTCAAGGGATATGTTGAGATATGCGGCAACAAGAAAGAAACCCAAGCGCAGGTAACGAGCGAGTAAATAGAGGATGGTGCCCACTGTGATGGTCTTGCACCAAATGTGCCTGATCTCAGATGGGAGTGTGAGAAGAGTGTCACAGATGAGCAGTGCCATGTAACAAGCTATGAAAATCGTGGAATTAGGCACTGCCTAATTCCACGATTTCCGTGGCTCGTCAGGGGACATGTACGCATCCCAAGCGCTGCGAAGTTGACAGCGTTGATCGCAAAGTTAGTTCAGGAAAGTCGATGTAGTAGGTACACACTCGTCTGAGAGCACTTGGATATCAGCCGAGGGGTCCGCCATGGTACAAGAAAGATGATGGGACTAAGGTTTGTGTAGCGATGTGTGGTTGGAGTAGCAGACCGCGGAAGGTGTCTATAACATGCTGGCCGTGGGTGCTGCCAGGTCAACAAATATTCATAGCATCCTATATCAGTGCCAAAACATGGCACAATGTTCAAGGCGGAAGGGGCTGATAGACGAATATCAATGGAAATTAGGTATAATATGTAGAAGCATCAGACATAGCTGGCCGCTCGGGCGAGTAATTGAGGCTCACAATTGGCTTTTTGCCAGTTGTTGTTATTACTCCGGTATGCACGTGGGTGTAATTCTATAGCGATGCTGGATGATCTCGCAGAGGTATCAGCTCGTGTCAATGTTGCTGGATACTGTATGGGTGGGGCCACGCATCGATTCTCATTTTGGCAGCATGTCCTGTACGACGTGAGAAGAGGTCGTACGAAGAGACCATCAAATTTCAAATGGAGCACCATGACATGGTATCCGCGATATTATGCACTGAGAGTATAATCTGTGGTGGCGATATAGAGCTGTGCCACGCGGCCCAGGAAGCTACTGAGCGGATCTGCGTTTGGAGTTTTAATTTAGTATGATATGTTAGAATGACGACGACACGACCTAGCAAGAATAGACAGTCTTGGAGCTCCGGAATGCTTTTGCAGTAATCCGATGATTGAGATCGAAAAATATTCTCCCTTGGAACACCCAGCTGGTAACAAGTTAATCTGGTTGGATCCACAGTCGAATATAAGCAACATTATCCAGATACACAGCACATTTCCATCGAATTTCGTAATGGTTCCTTGCATAGCGTTATCGGCCGGATACTGGTGATTCTGAGCGAATAGAGGTTTCGTCGTGCGTAGGTATATCAGAATGTTGGCAAGGATGAGCGCTAGACAAACATGCAACACCGACGCCTGACTCCATAGCTAAAACGAGCAGCATGAGCATGCCACAGACAGAATATATGGACGGCGCTGGTTTCCTTGGGGAGCTCGTAGTGTCGGACAGCACGATACACGCCTCACGCGCGACACGGGGGCGGACACGTACGGTCGCTCCTCGTTCCTACTGGATCGTGAGTTATGGGGTAGTGGGCGATGGGGCGATATGATAGGACAGACCGAGATGGACGACGGCATAGGCCGCGACCCCACATGCATATGACACGATAGCGCAAGAACCCTTGGGCCGTCTACGTTAAAATAAAATGTAGTGGAATTGTTATCACTGGTTTGAAATTATAGTGCTTTTGATCCTGATCCTTACGTCACTGATGACTGATCAGTGGGTTGTCTTGTCTGGATGTCCTACCTTTCCACGCTGGCACCGCGCTTTGATGCCTCCCGCATGACTGTAAACGTGTGGCACCATCATCATCATTTTCCAGTTCGCGCGCATACCCGCGCTTATGGCCTCCTAGACCTCTAATCCCACCCACGTCCAGAACTCGCCTGATGACGCTTAGCGCTTACATAACGAGCACCATATCCTGCACGACAGGATCGAGATAAGTACCCGGGATTTGTGTAGCCGGCGACGACGGTGCCGGTGCTGTGATGGACATGTGGGCGTGGTGTATGCCGGTACGTACGGGGATGCGTGGTAACTGAAAGGAGAAGGGTGCGTGTGGAGGAGGCGGAGGGCGCATATGTCCATGGGATGGGTTGCCCGAGAGGATGGGGTGGGTGGGGAGGAGGAGGTAGTCGTGGTGGGATACACTGTCCCTGTCTGTGTGCACGCTGTTCCCGGTTGCTGGTTGCTGAGCTATGTGGAGCACCCTTGGCCGGAGGGAGGACAGAAATAAACACTTCCTTACTCACCCACCCACAAACACCTCGATTCAACGTCACAGTCACGGCCCCAATCCTCGCGCAGCGCTCAACTTGAATCACACATCCCCTCTCAAACCCCTTCCCCCAAATATGGCGTCCCCACCTCTCGTGCGCTGTTGCGCTGTGCGGTATAACGTATTCGTGCGAAGACCGTGACGCACAGCCATTGCAATGTGCACGTACGTACTATGTGGTGGCCGAGGACCCTAGGGTCGACGGAGACGCGGAGGCAGCGAAGGATAGCGAGGGATTCATATTAAGTATTGACGATCTGATCAGCTCCAACGTTAGGGAATTAGTCGCGCATTACAAATTTTCGAGTATACGTCACGTGAGGTTGGGCCACTGAAGTCGTGAGCACACTAAGTACATGCCACTCCTCCCCATGTTCACTGAGGGATACTTCGTTTGTAATCCGTACTCGGATTTGTTTGGTTGAGGCGCGCGTTCGAGTCCTTGAGGCGATGAGAAGCCTGAGTTCAAGATGCAATGCATACCTTGGTCGGAGTCAATGGGGCTGCGAATCTGGCTGTGGCACCAAACGCACAAACAGCGTCGCTTCCTACACCATTTTAGATGTAAGTATCTCTCTCTTTCTTCAATCAAGGCAATTACCGTCCAATGTTTGCAAAGAGAGTCGTGGCACCAGGGTCCAGAACTATACCGCACAGTGGTCAATGCCGGGGATATAGCCACTTGAGGTAACTTGCATATTTTATACAGCTCCTTAATGGGACAACCCTCGTTCGAATCGGCCGTCACGCTCACTCGAGATTGTCCCTTTAATTGACGGGTTCTCTAGTCACCTACTCAAAGCTCACGCGCGCATTACTTATACAACGTTTGAAATTCATGTTGAGTCGGTATCGCAAATGAGGGCTAACGACATCATATCAATAGTATCAAGGAGGTCTAGGGCAGGTATAAGAATTAACAGTCACAGTCCCTCTTTACCTAGAATCTACCTCCCTCATTCTTGTGTGTAGAATGTCTGTCCCTCCTCAATCATTTGTTACTATGGAAAAATCAGGCCAGTGCTAATACGGAATAGATTGATGCATCTGATTGATGCGTTCTTAAAGCAGACCTAACCCTTACGGAGTACTCAGCCCTGGCATCGTTGGTGGTCCTCCTGTATGACCATGGTGAGGGGAAATTTTGATGTTCGAAACCATTCACTAATACCAGACAGCTATAACCTTCGATGCTGAGGTTAGTTCGGCCTTCGCAAGTTGCCATATTATTTCTTAGACATACTTCAGGTCATGAATATTTGGTGGGGCCCGCGCACATTGGGAAAGCTACTGTTTCTATGGGTCAGTCTGCACCGCCTGTGATTTATTTTTGAAGTATAGGCCATAAAACTCCCAATACCCATAGACTCGTTATTCCGGGCTTTCCTCGCTTATCATTGTAGTCACAGGTCCGTCTGCGTCTTCGACTCTCCATATAAAGTTGCCGACAATGTGGGGATGAAGTGACGTTTCATGGATCCCTGTCGAATAAGGTGTGCGCGTAAGATTAGCGTGATCAAATGTGATATGATGCTTATCATTTCCTCTGTTCACAGTTGTAAGTGCAGAAGATGTCAGTATTATAACACCGCATCAGAATATTATTATTCCAGCTGCAGTGTTTTTTTTTGGTGGGAAGCTGTGTCGTACGCCTATCTTTGATACATTGTATGGACCCGGATTGACGCAAGTAACAGCATTTTAATAGTGGTTGTCAGTGTAGACAGTGAGTACAGACAACTTCATACATGTAAGTTTACTGCATGTAAATATGACTAACCTTAAGCATTCCAGTCATTCTACTGACCCGTGTATGTTCTCTGTTGTGTACATCCAGACACTGGGATGTAATTGTTTCACAGGTCTATGCTGTGTACAATCGCAACAGACAACTTTTATATGGCATGGCTGCTTTCCGATTGATTACAGCTGTCGCCACTTTAGTCATTGAGGTGTTCTACATACGGGCTGGTGAGGACCCCCACATCAAAATTCTGCCTGACCATTTCTAATCGTCCGACAGGCGTGGGATTACCTTCCGTTCACAACTTGACTGGCTGCTTCGTTCCTTCGTTGTCGAGAAATTTAGGGGCTTGTTTTGTTCCTTCCCTTGCGAACGCAGTCGTCCTATGCCTTCTCATGCTCTACAAACAGTGGGACAGATACAGGAACGAAATTGCTTCATCCCAACTTAAGCTCCTCGTTCAAGACAGGTCAGCTCAGCCTTTTGTCTTTCTAAACATTCTCGTCTCTGACATTGAGCTAGTATAATCTACTTCTTTTGGTCAATATTAATGTCTTCTTCCTCCGGAATAATAGTGACGTGTGCTTCGCAGTATCTTGGCTGTGCATCTGACGAACTTGCTGGTGTTTTACATGGCGCCTCTTGGTCTTGCACTAGTGGCCCTCGGGTAAGTCACTTCTTTTGATCAGAAGATATGGTAGTGACATTATTTTCAAGATGGGAATTTGCAATACCTTGCATTATGGGCTGCCGTCTTCTTCTCAACCTGTTCAACCACTTCGGTTCTGCCAGTGGACAGCACACAAGTTTACCTCAAAGTCGTCAGAACGCAAGCCATCTGTTGTCAGATGTGCGCATGCAATGTATATATTCCAAGGATGTTAATCCGCCTGTGGTCCCCGTGAAAGAATGCATTGGCATGTGATGGCACTGCCGGCGCCGTAGTAGATGCGACGGGTGTGTTTCGGGAAAAGTGCTCGGATCTATGTCCTCGGCTCGACGACTTGGTCTATCGCTTTGTTTGGGCACACAGTGTTGCCTGTCATACTAGCAGGTATTCATGTATATATACTAGTGGGTCCACGGTCACCTGCGATAAGTCGCTTGAAAAAGTAATTTATGTGCTGACACCGGGCACTAAGTTCTAATCCCGACTCTTCTTGATCCGGTACCACAACAACAAACAACTTTCCCACGCTCCCACAAACCCAAAACCACCAAAACCCCCCCTTTCCCAGCCCTCAGAATAGCGTGACTGAACCCAGCGGCCATTCCCACCATCCACCAAATAGCGCAATGCCGACCCCAGCGGTTGCAGGAACGGCCAAGAAACACCACCCCAGCGCAACACCCAGGCAGTCACGGACACAGCTTAAGGTCACAAGCCACGAACAGGAACGAGGGGTCCAATCCCCAAATCGACACGGCACGATCCCCCGAGGAAGCCCACCAGTTTCTACTCAACAAGTGCCTTCTCCCGGAGCGGCAAACCATGACTTTCTACAACCTGTCCACGGTGCTCCTACATCTTGTGGAAGCTCAGACATCAATCCCGAAACCAACAGAAGAAGGTATTATTAGGGCGGTCGCCACGCTCATAGTAGATCTACCGACAGAACAACAATCGCTGAAGTAGCAACAGTAGTCAAAGAACGCCTGAGTGGGGTGAACGACGTGCTCGCTCCCACACTCCAAAGAATCGAGCTAGCAACAGATATTCTACTAACAGTCTAGCAGTACCATTGAAGAATTGAGACAGGAGAGCGATGGCACGGCGCAGCGGATAGTTGAAGCGGTCACAGCGCAGGTGCCGGCCCCACCGGAACAGGACGCAGATCAAACGCCAGTCAACCGGACAGTGCGATACCCAACATATGCGGCAGCGTTGGCAGAATGCGCGACAGCACCAGTTAGTCTCCAGTCAAGCACCCTGGCTACATGCGACCTACGGCCCGACAAATCCTGGTCGACAAAGCGCCCGAAGCCCCGGAACATGACATCACGAGGCTATCCGAGCCGGACAACCTAGAAAAGGTTAACCAGGCAGTTGAGGAAATGAGCTGGAGCGATGACCGAGAGAAACCAAGAGTGGTGGGCAGAGGCTCCTGAGCAGCGCATTCTTTCTAGAGCTCCAAACGGAAAAGTCAGCGGAACTCCTACAAGCACAACAGATCGCCACCGACTTCTTAACCAAGTTCAGCAGCACATCAGTCATCAAGCCCAGCAATTATTCAGTAATCGCTGAATTTGTGCCGATAAGGTTCAACCCCGAATCTCAAGATGAACTCACTAACGTCGAAACTGGCAACAGTCTAGAGAAGGGAGATATAGTGTCTGCGCACTGGATCAAGCCACCGGGCGCACGCCCACCCAATCCACAGCGCACATGGTCATACAACTGCGCAACCGCATGGCGGCAAACACGCTAATAAGATGTGGATTACTGAGTGCTAGCACCAGAATGGCAGTAAGGAAAATGCTCCAGGAAGCCAGGAGGTGTCTCAAGTGCCAGAAGCTGGGAGTCACCCACATTGTGGCGCAGTGCCCCCAACTAGTCGACACATGCGGCACCTGCGGAAACGCAGGTCACGGAACGATGGAATGTAGAGTAACTGACCCCAGGATTTATAGGTGCACCAACTGTGACGACGTGGGGCATGCCTCCTGGGACCGTGGATGCCCCAAGTTCAAAGAGCACACCCGAAGGATCCAGGTGAAGTATCCCTAAACCAACATGTGCTACTTCCCAGCTAGTAAGGACCCGCAGTCTTGGGAAATGGTCCCCATGATGCAAGAGCCCAAGCACGATCACCTGACCCTGACATTGTGCCCTCGATTCCGTCCGGCACCCAGCACCCAAATGAATTGCCCAGAACGCCACCCATCATACTGGAACCATCCGCGAGGAGGGCCCCCCCATGCCTGCAGAGAGAACGGTCTGTCACCTGTGGGGGTCACGCAAGGAGCACACCTTCATCAGCACGCCAACTCTCACTTGAAGACTTAGGCCTTGGTACAAACCCCAACAACAGAACATTACCCCCCTCTCCCTGCCCCCATCTAAATGAATAATATGACACTGCACAGCAGCCTCACAGCATTGAAGATATGGCAGCAAAACCTCAACAAATCCAACATAGCCCAACAAGACCTAATCAACTCCACAGACCCCAATGCTTATGATATTATTCTTTTACAGGGACCGTACTTCAATTTTTTAGGCAACACACGTGCCAACCACAGATGGTACACTAACCCCCACTATGCACAGGGACAGCCCAAGAAAACCTGTGCGACCACTTTTATTAACCAAAGACTGCTCTCAAGCACATGGCAGCAGATTGATGTGCCATTGCAAGACGTGGTGGCGACAGTGATTCAAACCAATGCCAGCAACATTACAATATTCAATGTATACAATGATTTATTCAATGTATACAATGATTGTGAACACTTGCAAAGCTTACAGGCAATACACAGCACAATTCAGAAGGATAGACAAGGTGCAAGAATCATCAACCCGTCAAACATGCTGTGGATGGGTGACTTCAACTGCCACCATCTGCTATGGGATGAGGAGTGCAATGTGCATCTGTTTACAGCTGCTAACTTAGATGATGCGCAGACGCTACTAGACCTCTTAACACAATATGACATGCTCATGTTGCTGCTGAAGGACATCCCTACTGTTTTGGAACCCTTCAAGACTTTGGTGTTATTGCTAACACTTCAATCTATCAGAACGTGTCATTTACGAGACTCAAAGAATATTAAACAATGCTGCAGCACAACTCCGGAAATAATTTAATATTTGTACCTTGGTTGCAATCCACATAAGAACTAGTCCAAGTTAATACGGATGGAAGGCAATGCGTTTCTTAGCAGCACTGAACAATAAACTAAAAGACTGTAGGTTCAAGGACACTATTGGGGTCCAAGCGTGTTCCAAAATATAAAGGAATGTACTTAGCAGGCGAGTTTATAAATGGACTGCCCTGATAATCTACCAGCGCACAGCAATAAAACGAGGGACGAGTTGTGTGAACAAAGCGACTTGTGAAAGTCTCTAATCAGGAAAATCAACTGACTAGATCGTCTCGGGTATTGGAGTGCGAATGGCAAGACTTTCAATTGACAGACTCACTCTGTAGAATTACACCCGGAGGAGTAGTCCAAGTGGCTAAGCAGTAAAGTAACTACTTAACAAGGAATTAGGCACTAAAGTAAGTGAATAACCCTAGCTGGGATTAGGAGCTTAGTAAGATGCAAGTCACATGAGGTCACGTGTAGGATAGAAGATGGGTAGATTGGCTGATGAAAGGCAGGCAAAAAGGGCCTCCTTTTATATCGTATTGTACAGGGGCTTAACTAAGCGGTAGGACCTTCTATCTATTAATGGAATGGGGGAATGAGTCACAAAGAAGTTTTCGGAATGTGTAGGAAGGTTCTGTCTGACTCATAATGACTCACAGTGACTAGAAATGACTCCTACTGCTGACTCCACTAGGTTTTCCACCAATCAGGGCTTGATTTGTCAGGAATGAGTCATTAATTGGGCCCATGTGATTCATGACAGCTTGGGTGAGTCATGAGCATGTGACTCACCAAGGTGTGCATGAGTCAGTTGAGTCATTGAGGCTGTACAAGCAAATGACTAGGCTTTTCAAACTCAGAGGCTGAGTCTGAAGGAGCCACCTGACCGGATTTGTGGGTGACCGCAGGTGCACAAGCCGCGAGTGACGCGAGTGTCTGGTCGGAGTTTGAAATTGGAAGTCCGAAACAGAGCTGTGGGGACATGTGTATCCACAACTCTGCTGCACAGAAATAAGTGAGTTTGAGTGGAGACAGCCTCGGAAAAATAGGTAAAAGATAATTAGAGGGATGTTTGAATAGGCCTTATGAGGACAGTAGACATTTTTTATGGGCGATAATTGGTTGTTTTTAAAGGCCTTTGATGCAGACTACAAATTTACAATAAAGAGACATTTGAGAGCTGGTTGAACAGCTAGAGCCGAGACCATGTAGTGTGCTGGTTGAACAGCGGTTTCCATACACCTGGACAACATGATCGGCAACGAGTTAGTGACCTGGATGGACGACATCTCCATTGCAGATGATGACTTCGACAGGAAACTAGCTAAAATCCGAAAGTTCTTCACCAGATGCAGGGAGAGACGGTTATCCCTGGCACCAGCGATATGCAGGCTGTTCCAGACAGAAGCAGTCTTCACAAGGGTCACCATCACACCGCGCGACATAACACTGAACTGGTACAAGGTAGCGGCCGTGATCGACTGGCCAGAGCCCGAGAATACCTTAGACCTAATGGGGTTCCTGGGAATGACGGGATTCTTCAGACCAATGATCCCAAACTACACAGTGATAGCAGCCCCCCCGACTGACTGATGAGAGAGGTGAAACTGGAATCACCCAAACCAGGTTGGAAAGCGAAGAAAGGAGCTTTCAAGAGAGCACTGCAAATGAGCTTGCTGAAGGATAAGTGGCTCCAACCCCAACGAGACGCTTTCCTGAAGCTGAAGAGAATGCTGACAGCAGAGCCCTTGCTGAAGACACCAGTATACGAGGAGAGACCATTTAGGATCACGACGGATGGCTCTAAGATCGGATTTGGAGGCATGCTCAGCCCAAACTTCTAAATGAAGGACAGCAAAGGCATGCTGAAGAGCCACTGGCACCTGATAGCCTATTGTTCAAAGTGCATGTCACAAAGTGAGGAGAGGTACAAACCCTTCCTCCTCGAATTCGCCGCTTTGAAATTCACATTGGACAAGTTCGACGACTACATACACGAGGCACCGATTGAGATCGAAACGGACTGCCGAGCCCTGAGAGATGTCATCAGCAAAGACGGCCAGAGCTCCACCCACGCAAGGTGGGAAGAATCCATCATAGCCAGGAACATCGTCGACATCAGACACCAGCCAGGGAAGGAGAACCCGGTAGCAGATGGGCTAAGCAGGAAATGGAAGGCAAGAACGAGACAGGGTGACAAAGGAGACACATGGGCAGTACTACCAGGATGGGAAGCGAGGAAAGGGATCATCAACAACATACAAGCGATGATTGAGGAGAATGGACACACAAAGCTGAAAACCTGCTTTGCAGGAGATGAATGGCTATCGACGATCATCGAGTCCCTGATGACCTGACAACACGCAAGGGATGACAGGAAAAAGGCACATCAGACAGAGGAGTTCATGATCGAGGAAGGGAAGCTCTGGAGGATCAACCTCAAACATAGAGAGAGGTAAGCGAAGGTAGAGTGCATCCCAAGGGCAGAAGGACCCCAGCTGGCAACATGCACCCACGAGGAGAAAAGGCACTTTGCAAGGAGCTAACAAAGCTGAAGCTAAGAGACAAGTACTTCTGGCCAAAGATGGATGAAGACACCAGACGCACAGTGACAAAATGCCCCCGATGCAAGAACTTTGGCCCCCAACACCTGAATGTGCTCTTACAACCCATTAAAAGGAGACGACCCTTCAACCTGATTTGCAGGGATTACCTGTGATTACCCAAAGGAAGAGGAGGATTCAAGACAGTACTCCTCTTGATCGATACGTTCTCTATTTTCATTTGGGAATGCAACTAAAATCGACAGGGACAGGCTGCACGACAGTTGAAGGAGTCAACAACCTAAGGTTGAACTACGACATGCCAATGACGTTCATGGCAGAAAGAGGGTCCCACTTCAGAAATGAGGAAGTAAGGACGTACTGTGACACCCATGGGATATGCCAGATCATGACACCAGTGTATGCACCTTGGATGAATGGACTTGTCAAGAACACTAACAAGATACTACTGGGCTGACTCAGAAGGCTATGTGCACCGGACATAGACGACGTGGACGCCAACGACGCAGACCCAGACAGGACACCAAACGACTTGCCTGACCACCTGTACGAAGCCATCAGGACCATAAACGACCGCATCATACCAGTGTGGACACTGAGGCCCAGAGAACTGCTATGGGGGAGGAGCCAGACACAACACCAACAAGGACAGCCTGACAGAGACGACAGGGACAGACGTTGAACACCATCTCACTCTCACAGACACCATGAGATCGCAGGGACACGCATGTATGATGGAGGAAGCGGCGAGGAGGAAAGCAGCATACGATGACAAGGTACATCCAGTAGAGTTCAAGCCAGGAGAAATCATACAGGTGTACATCTCGAGAAGGGAGGGCAACTATGACATGAGGAACAAACTACTACTGAGATGGTCCCCACCCAGGATGGTCATCGAACGCATCGTGAACTCATACAGAGTGGCAAGACTGGATGGAACGGAAGTCGAAGGAACAGTCCATGTGAGATGGATGAGGCAATACGTCCCATATGCAGAAGGCCAGGTCGTGCAAGCATACCCAAGCACCCAGAGCGGAAGAGGAGAGATGGACAGAGCAATAGGAGGATATTCATAATGGTTATGTAATACAGCATATATGAGTATATAATATATACTATAAGAGTATTAATAACAACATATAGGAATATATAGTAGTATTTATAAGGAGAATAATAGATGTTATTAGATGATTCTGTATATATTTAAACATCTTGAAGATATATATACATATGAGAGAGTATTAGACTACAAGATAGAGTAACAGATACTTGGAGAGATACTTGTAACAGATATGAGTAGGAGTATTAGTATGACTAGTTATAACGAGAGAGTATTAGACTAGCATATGGAGTAATAGTAGTTGTGTAGATATTTGTAATATATATGAATAGTTATAATGATATAGTGTATATTAAAAGTGGGGTAGAAAAAATAAGAAGAGACGTAAAAATTGGCATCGGTGTTCTCGTCGGTGGAGCCGCTGCTCGGGGAGGGACAAAATCAAAATTATTTATAGCCCAACAATAAGATTGGCATATACTTTCGTCCTCTCCTTTTCTATAATTTGAGAATAAAATGGGTGAAGCTACAGGTAATAAAAAGTTGTGAGCATCCGCCTATATCTAGCACGATCCAATTTATCTGGTTTTGCTGTCAGCAAATTTATTTGATTATTATCATTGACCTCATACGATACTAGATCATCCTCTTCATCATGTGGCGTTAAAGGGGATATTTCTTCTCCATCTATAAATACATCCATGTCTGCTAACTCAAAGTAATTATCTTCTGAATTATATACCCTACAATTTTCTGTGATACTATTGATATCAAATTTAATGTTTCTACCGCTTATTTCTTCTTGAGTAAGCTGAGATTCCTTTTGAGCATGAACCATTGGTTCTGGTTTGTGGTGTTGTTTTGTCATAAAATTTATTCGATCATCTATGATATCATATGATACCAGGTCTACCTTTTTACGGTATACTGTAGACAACTTGCGAGGTTTTTCATCTATAAAGACATGCATATCCTCTAGACTATAGCAATTATCTTGTGAATCATAAAATATAAAACATCCACCAATCTTTCTAATTCGCAATCCTACATTCTTATTATTTTTGCTCTGCTCTCTTAATTCTATAATCTCTCTACGTTGTTCCGTAGATATCTGTTTGAGATTTGATATTATCCCATCTTTTTCTTCGATCCATTCTATGATTCTGTCAATTCTTTTAGAGAGCTTGACAATCTGGGCTTCCATGGCTACTAGACCCAATTTACAATTTCACAGAATCAATTTTCAATACTGACTCATATTAGACACTAATCTGGTTTTATAATTAAATTGTCAACTAGGTCCTTGTGGTTGCTAGCACTGTTGTTTAAATTACATATCATCACAAAGACTGTTATTATAATCGTGCTTGCTAACTACAAAGTTTGGTTTGATTGATTTATCTCTATCTGTTAGTGTATATGTCATTTCACTTACTGTGGAAGGTAATCTAGACCAGTAGGTGAGAATACAATTCCAGTAAAATTCTATATTCCCTTTATGTTGTTTATGGTTTTATTTAGAGAGTTCAATAGTGAATGCAATATAAAATCGAAATATATAAAGTCATCATCTTATCAATGAACTCAACTATACAACACTCTTTTTTCCAACTCATAGTTGTAGCTGAGAACTTTCCTTTATAATGAATGAGTCACTCCTTGAAGAATATCAAATGTTGATGAATGAACATTGGGGGTTTCTTGATGAAAAATGGCCTTTGTTGAAGCCAACTAAATTTAATCGAACAGGACTAAAACCTGTTTCTGAAATAGATCTCATCAAAAAAAGAGTATTAGAGAAACTTGGACCAATACCAGTGTTCTTCTTCCTAGTAGTGTTGTTTCCATTCAAGCACCACCCAGGTCCATATCGAAATGTAGAGAAGGGACTATTAATACTCTATCATCTGCTAGAAGGTTGTACATTTAATGATCTGAACATATTTATACCTGGGAGTACTTTTCATGTGATCCATCAGAGTTTTTTTGGACATGAAAAGGACCTTAATAATGACTTAAATGACAAAGTCATTGATTTGTTGGCTCATATGTTTTCCAACATAAGAATTAGAATATTATCTGCAAAGGATAATAATAAGGAAGAACTATTCAACACAATAACTTTATTCCTTGATGGTCATGACACAAGAGGAACAGAAATAGGAAGATCATCTAAAGTACAATGGTCATATAAACTAAGAAATTCTGGAATGAGAACTCAAGTAATTATTGATTTTCATGAGATGGATTTGTTTGTTTCTGATTCATTGCCATGTAACCACTCTGATGGAGCAATGTTCACAGAAATGAACTTAAGAGATAAGATGGATAAGGCAGATCGTATGGCTCTTGATGGAGGCTATACACTATTTGTGAAACAAGTAGTAAAGCAAGGTAGATTGAAAGACATGAATTTATGCCATCCAATTTGGAAGCAGAAGAATGCTGAACTATCAGATATGGAGAAGCACTACAATGAAAGATTTGGTAGTTTCAGATCAAAGATAGAAAGCTTCTTTGGAGAGTGAGGAATGACATTTAAGAAGTTATATAATCAGAAGCCTGTCCAAACATCAAATCCTAAGATATTCTCTTTGCAGTTTAGATTAGCATGCTTGCTGCTTAATATCAAACAGTTTGTTAAATTAGGAGAGCTCCAAGCACAACCTAATCATATGTCATGGATGGAGAGCCATTTTGACTATCCATCAACTGATACCCTCGACTTTGAGTCACTGAGAATCTCAACTCTAAAGGATATTACAGAAGATGCAAAGAAAATGTCTAAGTATCAAGCACGATTGTTAGCAGGTGCAGATACAGATGAATCTGATCAAGATATTGAAGATACATATGAAGTGAACAAAATACTGGATCATAAGACAAAAGGAAAGAAGAGAGAATACTTAGTTCAATGGAAAAACTATGAAGCTCCCACTTGGGTAAGGGAGGAAGATTTTGATACAACACAATGCATAGAGGACTACATTAAACGTCAAAAGAAGAAGGGTAGACACTACTAGGAGGATGTTCACATTGACAACAATGTACATTCTTCTAGGATATATTAGATATCTTTTAAAAAATCAACCATAACTGAGTTCATAGTCCATCATTTTGAGCAACTTGTATATTGTGGATATCCTAAATTTTTTTGAATGTTCTGATATTTTAAAAATATGGTTGTATGTGCTAAGGCATGGTGTGTATTCAGATAACAGGGCAATTTCAGATAGGATTTGGATGACTATATGTTAAACAGATATAGCCAAATTTTTAGATGTATGATGATAGAATGTAGAGGCAAGTATGGACAATACCTGTACTATATTATTATATATGGTTGATAGATCTGATTAGAAGGTATGTTTAAAATAATATGCATTTATAGTACAAAGATATATAACTATTGATTTTTAGACAATGGGGTATACACCCTTTCCTGGGGAGCAGCAGACTGTGAGAAAGAACTTTAGGGCTAGGATTAAGCATGTCTTACAGATGCTGGCAACTGCCTCAATTGTGATATATTTTATGAAATATAGATGAGCTAAGATATATACATATATATGACACTTATAAACATCCTCCTAAGCGACACATGTTACCGAGACATTTGTACACTACAATATGTAGTATAGTCTCACCAAGTTACTGTCGGAACACCGATCACGCCCACCGGTCCATTGGAACCATCATCGAGCTTTCCTCTAATATCCTCAGTCCAGTCTATTGAAGAGCTTTTACTACAGATTAAAAGTCTCACTTCTATCGAATGGCTCAAGTCACCACTATGGCATCCCATCCTAAACACAACATCCATAAATTCCGCGACATCAAGCCCAAGTTGGGGTGAGACAATTGGGTCTCCTGGAAGCGAGAGCTATTAGCCATGGCAAGGGATCGCGGACTATACGCTAACATCACTCATACTGACCTTCTACCGTCAACCACCAACCAGAGGGTCACCATGACTGACAATGTTGCTCACGTAGGAGCGACCCCACTCTCACAACTCGTCGACGAGTGGAACAACAGGAACGACAACGCATACAACCAGGTTATGTTATATATATACCCTGAGTTACAGACCGCCATCGGCGACACTGACATTGCGAGTGAGGCATGGAAGGTGCTGATCAAAAGGTCGAGTCCACTGACCCAAGCAAGATCAGCATCGTCAGGACAAAGTATGATAACCATCACATGCTCGAAGGACAGTCCATTGTCTCATACCTGACAACTATGAAAGAATTCAGGAGTCAGCTGAAGAAGATGGGAGAGATCATAGCAGATTCTACTCATGTGGCCACCATCCTCCAGAATGTGCCCGAGTCATGGAGACCAATCTCCCACACCATCAGAATGATCACGCGTGACCCCGACGTGATTGAAGAACGCCTCAAGGCTCACGAGGCCAACCTGAATGCACTGGAGATGTCCAGCCAAGCGGCGACGGCATTTATTGCACAGTCTAGACCAAGCCACTTCACTAATCATGCTAGTCAGAATACAGCGTTTCAGCACCTGAATTGAGGACGGTTCAATCACCCGCAGAGAGGTCACGCACCTTGGCCTGATCAGAGGCCAATATACCACTGTAATAACTGTGGAAAGTCCGGTCATTCGGCATCACGCTGTTACTCTCCAAGGGGTGGTTTGCCTGGGGAGACACCCTGGAGACAGAATCAAGGACAGTCTAACTCACCAGTTCAGACTCCCTTGAACCATACTTTCCCCTCACCCGTTGTCCAACAGCAGACCCTGCAGCCAGGCAGGCCCACACAGGACACGGTGGCACAGAGGGCCGAGCAGACGAAGAACATCATCATGGTCACTAACGCACTAGAGGTATCACATGAAACCGTACCCAAAATAGTGACTTCCGCACACACCGTTGCTTTATGTAACATCAATGATTGTAGACTCGCACACCTGGCTCATCGACTCCGCTGCCTCCAGCCACCTATCAGGCAATCTGGACCTGTTCACGTCGATCCACGATATCACACCCGTCACCATCGAGACGGTGAGCGGGGATGTCCGCCTTCACTGCTAACAAGAGGGGCATCATTCACATTGACATCATGTCTGACCCACAATTTGAGCTCCCCAACGTACCTATTACCCTGACCGACGTCATATACCTGCCCAAGTGTCATGACTCGTTTATTCTGCAAATCATCCCTCAACGCACAGCAAATGACCTCCTGAACCGGCGAATGACTTCCTGAACCAGCGAATATCTTGCCAAAATATTCGTCGCCATACTGCTTTCGCATTTGCTATTTGCATCATTCCTTCCAGGACGCCAGGTGTTGGGGCCATCATCCATCATAGAACCTATCATCTGTTAAAATCCCACTCCATGACAGACCCACATGTTCAGGATGCATTCGGATAGTGTCAGTTGCAGCCTCCGTGCAGGTTGGACTCAATGGGACTCGTACCACTGCAGGGCAGGATGAATTACCTTTGCTGAAGTTTTCACTACACAGTTGTCATTGTTATTGGATTCTAGAGGGGTATTTCCTAGGGGCATACATCATCATCAATGGATTATCCTCCTAGGGGCATACATCATCATCAATGGATTATCCACCTAGGGGCACACAGCATCATCATTGACATCATTAGTGATGTATGCACTCCTAATCCAATGTTCCATAGGGGTTTACCCCTGTTAACCACTGTATAAGTAGCTAGGACTTTAGCTACAACAAATCATTGGTTTCAGCCCATTCACTCACATTGTTGAGTCTGGTTGAGTGAGTTAACAGTGTGCTCACTATCAAGTTCTTTTCCCTACATCTCCTGTGCTCGAGTTAATGCACAGACTCCTCCTGGTCCTTCCCATTTTGGAAAGGCAATGAAATGATGAAATAACGAAATAACAGTCATGACCCATTCATTTCTTGTATCCAGCTATCCCTGTTTTCCCTTTCACCACTCTTCCATGTTCGTTTGGCTTCACTCCATTCTCTCCTTGCTCCATTCGCTATTCGCCACATTCGCCACATGACCATTCGCTACTAGCATCCCTTGCCAGCAGGCACGCCATCAAACACGATAGACATCCTTTACCCAGAATGATGGTTCATCACTGGTCCCATCATCTTCTCAACTCAACCCCCTTTGGGTGTTCCTATGGCCAGAATGCATTCGTGGGGCATCCTACCCGTAGGGCATGTGGGATCAACCCAGCAGACGAAGAGTCCGTGCAGGGTGGTGTATATGCAGGTCCCAAGGCGTGTTTTCGTACATAGGGGCCTTCGCCCTCTTTCCTCTCCGTTGTTTCATGTTCACACCCCTCTTCCATTCTATTGTATGTCTATTTCATCTATTATGTATCCTGACCGCACACCCCTATCCAACCCTGACTCCAGACGGCCTCTTTCCTATTCGCTAGCACCTTATGAGCATTCGGTATAAGTAGTTTACATTCGCATGTATATTCTCCAGTTTAATTATCATACATCCATCTTGTGCAAACTTGACCTTGCTGTGATCATCGTCTCGAGCCTTCTCGTGGAGATTTCTATCTTCGACCAGAAGAGGACTTAGGCATCACTGGTGAGTTCTCATACTTCATCTTCGTTACCTTAGCCTTCGAGTTATTTTCTGTGCTGTCAGTGAAGGGCTCTGAAGGAGTGCCTTCACCGGTGAAAGGATTGTCGCTACTTAGACAACCTTTCCGTGACACCTTGCACGTTACATCGTCAAGTGCCACGGGCTATTTCGCTATGACTGTAGATCAGGGCGAATTCCTTTCGAGTAACCCTCTTACTTCTTAACCCTTACCTCTTCGGTACTGTTCACTGGGCGATTCACTAGATCACACATGCTATTCGGGCATTCGCCACTAACATGCGATATTAACGCCCAAAATCCAATCTTGACACCAAGCTGCAGGCAAACATACTGTCCGTTGGACGTATGACGGGCTCGAATGTGGACGTGATATTCAGGAGGAACAACTCGTCCCTGGCACTCAAGGGTCGGATCCTTGCCTACGGCTGCAAAGTCAATAACCTGTTTACTTACACGGCACTCTCCCCATGCAAGGTACCACCTGAGCATGCTCGATATTCCTCCGAAGCAGCTGAGATTGTATTGTGGCATCATAGGCTGGCTCACACTAGTTATTCCACATTAGAGCCCATGAGAAAGCTCAAGACGGCAAAGAAGTTCTCACCTGACGTCCATCACAGCCCCATCCCTCAATGTGTTGATTGCCCACATGGGATGCAGACCCACACACCATTCTGGAAGACCGAGGACCTACCCGACAAAATCAGAGACATCGTCATCTCAGACGTATGTGGCCTGTTGGAGCTGTCCGTCGGCGGGTACAGGTACTTCATAATCTGGATGGACCTAAAAACCAGGTTAGTGAGCATTGATTTCCTTAAAAACAAGGAATGCAACCGTTGCCAAGTTGTTCAAATGTTACATGGCATGGTTACTGCGCCAGAAGGGAGCTGATGTGAAAAGGACTATATCGGACAATGGCGGCGAATACATAGGGAAAGAGTTTACGCACATATGTACTAAGCTCGGTATCATCCACGAGACGACCTCACCCCACACCCCAGAACACAACGGAATAGCTGAGCACTATAACTGTATGCTACAGGAGGGCGCACTCACCCTCCAGCATGACTCTGACCTCATGAGCCGATTCTGTGTATTGGCGATCCATACTGTGAACTTCATCTGAAACCGAGTCCTACACTATCAACTCAGCATATCTCCATACGAAGCATTCTGGGGGAAGAAACCAAGCATAGAGTGGTTACGCACCTACAGTTGCGCAAGTGTTCGGCCTTGATCCCCAAGGCTATCAGAAGAAAGGGTCAGTACAAGTCAGTTGAGGGGATATTCGTAGGCTACTTCGACGATTCGAAGGCCTACAAGGTCTGGGTCCCACAGAGGCATACGATCCTCAAGGCAAGGGTCATCATATTTGATGAGTCCAATCACATCAAACACGTCACTATACACAGCACTGACAATGATGACACCCCCAACCTCTGGATCAAAGACTCACTCACAACTTTCAACCAGTCCACACCCCCGGCCCTCGGTGTCAAGTGGACAGATGACCAAGAGCTGCCACATCATTTGGAGGAGGATGATCGGGAGGTAGAGAAACACGGGAACAGTGAGGGAAACAGACGGAGAGGGAGGCACACATGGAGGAAGAGACGGTGGGAGGGGGAGGGAGCGGCAAAGAGGAGTCGGTCGCTCCCACGCCAAGGGACTTTGAGAGAGGGCCGTGGCTCGATCCCGAGAACCAGTCCTACGGTCGAGGGAAGAGGCAACATGCACTCTACGTGGAAATGGCAGCGTTCGCTCACAGATTCACTGACATGGAAGGGACCGAGTCCACGTTCATCGTGTTAGCGGAAGACGAACCGGCCAGCTATCACGTGTAGTATAATTCAAGGAGGGAGACGGAGAGAGACGAAGGCTGGAACGTAACTCAGTGCGCTGAATGTAGAAACAGGCAGAACTCGAGTGTTAGCTCACTCTAGCTGTAACACTAAATGGAGCTGCAGTGCAGCTGAACGGGCTGAAACCACTGGATTTGTTGTAACTACTGGGCTAGCTACTTATATGAGTATCAAACATATGGGCGCTCTGTCAGGGGTCGGCAGAGTGGAACTAGATAGGTGTATCCTAAAGCGGATAGTCCTGGGAAAATGCCAGTTCGCAACACAGGCGGCGCTGACATAGTAAAGAAATGAAGCAACATATACCAGTTTACAACAGTACTCCAGTGGGATGTCCTTGAGGTCCACAGGATCGGGTTTTTCAGAATCTGAGCAGGCTGAAGCCTCGGTCTCGGGCATTTCCAGATTTAGCTGGAAGCATTGGGAACCCTCTAACTTGCAGCCATGCCGCTGCATTAAGGAGAGCAACCCGAGGGGCCTCCAGACTCAGTCGGGGGTGGCTCAGCCATGGTGGTGTGAGCTGAAGCTGGCAGGGGTTCCACAGGACTGCCTGGAAGGGAAGTTCAGAAAGTAATACTGTCCAATACCCAGTCACTCAACGAATTGTAGTGGGTGAGCCAGTTGTGTCCAATAACCACCGAAACAGACAAATCAAGGGGGGTGACATAAAAGTCTACGGAATGGGTGTGACCATTGGGAAAGCCGATAGGCAGCTCTACAGCTTCAGTAATTACCAAATTTGTACTACCATCAAATAAGTGGAGCAGCATTGGATCTATGGAACAGGTTCAGAGAGTGTATGTACGGGCAAAGACAGATTCTATGAAACAATGGGTAGAGCCAGAATATACTAATGCTTTAAAATTCTGGTTCAGGACAAGAGACGAGGACAAACTAATTACAAGAGGGTTTGGAGAGAAAAGAGCAGAAGCATTGATTCTTACCTCCTCTACTGTGCAAGTTGAGTCAATGCGACCCTCAGTTTGTGTGGAGGTCGGAGGGTTGCTGATAATTGGTTTGGGCTCAAAGCTGAGGATTTGGCTTTATTATCAGATGTCTTCCCATCAGAAGCCAATGCAGCGTGGGCTGACATGGCCTTGGGGTATTCTTTCTCATGGTGGCTGCTCTGCACACAAGCTAGGCAGAGGTTGTTATCCATGCGACACTGGTGTTCTTTGGGTGTGAGTTTGCCATCCTTGCTGAGCTTGTTAGCCTAGTTGGTTTTTTTCTGAACTTCAGATGTGTAGTTCCCTTTTGGTTTGTCCTTGCCTTTGCCTTGGTTGTTATTACTGGCATAGGTGTTGGAGTTGCCAGAACTTTGACCTTGATGTCGGTCGGTCGTTGTTCTGAGTGGCTCAGTTTTGGTTGGACTTGTCCTTGGCCTTGGGTTTGGGTGCAGTGTGGGTTTCACAAGAGACTTCGCTGTGACATTCCCAATACCTTTGGTGGATGCTCACAACTTTTTATTACCTGTAGCTTCACCCATTTTATTCTCAAATTATAGAAAAGAAGAGGACGAAAGTATATGCCAATCTTATTGTTAGGCTATAAATAATTTTGATTTTGTCCCTCCCCAAGCGGCCGCTCCGCCGATGAGAACGCCGATGCCAATTTTTACGTCTCTTCTTATTTTTTCTACCCACTTTTAATATACACTATATCATTATAACTATTCATATATATTACAAATATCTACACAACTACTATTACTCCATATGCTAGTCTAATACTCTCTCATTATAATTAGTCATACTAATACTCCTACTCATATCTGTTACAAGTATCTCTCCAAGTATCTGTTACTCTATCTTGTAGTTTAATACTCTCTCATATGTATATATATCTTCGAGATGTTTAAATATATACAGAATCATCTAATAACATCTATTATTCTCCTTATAAATACTACTATATATTCCTATATGTTGTTATTAATACTCTTATAGTATATATTATATACTCATATATGCTGTATTACATAACCATTATGAATATCCTCCTTTGGTCAATTTTCTGGACAAGATCTCAGAGCTCGTCAAGGGTTTGGGGTTGTCAAAATGCACCATTTTGTATTTAATTCACTTCGGCAGAGCAAGGTATGCTTGGCGATGCAAAGCCAAATCATTGTGCTGAAGCATGGATGCAAGCCTGTAAAAGTTGACAAAAAACCAAGTTGCCTTTGTCAAGATTGGGTTTTAGGTGTTAATATTGTGTGAACACAGCGAATGCCCAAATGGCTTGTGCAACGAAGTGTGTAGTTCGGTGAATAAGATGCACAAATAAATGTTTAGAAGGTAAGAGGGTTGCCCGAATGGGGCTCACCCTATCTACAGTCATAGTGAAATAGCCCGTGACACTTTTTATTGTATTTTCTTTTTATTTTTTATCAATTTGTATCTATTGGGGCGTAGCCCTATGTAAGATAATACATGGCTGTCATATCTACTGCTTCTGTACATGGTGTGGGGATGCTAGTCATGGACCGGTGGTATGGTGGGGTGAGTCTCGCGTGGAGAGCTTACACATGGAAGTGGTAGGTAGGGGTCTGGCTAAGCTAGCTGTCTCCCGTCCGGTTTCCCCTCCCGACGGCCGCTTTGAAGCAGCCCGTGGCATCAACATACTTCAGCAAGTGCTTTGTGGCATTCAGGTCAGACAGCAGGGCAGGGAGGGAGGGCGCGTCTTGAGTGAGGGCGCTGCGGAGGGTGCTGTGGTGGGGCTCATGTGCGGGGGGCATCTCATGAGGAAGTGGAATACTGTCTCTGCACCCCTCAGACATGCTGGGCATGTGGGTCTCCAATTTCCCAATCCTGTGCAAGTGCACGTTCAGGGGCACGTGGCCAGTGCGTAACTGCACCATGATGCTCACATGGCATCTGCTGAGGGGGTTCACCAGTCTGCGGAATTTGGATGCGGGGACAGTGGGGTCGATCAGGCTGAGCTTTGCGTATCTCGGTGAGCTCTGGAACCTCTCCGCGTTCTGCGCCCTGGCCCTAGCCTTGTGTGTTTTCCTCAGGGCTGCAGTGCTGGTCGGTAGGGGGGGGCACAGGATTGTGGGTAGGTCTCCGGGCAGGCTGGCCTCCCCCTGGGCTGCCTTTTTTGCCTCTGCATCGGCGAGTTCGTTCCCAGGGATCCGGGAGTACCCCATGACCCACTGGACTTGCAGTTCTGTTCCCAGGTGTCAGTGGGACAGTTTACATTACATTGTCAAGTGTCACAGGCTCTTTGATGCGAGTGTCCTTGCAGGGCCGCAGCCACCCAGGTGGAACTTCTGCGACGTTGACTGGGGGGCCTTCCGGGAGTCACTTGAGCCCCGACTACAGCCGATGGTGGGGCCAGGAGGGATATGCACTGAAAGGGAGCTGGTAGACAGGCTGGAGGCCCTGGTGACCACCATAGTGGAGACAATTGAGGACACCGTTCCCATGTCACGCCCCTGCCCACACTCAAAAAGGTGGTGGATGAGGGAGCTAATGGACATGAAGTCGGAAATGAGATGGCTGGCCAGGATGGCATACCCGCTGCGAAATGACCCCTCCCCACCCGATACATGCCGTCCACCGACAACAATGCACACGGTACGGAGAGCTCTTACAGCAGACAAAGCGGGACCACTGGGTAGCCTGGCCCGAGGAAATGGAGGAGGAAGGGATATGGTATGTCAGCAGACTAGTCTCGGGACCCCCGGGAGATGGAGGCAAGGTGCGGATCCTGCCGCTGAAGTGCAGAGGGACAGGAGGGGAGGAGGAGGAAGCCAGAGACAACCAGAGGAAAAGCGAGCTGCTGCATGAGGCTTTCTTCCTGAAGCCATCAGAGAAGCCACAGGTTGACCCGGGACATGAGTACCCCCCCCCAGCCTTTACCTACGTGGAGGTAATGGACACACAGATCCTCCAGGTGATCGCGAGGCTAAAGCCATACAAAGCCCCAGGACCAAGCGGAATCCTGAACGTCATTCTCATGAAGTGCAGTGTTGAACTGATCCCACACCTGGGACCGCTATTCCATGCCACCTTTGAGCTTGCCTCCTACCCCGAGGCCTGGAAACAGTTGAAGATCCTAGCACTGAGGAAACCAGGCAAGCCTGATTATACGGTGGCGAAGGCGTACCGGTCCATCGCCCTCATGGAGACTATTGCAAAGATCCTCTCCTCCTGCGTCACCTCGACCCTCATGTTCCACTCAGAGCGCCTCGGCCTCCTCCCAGACACACACTTTGGTGGCCGCCTGGGCCGCTCGACCACAGATGCCCTGCACCTACTGGTCAACTTCGTTAAGAGAGCATGGGGCTGCGGCCACATGGCCACCGCCCTCCTCCTGGACATCAAAGGGGCCTTCCCGAGCATGTCCACAGCCAGGCTGCTCCAGGACATGAGGTGCAGTGGAATCCCCAAGCAGTACACGGACTGGCTGGGGGGAAAAATGGCATGCAGAAGCGCTACCATCAACTTCGACGAGGTGAAGTATGACAGCTGCAACCAGGGGTGCCCTGTGTCTGTCGTCTGCTACCTCTTCTACAACACCGGGCTAGTGCGGGTCGCCAACAAGAAGAAAGGGGAGCTGGCCCCTGGCTACATAGACGATGTTGCCTTGCTGGTGATGGGTAAGACATTTGCAGACACACACGCCAAGATACGGGACATGACGGACAGGGAGGGGGCCGCCACGGAATGGTCAATCTCCCACAACTCCTTCTTCAAGTACGACAAGATGAAAGTGGTAGACTTCACTAGAAGGAGGAAGAAGCACCCCTTCAAACGCGGGAAGACCATCCCTGTGGCGAGATGCTCCCTGAAGATCGGCGACCATCTAATCTCCCCATCGAAAGCGACCAAATACCTGGGGGTCTTCCTGGACCAGGAGCTGCATTTCAAAGAACAATCTGTGTGCGCCCTGGGGAAAGGGGTGGACTGGGTGATGCACTTCAGGTGGCTCTCCAAGCCCAGCTCAGGCATGCCTCCCCAGCATGTCAAATGGCTTTACTATGGCATAGTGGTCCCTTGAATGTTATACGCCGCCGATGTATGGTGCACACACATGTACAGGGCACCAGGGGAAAGAAGCACAGAGGCTCTATTGGGTTCATGAGCAAGCTTGCCAGGGTCCAAAGGTTGGCGGCAATGCAGACAACTGGCGCCATGCGCACCATGGCCATGGACACGCTTGACGCACACGCCGACATGCTACCGCTCCCCCTCCTCCTCAACACTATATGCCACAATGCAGCGGTCAGGGGTGCGGCGCTCCCTCAGGCACACCTGCTCCATGGCCCAACCAGGAGAGCCGCGAGAGGGGTCCATACCCACTGCTCCCCCCTACATGAGCTAATGGCAGCATCCAGCATCTACCCCAGAGACGTCGAGACCATCAGCGCAGTGTGGAAGGAGCCGGGCTGGACAAAGAAGTTCTGCACAAGGGTGGTGGAGGACAAGGAGGGGGCAGCACAAGAGGACAGGGAGAAGGTGGCGGAGCTACAGATCTACTCGGTCGGGTCAGAAATTGACAGGGGAGTGGGGGCAGCAGCGGTGCTGTACAGGAGGGGAAGACGGGCGGGAACCCTGAGGCATTACCTAGGAAAGGCGGAGGAACACACGGTCTACGAGGCTGAGCTGGTCGGAATGCTTCTAGGGATGGAGCTACTGAGAGGGGAACAGGCGTCCAGAGGCATGATGATAGGGCTTGACAGTCAGGCTGCGATCATGGTCACCGACCTTTCCAGGCCCGCCCCAAGCCACTACCTGGTGGACGTGGTGCATGATGAGGCGTAACAATCCTTTTGCCAGTGAAGGTACCCCTTCAGAGCCCTTCACCGACAGCACTGATAATAGTATGAAGGCTAAGGTAATGAAGGTGAAGTATGAAAACTCACCAGTGGCGCTTAAGTCCTCCTCTGGTCTAAGATAGGGGTCTATAGAAGAGGGCTGAAGACAATGGTCACAGTGAGGTCAAGTTTTGCACAAGGTAGACATATGATAATTGAACTGGGGAATATACATGTGAATGTAAACTACTTATACTGAATGCTCATATGATGCTAGTGAATAGGATAGAGGCGGTCTTGAGTCAGGGTTGGATAGGGGTGCACAGTCAGGATACAAATAGGTGAAACATATATACAATGGAAGAAGGGAGGAGTGTGAACATGACACAACAGGGAGAGAGGACGAAGGTACCTATGTACAAAAACACACCTTGAGACCTGCATACATGTTACCCTGAATGGCCAAAAAAAACCTCCAGTTGGTCGAAACAACCCAATTAATCAGACACACTGTATGAATAGATATGTAATCCCGGAAAAAAAAAAAAAAAAAAAAAAAAAAAAAAGAAAAATCAGGAAAAATGAGGGGCGCATCCCATCGTTGAAGGGATCAGGCATATGGCATGACATGGACTGACAGGGTTACTCACAACAGTGCCCCTGGACATCAATCGTGGGAGCAAGGAATGCAATTAATCAGACAGGCTCTACTTTGTGTGTCTTCAGTTTAGGTGGCCTCATACACCTGTGATAAAGCTTGTAGAAATTCTTGATATGTTTGTCACAACAAACTATTCTGATAGACATGCAAACATTGCCATGCCTCACCAGGCAAGCCCACGTGCACCCACCCAGCATGCCCGGCTGTCGCCACATGCCACACGCATCGAGGCAGAGCACACACTCCGCTCCCCAGTCCTCTGTTGGATGAAGCAGTCATATGGAAGGACACGTCACAACGATGTCCATGGTTGAGGATCAGAGGATGTGGGTGCATGCGAAGTGTTTCATCTGGGTGTATGTGTAATGTACGTGGCACCGAGATCGAGCATGGCGTATGAAAGGAGGTAATTCGATCCATGCGTAAACACCTGTACACTATTGTTGTCAGGTCAGCGTACTCACACCACATGCATGTGCATGGGGGGGACAACCTACAGTGATTGCTATTCAATATGGCACAAGTCGTCGACACGGTACTCGATGCTATCGTCCCACCATGACCACCGTCTGCCAAATGTACCTCCGTATGCAGCCATATGTCTTCTCTTGAAGTTGGACGCTGATACCTACGACAACAATCGCTCCTCATGGTTTTCAACGCATTATTCCATGTCATCTCCACAGCATAGTTCCAGATGCGCCAGGAAGGGGAGCATGAAGAGGCGTCAATGGAGGGAAAGTGAGGGACAACCGCTTCCCCCTAAAAACCCCAAAAAGGAGGATATTGGTGGGTGACATGGGGTACAATAGGCGACAGTGTTAGCAAAGAGAAGCGAGCAGTGTTCTTTGCAAAGTGTACATGCAGAGGACGCACTATACTCCAAGAAAACAGGTTTGACAACCACCATAGTCCGAAAGTGGAATAAGACCTTCGTCACATCTTTGCTTCTGATCCAAAGGAACTTTGCGCCATCTCTATCAATGGAGCGCAAAGGAAGAGGTGAAGTAGGAGTGGACATAAAGCATGTGGTTAGGTAAGCAACACAGACGCAGCAAACGTAATCACAGGAATGTAGGAGAAGAAACGACGGATATGGATAAGTAAAACATTGGACACGTCACTGACTGTTGATTGATGAGGCTGGTGGGCTGTGCACGCAAAGGAAAAACCTTCGTAAGCAAACAGTGCAACACACATGCAAAGCAGAGGAAGAGCCAATAGCCAATGTCAGGAATGCATACTAACAACTGTGTCAGTTGTCAGCCAATAACATTTGATGGACAACATCACATGCCACCAAAACAGAGGAAAACATATGCAAAGCCCTGCTACACCCAATCACACGAATGATTAGTAACACTTGTCTGACATGATAGCCAATGAAAGGGCAATGATCCAATGTCTCACAATGTCACATGGGTGGAAAACATGGTAAAACACTAGCAATGCAATGCAAACAAAATGGTGTTGTATGCTTAATAGAAGACTAATACAGACTAGATCTCCAATGACGTGAGAATGAAGCCTATCAGTGCTTTTCAGCCATGGAGATTCACAAAAAGATAGGCATATATCTCAAAGACGCTGAAATATTTCTTGATCATAACATGGCTCTAGGCATTGACAAGGGCTCTTTGATAACCTGAGATGTGTGTATCAAATCAAAGATGACATGGAAGTCTCTTCTGAAGGAACCCAGAGATAGAGCATCAAAAATTGGTGAACAAATTTATTCAGATGTCTGGGGATCCTCAAGACACCTCATGATCAATGAAAAGGCATATTATGTGTCTCTTATTGATCAATGATGACTACTCAAGAGACCCAGTAGTCTAGAGAGAGAGAGAGAGAAAATCAATTAGAGTGCTCGAAGCGCATGGCGCTTATGGTGCACTGTAAGCTACATGTAGGTCTATGGCCAGCTACTTTAACGAAGGGAGGATATCGCAGTAAGATTACAGGAGGGAGAGCGAGGGCGGTGCATTTCATGAGGTTGAGAGGGATAAAAACGAGATCCCAGGGTAAGCTAGTAATAGCTTAACCTCTGCGGCGCCACAATTATTAATGTTACTAGATGTTGATGGGCATAAGGAGGGAGTACTGGTTGCGTGTAGGCTCGTTCTCGAGGACCTGCATCAGGTAATAAATAATGGGCATTGGTATGGGGCAGTGGTCAGAGGTGGTTGTATGCGAGGGAGGCAGTGGATTAGTTGACATCTATTATTCATGGTAGAGGCCATCTACGGTAGCAGTCCGCTGAAGGTGACGCTCAAGGATATGTTTGCGTGCAGGGCATTTGCGGTCGGTTGCCAAATGGGGGCCGTCGCAGAGGGAACATTTCCGGACAATGTGTTGGCATGTGACCACCTCACTGCAGTTGTTCACATTGGCGCATTTGCAGTCATGTGTGAGATGTGGTCCTGAGCATAGGCCACATTTTGTCTTGTCTTTACAGGAGCGTGCAAAGTGACCGAAGCGATAACAGTTGAAGCATTGTGGGGGTTGGCGTGTGAATCACATGGTTGAGTGGAGGCATCCTTGATACGCAATATGCTGCTTGATGCAGTTGTTAGCAGCGTCAAGATCACTGAGATATAGGATCAGGGAGGAGTGCATTTTTTGCATTTTGTCGAGGAGAGCGAGATATGAACTTGGCATGCTGGAGCATGGAGGGGTGTGTAATGATATGCTCGTTTTGGTCCAACAGGGTGGCGATGCCATCGCTGTCTCGTGATGGATTGAAGGAGGTGGGAAATCCGTGGACAATGATGGGGTATAACCTGGGGGAAATGGAGAGGCTGACGGACAATTTGGGGAGCCATTGGCGAGAAGTCTCGACGAGGTCGTTTCGTTCATCCTCAGAGCAGGTAGAGATCCAAATGTCTCCACTTCTGTGGCAACCAACGGCTCTGATGCGAACCATGCAGTCTTCTTCTCTAACATTCCCGTCAGGGTCTGGGGATGACCAGCGAGTTCCCCACCAACATCCTGCTACACCGAGTGCTTTGTTGATCCTGTCCTTCAGGTCTGCATCTGACAGACCAGCAAAAACCGGCTCCTGACAGTTGGATTGGGAGAGTGTAAGGTCAAATTTAGTGTCATGATGGGGTGGAGTGGGTTCGGAGGGTGTGCGCAGTGGGTTATCGGCGAGTACAGAGGCACAAGAGCGAAGTTTGCTGGTTTGAGCAGCAAGGCCTATGTGGGCTGAGATGGATTCGAGCTTTTCACAGATGCTGGAGATTCGAGGGTCGAGATGTGAGTTCCTGAAGGTGGTGCAGGCCGAGGAGACGAGGTTGCGTGCGTTGTGTAGTGTGTCGATAGGAATTGAGCACGTTTTTGCACCTTTTGGTTTAGGAAGGGCAATGCTATGTATGAGATCATGTAGTTTATTAAGCGCATTATTTATGGTATCAGAGGAAGGGGATTCAGGAGGGTCTAAGTCCGTAGGTGGTGGTTGCGGAGTGAGAGCCATCCTCAAGGCCGTCCCTAGGTGCAGACTCGTCAATTAAAGCAATATTGTCATCAATTACCCGCACACCTCGAGTCACGTGGCACCAACCGGTAGTCTACTTGATGGCAAACAAGGGAGAAACCTTCTCAAAGTACAAACTCTATGAAACAATGATGCTTCATCAGAGAAATGTACATATTAAAGCAGTTGTCTCAGATCGAGGAGGTGAATATACAAGCTCATATTTTGAAGAATATTTGGTGAAACAAGGCATCAAACATCGTTTGACAGTCCATGACACCCCAGAATCAAATAGTGTTGCAGAATGTTTAAATCGTACTCTCATTGAGAGAACTCGTACCATGTTATTTGAATCGAATTTACCAAAGAACCTTTGGGGATATGTAATTCATCATGCCAATTATATCAAGAATCAGATGCATACAAGAGCTCTACCAAACAAATCTCCCTATGAAATAATTCATCAGGTAAAACCTAACCTCCAGGGTATTCATACCTGGGGAGAAGAGGTATATGTGAAGATAAAACAAGGAGATGAATTGTTACCTCAAGCCATGAAAGCCAGATGGATAGGCTTCTCAGGACAGAGCAATGGCCATTGCATTTATTGGCCAGATTCACAGAAGGTCTCTGTGGAGAGAATGTTTTATTCATTGAAGGGACTAAACCTGGGACAGTCCCAATCATTTCCACTGAAGAACCTCTTCCATCTATGCCCAGAAGTAGTCCGCAGGCCCAACCGTTGCCATCAGTAATGCCAGCGCCTATTTTGACTGAAGAAGGCGAAGTCAAGAGAATTATAGAAGTCACTCCAGAGGAAAAGCTTCAAGAGCTGCAACCTGATCAAAGGGTTATTGAGAGAGCTTCAGAAGCTCAATTACCCACGAGAAGCAAAAGAATTCACCTCCAACAAGAATAGCCAACCTTACATGGTCCCATT
Source organism: Gautieria morchelliformis (assembly GCA_015179125.1). Taxonomy (NCBI): domain Eukaryota; kingdom Fungi; phylum Basidiomycota; class Agaricomycetes; order Gomphales; family Gomphaceae; genus Gautieria; species Gautieria morchelliformis. The sequence goes on along the minus strand of WHVA01000171.1, from coordinate 89,828 downwards.
ACTAGATCTCAGACTAGTAAAAAGGCAGCAAGTATATAACTATGCTAGCTTGTGAAGACCATGAAGGTGATTCAAGATGTTTTTGTGATTTAGTACTAGGAATATTATTTAAGACAATGTGATTTAATCTCTCAATTATGAGATAAATTGAGTAAGGCTTGAGGTCGACAGGAATATATGCACACGCAGCGAGTGTGTGTGTCTTATGAATTATGTTGACTGAAAGTTCTACTACTTGTGTGAGGAGCGAAACGAAGTGTGATTTCACTGCTAGTTAATTGTACATAAAGCTAGGTATTTATTAGTTACTGATGGCACTTGGCGGTCAAGGAATTAGTGGTGTGATACTAAGGGAATGATGGAATGGGGTGAGCGGTGCATATACAATGATAGGAGTGTGGGCGTGCGCTGTATAAGTTGGGCTTGGAGATGGAGTGTAAAACAGGATGAGGACACGGGTGTTTGGTGATGGATAGGGGGTATAGTCTGGGTATAGGCAGGGTCGGCTCGACACATCGCGTCCCTTGATTGGGTCACGTGACTGATGGAAGGCGCGTGATTCGGGATGGGCTCGGTGGTCTTGGATAGGGTTCTTTAGGTGATATAGGTCGTGGTAACACGTGTTATGTGTCCCTGTGACATCAGGGGAGTCGGGGGCTGTGATCGGGTCAGGTCGAAAGGACATATGATGGTCCGGCGATGTTGGGTGCTAGTGCCGTAATGTATATGCTTCGAGAGGCGTTATCGATGCATCGGTTGTGATATGGGTTCGTGTTTGTTGTAATCAATATGTTAATATTGTGTTCTTCAATACTTTCAACAGTTTTCAACCAAAATTTAACTTCTGGAGACAATGGCATCAACAATAATGATACATCAAATAGACATAGATTATGCTTATCTCAATGTGACACTGCCCAAACCAATCTATATGAAGCAGCTAGGTGGAACACACTGGAATGCAGTCAAAAAAGTCTTTAAATATTTGAAAAGACTACAAAGTAACATTTGGAAAGAATCGAGAAGGACTGGAGGGTTATGTGGGTGGTGATTGGGCTTCGCAAGAGCATAGTCATTCATATTCAGCTTATATCTTTCAAATTGATGCAGGGACCATATCATGGAGTTGCCAGAAGCAATACATTGTAGCCCTGTCATCAACAGGAGCCAAATTTATTGCCTTAACTCATGCAAGCAAAGAGGCTCTATGGATGTGCCATCTCATCTCTGAAATATTCCAATCACTGAATTCACCAGTCAAAATCTTTTCAGACAACCAGTCTGCCATTACGATTGCCTATGGCAATCAACAACATGCTAGGACAAAGCATTTCGACATTCTTTTGCATTTCATTCAAGATACAATTGAAAATGAAGAAGTCACAATGCTCAAGGAAAAACTCAGTATATATTAGGTTTGAGGGGGTATGTTGGGTGCACATATGCACCAGACTTCAAACCCAATATTTCCTTCAGATATTGTTGTTTTTCCTTTCAATTTTGACCTGAATTATGCTAACAATCATCCTATGATTTTTAAAAATTTCCTTGATTTCTTTTCAAGGCTGTATTACTATCTCTTTTCATTCCCAGCCAAACTGACCCTTTGTGGGTGGTTGTGTATGAATTTCCTCTTTGGGATATGGTGGTTCACTAACCCAGATAGGCACTAAAGGGCCAGAACCAACTAGATGATGGTGAAACACACCAATGCATACCCTCCCCTCATCACAGAGGGGGTGAGTTGATTAGTGTATCTTTGTAGTATTTAACTGAAAAAACAACATAGAAAACTAAATAGGTAGCTTTCAATTATATTCTTAGTGTTGACTATTTCAGTATTACTGAGGAGAAAACTAAATAGTTCATAAGCCTCCTGACAGTCCCATTCATCCAACTACTGGTCTATAATATTCCACTGTGTCCAAACCGAGTTGCTACAAGGTGTACTTAGAATGTATGCGAAAGGAATACATACACAGATAGCACTTGCATGAGTATGGTGCCCTCCTCATTTGCCACCATTCTGTCTGCACTGGCCTTTGCAGCATGCTTTGGAGGTTTCCTGGATGCCACCACAGGATTTCCTGGCATGTATGATTTGCCTCTGGAATGCATAATGAGTAGAAACAGGAACGAGTGCCATTCATCAGTAATCTGCACTATTGATCAGCAGTGAGTAGTACTTACCACAGGCCACATGGTGCATGTCTACCCTGGGTCAGTGTTCAGCTGTGAGGTACAGGTCGGCTGTGGTCAGCATCAGTCAGCAAGGCCGAGGACCATGGCATGGTGGTGCATGAAATAAAGACTCCTTAGTGAAGAGTTCGTGGTAAAGGGACCATGCCTTGATGGCACTCTCAATGGTCTCAGGGGATAATAGTCGACTTGGCATGAATCAAAAGGTGTTGGACTAGATACTGTATTTAGATGGAACTATACAATGTGCATATATGATGCTTGAGAGACTTGGTAGACTGTGCAGCTTAATCTTGAGCTGTAGTGAGTGCTACTATGGATCAGATGGTGACTGAAAGTTAATCTTCTGGTGATTTGATTCTGGTACTTCATAGCTACTTTATACATATGTGAGTACCACTAACTAATGTGCAAAGCATGGATTATCCAGCAAGGGAATGGAGACAAAGTGGAATGGATCAGGGGACTGCATATATGTGGGGATATATGCCCAGGGTGGAGTTGATTCATGGGGACAATCAGGAAAACAAACCTACATGTACATACAGTGAATTGAGTGGAGCATATAGAATGGAGAAAAAGGAAATGGAGTTGGAGCTTGGGATGAGTGTTGGCTGGGAATGAGAGAATGGTGGAAAGTGAACCAAATGGGGGGATATATGTGTAGGCCTGGTAGCGCCGATGTCAGAGGAACCCCAATCACACACTGCTTTATTGCGATATGCATTATCGCAATGCACATTATCACAGTGTGCATTGTCAAGTGTGCATTATCGCCATGTGCATTACCACTGCTTGCACATTACCATGGTGTGTGCATTATCGCAGCGGTGGCCCCCAAGCTTCTCCTAGCCTTTGGCATCCTTCTGTCTTGTGTTCCATTTATTTCCCTTCCTGTTCCAGCCCCTTCCGACACCACTCCTTCCTTATCTGTCCATCCCTGTTATCGCTGGCATGATTGCTCATGTAACTCAGGCATTCGGTGATTGGGCTAGCATGCCAGAGCTTATATATATATATTTAATCCAATTTTATGTCTTTTGGGGCAAGGCCCTATGTATGACAAATTTTCTACAAAGCCCCGGTCGACAGGATTGTTCTTTCTGCCCTTTCTGCCTCTATCTCTGCTTGTGCTCTGCGGGCGAAGCCCCAAGCTTGTCCATGCCTTTGGTTGGCAAGGGTTTTGTTCTTCACGCATCATCCTGCTTGCTCCCTGGTTCCTCTGTCTACTTCCTGCTGTCCTCCCATTGCAGCGGCATCATCAGCTCCCCGTGCATCTTAACAAACCTCCGGGTGGCTTGTATGTACTTGAATAGGTGTTTCATCGCCTTTGGTTTTCCCAGGATGGTTGCAACCATTGTGGCTCCTCTCCGCAGCGCTCTCTGTAACTCCTGTCTCTGCGTCTTGTACGCTGGGCATCTGAAAAGGTGATGGTACACTGTCTCCTCTGCCTTCTCGCAGGCTGGGCACATGGGTGAGTCTGCCTTCCCCATTTTGTGCAGGTGCTTGTTCAGCGCTGTGTGTCTGGTTCTGAGTTGCACTAGGATGCTGGCATGTCTTCGCGGTAGCTCTTGGCTGAGCCTGGCGTATGCTGCGGAGGGTATGGATCGGTCGATCTTGTGCGCTATGCATGCTCGCGGGGATCTAGTGAACATCGCTTTCGCCTCTTGCTGCATGCTTTTTTGGAACCGCTGCAGTTCTGCCACCTTACTCTTGGGCAGGACTCCTTTGCATTCGATCAGCTCGAACCTCTCCTCACTCGACTCCCCTCTTGCCGCCCTTTTGGCCCCTTCGTCGGCCCTCTTGTTGCCCTCCACTCCCTCATGTCCTGGCACCCACCTCATTATCACCTTCGCCCCGGGATGCTGTTCTGTGACACCTTGGATCTGCCTGTGCAGAACGCTTATCAAGTACTGTGCCGATATTGCCTTCTCACATCTGGTGGTCTGTATGGCCGCCTGGCTGTCGGCCACTACGACATACCTCCGCACCCTCTCGGTGTTCAGCAGCTTGGCTCCCATTGCCACCCCCACCAGCTCTGCTTCGAAGACAGTGTGTTCGTGTTCTTCCCCTAGCACTGGAAGCATATAAAAATTTTCTGGTCTCAAAAACTGTTCAAAAAAGTGTAAAGATATTCCAAATTTTTTTAGTGTTTTTAATGTAAAAAAGCTTTAACATAATTTTGTGTTTTTTTTTGTTAGAATTTGTTGAGCAAGAAAATTGTAAAATCATTTCAAGTTTTTTGGAGGGTTTTTTATGTCTTTTTATAAGTTTCTTTGTGAAAACACAAAGAAACCCATAAAAAACCCTGAATAAAACTTGTGAATTTTTTTACAATTTTCTTGCTCAACAAATTCTAATAAAACACTAAAAATATTTGGAATATCTTTACAGTTTTTTGAACAGTTTTTCAGAGAATAAAACTTTTATATGCCTGCAGTGTAGGTATAGCCTCACTGCCTGTTTCTCCACGCCTCGCCTGTACAAACCTGCTGCCGCCCCCACGCTCCCTCCTATGCATGACCCATCCATGTACACTACGACTTCCACAGGATCTGTCATGAGCTCGTCAATTGTTTGCTGCTTGTCCTTAGGTATACGTATCTGGAAGGACGGTGTCCATTTTGGCCCGTGCATGACCGTTTGGATTTTTTCCATCACCTCTGGCTGTATCTCAAAAGCATGAAAAATTTCATGGAGTGGCGATCTATGTCTCTGTACGTATCTCGCTGCTGCTTTGCGTGCCTTTGGTGCCAAGGGGTCGGTTGGCGGTAAGCAGGCGATTCTCGTTGCCACCCGGTGAATGAGCTTCACAACCAACAGGGGGAACAGGTGGAGATTGGCATGGGCATCAAGTACGTCGTTCGCCGTCGTGCTCATTGCTCCTGTTATGGAGATCACAGCCTGTCTGTACTCTCGCGAGCTTGTTTATGTTCCCTTTCGTCCCTTTGCTGTGCCTTGTGCCTGGGATGAGGAATATATCAGCGGCATACAGCATTCTAGGGATCACTACAGCTAGGTAGAATCTTCTCATGTACTTAGCTGTTGTCCCTTTTGTCGGCTTTGCGAGTTCTCTTGTACTGCGCAATGTACATGTCCCCCTTCTTTAGCACGTAGTTGGTATGCTCCTTGAAACACGGTTCCTGGTTGATGATCACACCTAAGAACTTGTGGGTGGCTATGGGCTCTATGACCTGTTGACCTATCATTATGGATGGCCTGGTTATCGGCCTGCTCTTTTTAGGCTTTCCCAGCTCCCGCTCCCATCTCCTGGTGGGTCCCATGAGCCCAAACTTGTCACCACAAAGGTACACTGGTGCTGCTCTGCCCAGTTGCTGGCTCCATCCTTTCTGCACATGACGTTCCTCAACTTGTTGAAGGCCTCCTGTAAGTCTTTTCCTTCCGCCATCAACATAGTGTCGTCGACGAAACCTACATAATCTTCCCCATTCTTCTGGTTGATTGTCTCGAGTAAGTCTGCATTATAAAACTGATATGCTATGGCAGAGATTGGACACCCCTGGTCCATCCCTCGGCCAACCACTCTGGCTGGAGCGCTGAAGTTGTCGAAGCTGATTGTGGTCGCCCTGTCTTCCACCCTTCTTCATATCCATTTGGTATATTCCTGTGGTATTCCCCTGCAGTGCATGTTATGTGTCAGTTGATCCAACACAATGCTGGGGAAAGCCCCCTTAATATCCAAAAACAGCAGTCCCAACACTCTTCCCTTCCTCCAGGCATCCTTGGCTGCAGCAACGGTGTAGTGAATAGCATCGGTGGTGGTACATCCTGGTCTGCAGCCGAAGTGATTCTCTGGGAGCAGATGGTACTGTTTCGTCATTTTGACGATGTGTTCTGCTACACAGGCTGAGAGGACCTTCCCTATTGTGTCCAGTAGGACTATGGGCCTATACGACCCTGGCAGTGTGTAGTCACTCTTCCCTGGCTTGCAGAGCACTTATATAGGGTAGGAGTGTATCAATGCACTGCTTTATTAAGACATTAGGGATACCATTCGTTCTGGGAGCCTTGAAAGGGTTAAGTCTTTCCACTGCTCTCCTGATTTGTTCGTCCATGATTGGAGCATAATTGAAGACCGGTTGTGGGTATTGGTAGCCCTCCTGTACTGCCTCAGCATCTGCTCTCACCTCTGGGAAGAACATGCTGAAAAGCATGTCGGCTTTCTGCTTGTTGGTGTCCGCTACCCACTTGGACCCATCGTCCCTTTTAGCCATGAGGGTTGGTATTAACGTCCGTGCTCCATCAGTTGTGTCTGCTGAGGCATACTTGTGGGCCGTCCACACTGTCTTCTGGTTGACCTCCTCCAGGAATGCCTCCCAATGCTCCCGTTTCGCCTTTTCTATTTTGTTCGCGTAGCTACTCCTCGCACTTCTGTATTCTTTGTGTGCCACATCTGTGAGGTCATGCCGCCTGGCATACACTTTTCTCCCCATTCTCCTAGCTTCCGCTCTGGCTTTAGTCAGCTCAAGCGACCACCATCGCTTCATGTACGGAGACAACTTAGTTTTGGGCACCAGCTCCTCCACCATTTCCATGATGACCTTCATGAGTATTTCGAGGTTTCTTTGGAAATGCACCTTGTCCCCTGGTGCTGGGTCGCTGATCCTGTCTTTCAGGCTGGCTCCGAGTTCCTTGTTGAACTCCTTCCAGTCGGCCTGTCTGAAGTTGGATTTGGGGGCATATTCAATCTTCCTGAGCAAAATATCTATCATCGTGTCAACGGGAAAGTGATCGCTCTTGGCTGGTTGGTCTTCTGGTATGGTTCTGCAGCTGATGAGTTGTTTGAGCATTTCTGTGGAAATGAAAACATTGTCAGTTCGCGTGTGATTCCAAGTAGTCATGGCCCTTAGCGTTGGTATCTCTTTCGGTAGGCCATCTGCATGTCATGGTCCGTGATCGTGTTTAGCAGCAGCTGCGCCTTGTCCAGGTTGTTGCAGGTAAAAAGGTGCGAGTTCTTTTTCTCGTCCCACATTGGGTGATGCCAATTGAAATCCCCAGCCATACACTGCCACACACCTCGTCGTCCTGCCCCCAGTCCCTTTTCTCGTTATTCCTTATGTGTTTTTGCAGGTCTCTTATGCTGTTAGAATGGGTGCAGTCGCAATATATATTGTATATTAGTAGGTTACCAGCGCTGGTCTTTATCTTGACCGCTGTTATGTCTGGTGTTCCTATGTCCACGGCCGTCCAATTGTTCATGATTGTGTCTTTGTTGATAAGTATCATGGACCTTGTTTGTTTGGTTTTGTCTTTGAAGTGCGTGTTCAGATATATCATATACCAGTGCGGCATAGCTATGGCATTTCCAAAAAAAATCAATGTATGGCTCTTGTATCGCCACTATATCATATATGTTGGGGTTGCACTTAGCTAGAAGATCCACGGTCACTGTGAGCGATTTGTTCACGTTCTGTTGTCTGACTCGCAAGTGTTTCCTGGGGGCGTTGTCCTCACTCATCTGTGGTATAAGTTCAAGTCATTGTCTCCCTGCTGTTGCCGTTCGAGTGGCTCTCCCCTTATGCTGTATTCATCCAGCCATGTCTGCCGGCATTCCCCACTCTCCCAGCCAGCGTCGCGATGTTCCCACAGTGGGTTGCCTCCCCTGTTTCCCTCCAATTGCCTCCTTCCCCTTCTAGCTACAGTCCACTCCCCGTGTTGTTGCATCTCTGTGTTCTGTCTCCTGGTCACCTCTTTCTCGTTAAGTCTCTTTAGCAGCTCTCCCACGTCCTCCACGTGCCCCACGTCCCCTTGTTGTTCCCAAGTCCAGGGGCTGTCTCCAGGGAAATATTTGTATGTATGTTCTGCATCCATCCTTTCTGTCGTTTGGCACACTGCCTTGAACTTGGGGCAAGTCTGGTCCCACGCCACATGCCCATATTCATCACAGTTTATACACTTGAATTTATTCATGTCCAGCTCCTCGCATTCTGCTGTCTGGTGGGGTTTGCCCCATGTGCCGCACTTCTCCTGCTCCGTGCACTCTGCAGCCATATGTCTAGTGTTGTGCTTCTGAGGAGGATGTTCACATTGACAACAATGTATATTCTTCTAGGATATATCTTTTAAAATATCAACCCTAACCAAATTCATAATCCATCATTTTGAGCAACTTGTATATTGTGGACATCCTAAATCTTTTTGAATGTTCTGACATTTTAAAAATATGGTTGTATGTGCTAAAGCATGGTGTGTATTGATATAACAGAGCAATTTCAGAGAGGATGTGGATAACTATATATTAAAAGTATATATGAAACATGTTAGATGTACAATCACAGAATATAGAAGCAAGTATGGACAATACCTGTACTATATTATTATATATGGTTGAGAGATCTGATTAGAAGGTATGTTTAAAATAATATGCATGTATAGTACAAAGATGTGTAACTATTGATGTTTAGACAATGGGGTATACACCCTTTCCTAGGGGAGCAGCAGACTGTGAGAAAGAACTTTGGGGCTAGGATTAAGCATGCCTTACAGGTGCCGGCAACTGCCTCAATTTTGATATATTTTATGAAATATAGAGGAGCTAAGCTATATATATATATATATGACATTTATAAACATCCTCCTGACATTTCAGGCACGGTCTGGGTTCCTTTTTCATTCTTCTCACCCAGGTACATTTGCCCGCTATTATCATCCCATCTCTAATGCTCGGGTTTGCTGCTTCTGTGGTTGCAAATCTCACGATGATGTGCGCCGATCTTTGTCCTTCTGTTCTCCGGTGGATAGGCTTGATCCACCTTGTCAATATGAGGGTATTGTCCGGCAGCATCGAGTCGTGTTCGATTTTTCGAAGTTCAGCGAGAGCTTCTGGGGAATGGGTAAGCGGCATGTACTCCACTATGACCGACACCACTCTGCCTTTGATGATTGCCGTTCCACTGAACTTCTCCAGGAATTCCCTCTTGTGAGTCTGCACCCACATCACTGCGACTGCCATGTGCAACTTGAAAATTATCCCTCCGTTTGTGAGCTTTTTGGCCCCTACAAAACACACCCCGCTAGTGTCGTCTGTGCGATCCAGCTGATCCATGGCTTCGTTAGCCTTTGCTACCAGTTCTTGCTCCGATAGAGTGGCTAGCATGTTTTGTTCTGCCCTCAGGTCACTATCGATCAAAATCTGGCCTTGTCATGCCTTTGCTCTGGCAAGGTTGTTGGGGTGTGATAACGGTATGTTGCCTCGTAGTGCCACCGCATAGGTCGTTCTTGGTGCTCCTCTCCCGACCCCCATACCCTCTTCCTCTTGTGCTTCATTTGCTTCCTCCATTCGCCTGTTTACCCCCTTCACCAGCTCCTGAGCAAACTCCGTCAAGTTCCTCGCCATCTCTGTCACTGCCTCCACGTTTTCTATGGTCGGCCCAGCTTCTCTTTGACGTACTGCAGAGCCACCTCTCCAACTCCCTTGGCCACTTCGTCCACCATGAGCACCGCTACTGACCTTATGCCCTCCTGCAGGGTTTTTCCCGTCGTACTGTGTGCCAACGATAGCAGTATGTAGCTGAGCAGCCCCGTCGACAGGCTGTCTTCCTTCGGGCAGAAGCCTTGCTTGTCCAGGAAGCTACGTGCCCCTTCTTTGGTCCATACTGCCATGTAAGGGTCTGCAAGAAGCTCTGCTCTGGACTTGCTCCCACTCTGCTGGTTGCTGGCTCACATTTTGCGTTGGGACGCAGTATGCATCGGTGGGTCTGCACTCGGCGGCATGACCCTTTTGGCTCGCTTCTTTTTGTAGAAGTGGTTTTTACAGTCGCGTAGGTGTGTCTGCGATACTGTATGTGTGTTCTATCTGTCGTGTGTGCATATGAAAAAGTGTTTTTGTGTTTTTGGGTGTTATGGTGGGTGTGAGAAAGTTTTTCCCGAGCTTACTTATAGTTGTAGCTAGGTGGTGAAGGGGTTCCTTAGAGTTTTCTCTTTGGATCCCCCTTTGCCAGGTATGTCTGTGTCGTGTATATACTTCTCTATCTTACTTTGGATCCCCCTTTGCCAGTTCACCTCTTGAGTGTAGAGCATCTGCCTAGGTTGCCCTTATAGCCAAATTATTGCATCTCTTTGAGTGTGAAATCATAGAATACTTAGCTAATTACACCCTTGGATTTCATAACAGTGCACATGTTGTAATTTCAAGGACAGGGGATGTGGAGGAAGAGGACAGCACCGACTGGGTGTTGTGGTGAGTTACAAAATCAGACCAAGATCATCTTGCAAGGGGGAACAGAGTGAAGCACTGGAGTGGCGGGAGGTGGGATGGGCTACTGAAAACCACTGAAGAATGGCAGTCAATCATTTGAAGTTGAACATCTAAAGGCTTTCACCGGAGGCATATTATGTATACATACTTGCATCTTATAGTGACCATCTCTGGCTTATTAGATCACGTACTCAGTCTTTAAGTCCCATGGTAAGTACCTACAGTTTAACGTTCAACCGGGAACCCTGCCATCAGAGGACTCTACTAGAGCACGAGAAGATGATCATCACTGTCAGCAGGTGATACACGAGTGAATGAACTGTACCAAATAGCCCAATCTATCCGAGCTGGCTCAGTTCCTTCAACCCTCTTGTCGCGTCGGGAACGCTCGAGAACCGAAGTACTAGCCACAGTACTTCTTTCCCAGCATCATGTGCCAATGGCCCGTACTCAGACAGCTACTTGGAGGTTGTGAACACACTTCTATTGTAATCCGTATTCGAATTTGTTTGGTAGAGACATTTATTTGAGTGCCTTGAGGGGATGAGAAGTTCAAGATGCATGCATATGTCGAAGTCGATCGGGCTGCGAATGTGACCCACAAACAGCACAGTATCATCTCTTTCTTCGATCAAGGCAACTACCGTTCAATGTTTACAAAGACAGTCGTGACACCAGGGTCCAGAACTATACCAATGGAAAAGTCGCTGTGATCAATGCCGGGAATATAACACTTGAACTGCTACCTGGATATCTTATACAGCTCCAGACCTTAACGCGGCGACCCTCGTTCGCTGTCAGGAATCGGGTGTCACGCCTCTGAGAACCCGTCAATTAAAGGGTCGATCTCGAGTGAGGCGGTCTCACTCGAGATCGACCCTTTAATTGACGGGTTCTCTAGGCGTCACCTAAGTACTCAAAGCTCACGCGCGCATTACTTATGCAACGATTGAACTTCATGGTGAGTCGGTATCGCAAGTGATGGATAACGACTCCATATCAATAATGTCAAGTCCGGGTATAATAATTAACGGTCAGAGTCCCTCTTTACCTGGAATCTACCTACCTCATTCTTGTGTGTGCAATGTCTGTCGCTTCTAAATCATTTGTTATAATGGCAAAATCAGGCCAGTGCTAATACGCAAGAGATGGATGCATCTAATTAATGCGTCCTTAAAGCAGACCTAACCCTTGCGGAGTACTCAGCGCTCGCATCGTTGATGGTCCTCCTGTATGACCATGGTGAGGGGAATTTTTGATGTTCGAAACCATTCACTAATACCAGACAGCCATAACGTTCGATGCTGAGGTTAGTTCGGCGTTTGCAAGTCGTCATCTTATTTCTGAAACAAACTTCAGGTCATGAATATTTGGAGGGGCCCGCGCACATTTGGAAAGCTACTGTTTCTATGGGTCAGTCTGTACTGCCTGTGGTTTTCTTGAAGTACGGCCATAAAACTCTCAATGCCCATAGACTCGTTATTTTGGACTTTCCTCCCTTATCATTCAAGTCACAGGTCCGTCTGTGTCTTCGACTCTCCATATGAAGTTAACAGACAATGTCGGGATGAAGTGACGTTTCATGGATCCCTGCCGAATAAGGTGTGCGCGTAAGATTAACGTGATCAATGTGATATACTGCTTATCAATTCCTCCGTTCACAGTTGTAAGTGCAGAAAATGTCAGTATTATAACACCGCACTAGAATGTTATTACTCCAGCTGCAGTGCCTATTTTTGGTTGGAAGCTGTGTCGTGCGTCCATCTTTGATGCATTGTATGGACTCGGATTGACACAAGTACCAGCGGTTTAATTGCAATTGTCAGTGTAGATAGTGAGTACAGACAAGTTCATACATATTATTTTACTGTAAATATGACTAACCTTAAGCAATTCAGTCATTCTACTGATCCGTGTATGTTCTCTATTGCATACATTCAGACACTGGGACGTAATTGATTCACAGGTCTATGCTGTGTATAATCGCAACAAACAACTTTTATATGGCATGGTTGGTTTCCAATTAATTACAACTGCTGTCACTATAGTCCTTTTTGTGTTCTACATGTCGGCTGGTGAGGACCCCCACATCAACATCCTGCCCGCTCATTTCTAATCGTCCGACAGGTGTGGGATTACCTCTTGTTCACAACTTGACTGGCTGCTTCATTCCTTCGGCGTCAAGAAATTTAGCGGCTTCTTTCGTTCCTTCCCTTGCAAACGCAGTCGTCCTATGCCTTTTCATGCTTTACAAACTGTGGGACAGGTGCAGGAACGAAATTGCTTCATCCCAACTGAAGCGCCTCGTCCAAGACAGGTCAGCCTTTTGTCTGTCTAAACATTTTCGTCTAGCCCCTCTGACATTGAGCTAGTTTAATCTACTTTTTCTGGTAATATCAATGTCTTCTTGCTCCGGCACAATAGTGACGTGTGCTTCGCAGTATCTTGGCTGTGCATCTTATGAACTTGCTGGCGTTTTACCTGGCACCTCGTAATGTTCTACTAATGCCCATTGGGTAGGTCACTTCTCCTTTTTGATCAGAAGAGATGGTAGTGACATCATTTCAAGATTGGAATTTGCAATACCTTGCACTATGGGCTGCCGCCTGCTTCTCAACATGTTCAACCACTACGGTTCTGCCAGACTTCAAAGTGGTCAGAACGCAAGCTATCCGTTGTCAGGCATCCGCATGCAGAGTCTCTCTTCCAAGGACGTTAAGCCGCCTGTGGTCGCCGTGAAACAATGCATTGGCAGGTGATGGCATTGGCGGCGCCGTAGTAGATACTATATTGACCGTACCTTGCAACGGTTGCGTTTCGGGACGGATATATGTGCTCAGCTCGACGAGTCTGTCTATCAATCGCTTTGTTTGGACGCACAGTGTTGCGTATTATAATTACTAGGTATTCATGTATATATACTAGTCGGTCACCCTGCGATAAGACGTTTGAAAAAGTTTATTCATATACTGACACCGGGTACTAATCGATAATTGATAATCCATTAGTATCTGTAAATATTTCCCTTTTTTTGATCCAGCCAGCTAGAATGATCGTAATACCTAGGTCTTTCCACGCAAATTGCTTTGGCATATGCCTGGTAACTAGCATTCCCTCTCATCCATCGTGGAGCTCTCTTGGACCCATACCACACCGTCAACATTTTTCCCATGGCTCAAAGGGCCAGTTCTGCCCTCCAGACTCGTGAAAAAGGCCCAAGAAAGCTAAGTACTCTTCATATCCCACACACACTAAACCTCTCTCTACTCGCACACGCGGGAAAATGCCCGCCACCCCAAGAATCCCTGTTTTTTTTTTTTTTTTATAATCCATGCTTTACGTCTTTTGGGGCAAGGCCCTATGTAAGACGGTAAATACAGCTTTCTATCTTATGTCTTTCTCCTTCTCGCCTTTCGTTCTCTATCTCTGCTTGTGCTCTTAGGGCAAGGCCCCGAGCTTGTCCGTGCCTATTGTGGGCGGGGTGTGGATAATAATCATGCCTCCGAAACGCCAATACTCCCCTCAGCACCCCTTTAAAGCCAAACAGTCCAACCCATAAACCACATAGTAATCGACCTTCCACGGCTTATTTGGGCATGTAATACCCATGTGTACTTTCAGTTTGTACCCCTCAGCTGCGACACCACCTTGACACCTTTCCCGCACCCCAACGAGTGGCAGCAGCTGCAGTCTACTGCCGATGTTTCAGCCCAGCCTCCGGCTGTTGGTGTGACAAATCATGATAGTACGGGTACCCGGTACTCCAATGCGTTGGTTGGATGGATTAGATAATTGGAGTAGGTGTCATCATGTTCCTAAAGGGTCGGTTCTGAATTGGAAGGGATAGTTGAGTATACCACCATTCATATTTGGGGCAGGCAATCAGATGTGATCGGCAATCGGTGTGGTAGAAATTTTTCCAGAGTGTCTAGGGTGTTATCTCCGGAGGGGCCAGGATTGAACGCTCAGCCTTAGCTTATACGCTCAACCCCCAGGGCAGGCTTACCACTAAGCTACCGCGGCCTCTAAGAATCCCTGTTGGCGCGCAGCCCCAGGGAATAGGGACTTTGGCGCCCAACCAAGCCATCCCACAGAGCAGACTCTCCCGCTCACCTACACCATCGCCGACACTCATAATGTGAGAATATATGGACTATGCGAGTAATCTCAGTAGTTGCTCGAGTGCAAAGTACTATATAAGTTCACCTATGTGAGTAATCTATACAAGCGTATAAGTGAAATGAATATAAGAAATATGCCGAATGTCTTACCTCAGTAGTTGCTCGAGTGCAAAGTACTGAGGAAGAAGGGCTTCTAGCTACCTACTTTATAGTAAAAAGAACAATGGAGTGTAAACTACAATAGGCACATAGGACAATAAATGAGTGGAACAATGAGACTGCACATATGTGGTGACAATGGTGTGACACGGGGTGACGCGGTTTGCCCCTGGCTTATGCGTTCTCCTCCTACACTCCCCCTCAACCCGTGGTCAACCCGAGTTCAACTGCAAAATGTTTGACTTTCACAGACGGCAATGCTTTGGTAAGCGTGTCTGCTACCATGTCGTCGGTAGGGCAGTAAACCAAACGAATCGTGCCTTTCTCAATGATCTACCGAATAAAGTGATATCGTACGTCAATGTGTTTCGTTCTGGCATGGTATTGATGATCTTTGGCAAGCGCGATGGCAGATTGATTATCGGAAAACAACGTCGTGGGTAACATTTTTTTGTCAAAAAGGTGTTCGATCAGTGACCGAAGCCACAGGGCTTCTTTCGCGGCGTGAGCAGCAGCTACGTATTCACTTTCCATCATGGAAAGGGACACAATCGACTGACGCTTTGCGCTCCAGGATACGGCTCCACTGTTGATGATGAACGCGTATCCCGAGATTGCATGCCTATCTTCGGCCGTACTGCCATCAGCATCAGCGTACCCGATCAGCTCATTTTTCGTATGACCATAAGTCAACCATAAATTCATAGAGCCCTTTAGGTACTGAAAAATTCGTTTGACTGCACTCCAGTGACCGGGGCCGAACTTGGTCGAATATCTGGATACGGCTTGTACAGCGAAGGCAATATCAGGGCGGGTTCCGAGAGCGGCATACATGAGCTATCCAACAGCCTCTCTATAAGGTATGTCTCGCATGTTTGCCTATTCAGCCGTGGTCTTAGGGATTGGTGACATAGAAGAAATAGGCCACGATCCATCGGCATGGATATGGGTTTGAGATCCTCGAAATTATACCTTCGTATAATTGACTCCACATAGGACCATTGAGAAAGATGTACGGTTCGTCTTTCTCTGTCTTGTTTGATTTCAATGCCTAATAGCCAATGCAGCTCGCCGAGGTCAGTGATTTCAACATGCTTTGAGATGCCGGTTTTGAATTGCTTTACCGCCAGTTCCGACGTTGCAGCAATGGTACAGTCGTCAACATGTACCAAGACGATCGTCAGGGCATTGTTTGTGCATCGAAAGAAAACGGCCTGATCTACGTCGCAGCGGGAGAAGAGTAACCTGGTGAGCATTATGTCGACAAGTTTTTGATACCAACGATGACCGGATTGTTTTAACCCATACAACGTCTTTTTCAGGAGACATACTTTTCCTGAGGAGCTTGGCGCAGGATACCCTGGTGGTTGAGACATATAAATTGTTTCTTTTTCGGTGAACTCTCCATTTAGGTACGCACCCTTGATATCTATTTGATGAAGCTCCATGTCGTTCGCAGCCGCCAAGGCCAGTACCGTCCGGATCGAAGCTAGTTTTGCTATGGGGGCAAACGTGTCGAAATAATTGACACCAGGTACCTGTGAGAAGCCTTGTGCTACAAGGCGGGCTTTATATCTGACTATGTTTCCCGCAGCATCCTTCTTTGCTCTAAAGACCCATTTTGACCCGACGATGTTTGCACCGCTAGGGGCCTCGGTGAGTCTCCAAGTCCCGGCATCACGGAGTACTGCTAACTCTTCATGAATGGCGGTCTCCCATAGGTGCCAGTCAGGACGTCGTCTTGCCTCAGCCAGGGATCAAGGTTCGATTGCTTCGACCTCACTTGTCTCTGCTACCAGTACGTACCCATCCACTTCATCAGCGATAAGCATCCACTCAGCGGTTCCTTCCCCTTCCAGTAAATCTTTTTCTGTGATGGAGGGCATTTGGACTCCTGTTGGAATGGCAGGATTTGACGATCAGTGATATGACGTTCCATGCCCTTCGAGAATGTCTCTAAATGTGGGAGATAGGACGAGGCATGGTCCAAGGCTGCCCACTCTCAGCCATCACCTATCAGTACTACAACACTGACCTATACGCTGACTGGGCTTTCACAGACATTTGGCAGGTGCCTCGGCATCGGAGTCGGACTGGGGTTCACTGGTGTGGGGTGCAGACGGGGCATTGGGTATGGGTGTGTTGGAGGAGAGGGTTTTGTTTACTGGTGCGTTAGTTTCCATCTCAATTATTTGCCAGTTCTCCCCCTCGAGGCGAGAAGCTGATGCAGAGCTGTTGTCGAAGTGGACGTTGCGTTCCACGGTGACAGATTTCTTTTCAGGCCAGTAAATTCAGAAACCTTTACTCCTTTCATCAACCCCTATCCAGCGGCCTTCAGATACTCGACAGCCGAGCTTGTTGCCCCCTTCAGTGCGTACCCACACTCTTTCCCCTGATTCACGAATGTGCTTAAGGTTCGGTTTATCTCCGAAAGCAGCCTCGTGAGGAGTTTTACCATCGACTGCTTTAGTCATGGTACGTTTCATCAGCCAGACAACATGCCGAGCTGCCTCGCCCCACAGGAACCTCGGAAGCCCACTCGCATGGAGCAGGGCTCGTACACGCTCAACGATCGTGCGGTTGCGACGTTTGGCCACGCCGTTTTGCTGGGGTGTGTCATGCACGGTAAGTTTCTGCGTTGTTCCTCTTGACTTCAAATGAACTGTGAATTCCTTTCCCAGATATTCACCACCTCTATATTCCTAGCTGTATCAGGAGCATCACTTGTCTTCTTGGGAGTCCCGTGCTGAGTCTGGAGTACGCTGCAGAGGGCATGGACGTGTCAATTTTATGCGCAAACTTCACTCTTGGGGACTTAGAAAATAATTCTTTCGCCTGCTGCTTAAGCTCCTTGTGGTGTCTTTGAAGCTCCGCTGCCTTGCTGATCGGTAGTCTCCCTCTGCATTCAATTGGGATACTCATCTCTTCCCTGGATGCCCCTCTGGCGGATTTTTTGGCTTCCTCGTCCGCCCTCTCATTCCCTCGTATCCCTTTGTGTCCCGGTACCCACCGCATGTGTACTTTTGATCCTGTCTGCCAGTGCGTAACTCCCTCGATCTGCCAGTGCAGCGCATTGAACAGATACTGGCGCGATATTGGTTTTTCCCACCTCGTCGTCCGTATGGCCGCCTGGCTGTCTAGGCCTATGACGTACCCACTTGCCCTCTCCATGTTTAGGAGTTTTGCTCCTAAGGCTGCCCTGACTACCTCCGCCTCGAAAACTGTGTGCTTCTGTTTCGTTCCAAGATATAGCCTCACCGCCTTTGGCTCTACTCCATTTCTATAGAGCACCGCTGCCGCTCCGACTCCCCCGTCCAGGCACAACCTGTCCGAGAATATTTGCACGCTGGTCTGATTGGCTGCGACCTCCATGATTGCTTGGTTCTCGTTCGGGGGTATTTGTATGTCGAAAGCGGGTGTCCACTTTGGGCCATAAGTGACTGTCTGTATCTTTTCCATGTTGTGCGGCTCTATATTGAATGTTCGCATAATTTCGTGTAAAGGCCTCTGGTGCTTCTTCATGTATTGGCATGCCGCCTTCTGGACTTTAGGTGCGAGCTGATGCTTGTCCGGGAGGCATTCTAGACGTATGGCTGCTTGGTGAATGAGCTTTGATATGAGCAGTCAGAAAGGCAGTAAGTTGGTGTGTGTGTCTATGATGTCCATGGCGGTGGTCCTCATAGCCCCTGTTATCATTAGCCCAGCCTGTCTTTGGATTCTAGACATCTTGTTGATGTGTCCCTTCGACCCTTTGCTGGGCTGTGCTTGGTGTGAGGAAAACATCTGGCGCGTACAACATCCTTGGTACCGCGACTGCTAAATAAAACTGGCACATGTGTCTTGCGGCGGCTCCTCTGGTCGGCTTGGTTAGCCTCTTGTATTGCCCTACGAATTTCTCGCCTTTTGCCAAAGCATAATTGATGTGTGTTGGGTGCATTTATACTCCTGCACCAAAATCAAGCATAATGTATTCGATTTATTGTATGGTGTTTCAATCTCTTCTCACATTGTTCTTGTACCATGCATTCATTTCTCTGATTATTTTGGAAATTTTCCAGTCACTCTCTACCTCTCCATTTCATTTTGTTATCTCTATTTTCACAAGCAGCTGCACCCAGCGGAGTTTGAAATGACTTCGACGCGCGAGCTCTTGAGCGCTAAAGGGCCGGGTGCACGTATATGCCTTCTGAGACAAGATAGTGCTCCTCTCTCAGTGACAATAAATTCACTGAGAGAGGCGAGTAGTATTCCTTGTATTTTCATAGCATGTTGACTGAAAATCATGTAGTGAATTTGAATCTAGGTATTGTATTAATATAATAGTGACAATAAATTCACTGAGAGAGTGAATTTGAATCTAGCTTTCTAAGAACTCTACCGAACCTTCCCTGCCATAACCCCAAGTTGCTAACAATGTGTTCTTTGAAGCGAAGCTCCTGTTCTACTACGACTCCTAAGAACTTGTGGGAGGTAGAGGGGTTTATCGTGTGTTGGCCAATTTTTATCATGGGGCATGTCAGTGGCCTAGTCTTCTTGGTATGTGACGGGTCCGTTTCTCACCTCCTGGTGAAACCTGATTAAAATATTAGGTTAATGCCTTTGATAAAGGATTCCTATTGATTAGCGGCTGGGACCGCTACATCTGCCCTTTTGCTATGTGCTGACTAAGCTTTCCGAGGCGCGTCCGGCACTGATGGATGGTGGTCACATGACCGTGTCGATGAAGGAATGGTCTCGATCTAGAGGATAGCTGTCTCAAAAGGCTTCGCTTTTGAGATAGTTTAGAGTAGACAATAATAGTAGACTCTCAACAAAGAATTGGAGAAAACTATCGAGATTTAGGTTCTATAGCTATCAAACAAGACTACGGTAACTTCAGGGCACTGGAGGAATATAAAGATTTTCTGGTCTGAAAAACTGTTCAAAAAACTGTAAAGATATTCCAAATTTCTTTAGTGTTTTTAATGTAAAAATACTTTAAGAAAATTTGTGTTTTTGTTAGAATGTGTTGAGCAAAAAAATTGTAAAAAAGTTTAAGGTTTTTTTGCAGGGTTTTTGTCTTTTTATAAGTTTCTTTGTGAAAACACAAAGAAACCCATGAAAAACCCTGAAAAAACCCTGAAAAAAACTTTCAATTTTTTTACAATTTTCTTGCTCAACAAATTCTAATAAAAACACAAAAAAGAATTTATAGTTTTTTTTACATAAAAAACATTAAAAATATTTGGAAAATCTTTACAGGTTTTTTCAACAGTTTTTCAGACAAGAAAACATTTATATGCCTGCAGTGGGGGGTGGAACAGTTGATTCTGGATGATCGGTTCATACATTCATGGTAGCTACTTATACTATACCAGTGAGAGCTACTAGTGTTCGAGATAGTGGGTAAATGGGTCGAAAAACTACATGTAACTAAAGGGGTGACTACTTGTAGTCATAAAGTCATGAGAATGATGGATAGTGTCAGGGGTGTTAGGCTTTGGAATAAAGTCTTGTACCTACTATACAAAGCCCCTGTCTACATGGTGTCATGATAGTAATCAGCTGGTCGTGTCATGGAGCTCAATAGAAAAAGGAAATCAAATCTCTCCTGTGTAGCATAAATGCTAGTCTTGGTGATGGGGTCGCTGTCTCTGTGGCTCTCCTATGGGGCAGCTGATTGAGCATACGTATTTGGAATGACATTCTATAGTCATTCCACAACGTCCTATGCTCCTGTGCAGTCTGTACTCCTCTGCGGCGTTTGGTGCCCGCACCTCCTCAGTGCCTGTGACCTGGTGCCTGCGACGTCATGGCCGATGCCATCAGTCGATAAGTGCGCTGTCTCTGATCGGCCGCACGTGGTCGATGCTCTTGTTCCTGTATCTTATCTGATCTACAGATAAGATAGCTGCTTAGTTGTGATGTCATATGTCATCTGTGTGTGTTGATGTCTGTTGTGAATGTCATTCCTGTTCTTTGGTCGATTCTTCTTTTGTTTCCTTTTATTAGTTTCTGTATATATATAGATGACTTAAATAATATAGTTGCATATATCACAACACCACATGTGTGTACTGTAGTCGTCAAAACTTACCCTTGTTCGGCGGCCCTGTACTTTTCGTCTGATCCATTCGGTATATTCCTCCGGTATGCCTCTGCTGCACATGTTGTGCACAAGCCTTCCCAGCATTATGCTTGGGAAAGCACCCTTGATGTCCAAGAAAAGGGCCCCCAGTACATTTCCTCGTCTCCAGGCGTCCTTGGTGGCCGTGACTGTGTAGTGGATGGCATCTGTTGTTGTACGTCCTGGCCTGCATCTGTAGTGGTTGTCCAGGAGCAGGTAGTGCTTTTCTGTCATTTTGACAAGGTCTTCCACAACGCACATGGACAGCACCTTCCTTATTGTGTCAAGGAGTGTGATGGGTCTGTACGCACCTGGGACTGTGTAGGCCGCTTTGCCTGGCTTCCAGAGCACCCATGTTATAGAATCTCTCCACTCGTCAGGGTATATTCCAAAGCTGAACATCGCTTGAAAGAGTCAGCCTAGGTAGGGGAGAAGCATGTCAATACGCTGTTTTATAACCACATTGGGGATACCGTTTATTCCCAGGGCTTTGAACGAGTTCAACCTGCTGACGGTGTTTAATTTGCTCATCGATGATGGGCTCATATTTGAAAGCGTTTGTGGGATATTGTGGGTTTTTGTTACAATATGATGCTTTGTAAGGTTGACTGAGCTCAGGGGCGAAACCGGATGTGAGGTCCGAGGTTATGGGGTGAGGTTCTGATAGGGAGGTCGGAGGGGGACTGGGCTTCAGCTTATGTGCTGCGCCGACCCTATGTACGAGTCCCAACTTCAGAGGTAAACAAATAAGAGGCGAGGTTTGGCTTAAGAGGCAAAGACTTAGAAACTAGCTAAGGATCAAAGGGTACAATAGTTGATTTTCAGACTGAAGAATAGGAATGCATACAGGGGGTTTATATATGGGTGAGGGTAAGGGTCAGGGGCCAGCATATGCGGGGGAATCAGGGTGAGGTCAATATATAAATCATGCGTGATGGAGCGGGATCAGTAACTAAGGGGATTCGGGCATGGGATCAAGGTCGGATATGAGCTCGGGCTTGGGCTCGGGCGCAGGCTTAGAATCACAAGTACTCAGGCACGAGTATCACAAGGCTCGGGCTCGGAAAAAGGGTTGTACCGGGAAGTAACCAGCCAAAGGCCGGGTCCTTACAGTATCCCCCTTATGGCTGAGACCCTCGAGGCCGTAATATGAACAAGGTTTGCCTATCCTCAAATCTAGATCCCGGCCCAATGTTAAGTAGCCGGAAAGGCGAAGCTTAAATCGTAGCTGAGGTTAGATAAAAGGCTGGGTAGGAGGCAGCAAAACCAAGTGCCAGCAAATATGGTGCACCCGCAACCCCTCTTCAACTCTGCGGTTGACGTGGACAGCCCCGACAACATTTTCGACCAAACTCTGCTCTCACAGGAGGACAGTCCCTCGGGTGAAGTTATGCCCGAGGTTGTTCCGAGGCCCATCGAGGATGATGGTGCCATTGATATGTGGGAGCTGTGGCAAGAAGGGCCGAAAGGCAAAAAGGTGAGTGCCGTGTGAGTTTTGTGAAGAATGTCGCTGACTTGAACAGTACAAATGTATGCTGTTCACATACCACCCGTCCGACCTGTTCTTATATGGGTACAAGCTTGCCAACGGCCGACCTCGCGAGTGGCAGATCGCAACCAAGGCCGAGGCGAGGTGCGCGAGTACACATGCCTTCGTGCTGTGAGCCTTGACTTCGGTCTCGCTGACCTCAGGGCCTGCGTCTGGTGCAGGACACAGTTGCTGGGCGGCAGTATAGCCCACGGCCACCGCGGCATTAGGCGGCAAAGTGAACAAGGGGAAAGGCCAGGCGAGTGAGGGGAGGAAACGTGCGGGGAGTGAGGACAGCGAGGATGGACCAAGGCCAAGGAAGGAGGCCAAGGTTCAGGATGAGGTTGAGGATGGCAACTCAAGCGACTGGGTCGAGCAGAATTTGGAGGTGAGGGTAGAGCAGATGGAAGCGAGGCAGAGCAAGGAGAAGGGATGGGGGGTTGGGGAAGCAAGACAGAGCAAGGAGAATCACTGCAGGCATATAAAAGTTTTCTTGTCTGAAAAACTGTTGAAAAACTGTAAGAATTTTCCAAATATTTTTAGTGTTTTTTATGTAAAAAAAACTATAATAAAATTTTGTGTTTTTATTAGAATTTGTTGAGCAAGAAAATTGTAAAAAAATTCAAAGTTTTTTTCAGGGTTTTTTTATGGGTTTCTTTGTGTTTTCACAAAGAAACTTATAAAAAGACATAAACCCTGCAAAAAACTTTAAACTTTTTTACAATTTCCTCACTCAACAAATTCTTACAAAAACACAAAATTTTGTTAAAGTTTTTTTACATTAAAAACACTAAAAAAATTTGGAATATCTTTACAGTTTTTTGAACAGTTTTTCAGACCAGAAAATCTTTATATGCCTCCAGTGAATGGAAGAGAGGTTGGGGAAGCGAGGCAGAGTGAGGGGAAGGAAGCTGAGGTGGAGGAAGGTCAGAAGTCGAAGAAGGACAAGAAGGCTAAAAAGTCAGAGTGAAGTGCGGAGGTGAGGGAGCTGATAGCGGCGGTGAGGGATATTGTTATGACCTGTCTATTTCTCTTACCCCACTGCCTCTATGTTCCCCCTCGTCACTCCCTAGCATCTTCGCCAGAGTTCGCCTCACCCTCCGACCACTCCTCCTCTACGTCCACTCTATCCGCTGTTCGCCCCATTCTCCAAACCGCTGTTCACTGCTCGCACATTTCGCCAGAAGGCATGCCATCAAATACGATCGATACCATTTACCCGGCGTGATAGTTCATCACTAACCCCATCATCTTCTTAATCCAACCCCTTTGGGTGTTCATATGGCCAAAGTGTGTTCGCGGGACGTTGCTTCCGTAGGTCGTGCGGGATCAACCCAGTAGACGAAGAGTCCGTGCAGGGTAGCATGTATGCGGGTCCCAAGACATGGTTTTGTCCATAAGTGCCTTCGCCACCTTTACTCTCTGTCGTTTCATGTTCGCACTCTTCCCTCACTCTATTGTATGTTTATTCCATCTACTTAGTATCATGACTGCACACCCCTATCCAACCCTGACTCCCGACGGCCTCTTTCCTATTCACTGATACCTTACGAGCATTCGATATAAGTAGTTTACATTTGCATGTATATTCTCCAGTTCCACTGGAGGCATATAAAGATTTTATGGTCTGAAAAACTGTTCAAAAAATTGTAAAGAAATTCTAAATTTTTTTAGTGTTTTTAATGTAAAAAAACTTTAACAAAATTTTGTGTTTTTGTTAGAATTTGTTGAGCAAGAAAATTGTAAAAAAAGTTTAGGGTTTTTTATGTCTTTTTATAATATAAGTTTCTTTGTGAAAACACAAAGAAACCCATAAAAAACGCTGAAAAAAACTTTGAATTTTTTTACAATTTTCTTGCTCAACAAATTCTAATAAAAACACAAATTTTTATTATAGTTTTTTTAACATAAAAAACACTAAAAATATTTGGAAAATTTTTACAGTTTTTTCAACAGTTTCTCAGACAAGAAAACTTTTATATGCCTGCAGTGTTCAATTATCATACATCGTCCATCTTGTGCAAACTTGACCTCGCTGTGATCATCGTCTTGAGCCTTCTCCTGGAGATTTCCATCTTCGACCAGAAGAGGACTTAGGCATCACTGGTGAGTTTTCATACTTCATCTTCATTACCTTAGCCTTCGAACTATTTTCTGTGCTGATGGCGAAGGGCTCCGAAGGAGCACCTTCTCCGGCGAAGGGATTGTCGCTACTTAGACAGCCCTTCCATGACACCTTGTACGTTAAATCGTCAAGTGCCATGGGCTATTTCGCTATGACTGTAGATAGGGTGAGCTCCGCTTGGGCAGCCCTCTTATCTTCTGAACATTTATTGGTTCACCTATTCGCCGAACGGCATACTTATTCGCACAAGTTATTTGGGCATTCGCTGTGTTCACTAATACACGATATTAACGCCCTAAACCCAATCTTGACAGAAAGCTACTGTTTTTATGGGTCAGTCTGTATTGCCTGTGATTTTCTTGAAGTATACGGCCATAAAACTCTCAATGCCCATAGACTCGTTATTTTGGACTTTCCTTGCTTATCATTCAAGTCATAGGTCCATCTTTGTCTTTGACTTGTCAAGATTGGTTTTTAGGCGTTAATATCATGTATTAGTGAACACAACGAATGCCCGAATAACTTGTGCGAATAAGTATGCCGTTCGGTGAATAAGTGAACCGATGAATGTTCACGAAACAAAAGGGTTGCCCGAAAGGGGCTCGCCCTATCTACAGTCGTAGCGAAATAGCTCGTGGCACTTGACGACGCAACGTGCAAGATATCGCGGAAGGGCTGTCTAAGTTTCGACGGTCCCTTTGCTGGCGAAGGTGCTCCTTCGGAGCCCTTCGCCAACAGCACAGAAAGTAGTTTGAAGGCTAAGGTAACGAAGGCGAAGTATGAGAACTCACCAGTGATGCCTAAGTCCTTGGCTGGTAGAAGATAGAAATCTTCAAGGAGAGGCTCAAGACGATGATCACAGCGAGGTCGAGTTTGCACAAGATGGACGATGTATGATAATTGAACTGGGGAATGTACATGCGAATGTAAACTACTTATATCGAATGCTCGTAAGGTATCAGCCAATAGGAAAGAGGCCGTCACAAGTCAGGGTTGGATAGGGGTGCGCAGTCATGATACAACATAGATGAAATAAACATACAATAGAATGTAAGAAAGGGGAACGCATGAAATGACGGAGAGTAGGGGTGGCGAAGGCATTGATGGACAAAACCATGTCTTGGGACCCGTGTACATGCTACCCTGCACAGACTCTTGGTCTACTGGGTTGATTCCGCACGGCCTATGGAGGGGATGCCCTGCGAACATACTCCGACCATACGAACACCCAATGGGGTTGGATTTAAGAAGACGATGGGGTTAATGATGGACCATCATGCTGGGTGAATGGTATTGATCGTTTTTGATGGTGTGCCTGCTGGCGAATGATGCGAGCAGCGAATAGCCGTTCGGCGACATGCAAGGGAGGTCGAATCAGAGGTGACATAGGGGAGGAGAGGCCGAGGAGGAGGGCAAAGCCAAGCGAACACTGAGGAGGAGTGGCGAAAGGGAAACGGGGATACCATGATACAGGAAATGCACAGGTCATGACAACCCAACTATTCGGACGCCATCGGAAGAGGGTCGAGCAAAGGAGGTGGTAGGCCCAGTGATGACTGCCGAGTCAGTCTCAGGATGTCGATGGTGTGTTTTGACGGTGCGGCTATAGTAGTTGGCGTGAACAGTGAGAGTTGGTTGCCGAACATAACAATGGTGATCGGAACGAACACGAAGGTGGGGTGAAAAATAGGAAAACTGAGCTTCTAAGTAAGGGAGATAAACACGTCATGACATGACTCTCCATATGAAGTTTTTTTTTTTTTTTTTTTTCCAATTTATCATCTTTTGGGGCCGCGCCCTATGTAAGATGGTGTGTACATGTTTGTCTTAGATTGTTTCCTTCTTGCCTCTCAACCTCTTTCTCAGCTTGTACCCCTTGGGCATGGCCCTGGGTATGTCCAAGCCTGTTTGGGCTGGGTGTGTGCATTCTCTCGTTCATGACTCCTCTGCTTGCCCCATCTCATGCCCTGTTTCCCGCTCGTGTTTCCTTCAGAAGTGTCATGTCCCCGCAGGAGTTTTCGAACCACCCTGTTTCATGCACGTATCTTAACAGGTGCTCCATGGCTCTGTGCCTGCCTAAGAGTGTCTTCACCAATTTAGCCCCCCTTTTAAGACTCTTCTCCATCCTCTTCCTAGGCCCGCTGTAGGCTGGACATCGAAACAGATAATGGTGGATGGTTTCTGGTACATTCATGCGGGACACATCGGCCAGTCCACTTTGCCTATCTTGTACATATGTTTGTTTAGCGCTATGTGCCCTGTTCTGAGCTGTATGAGCATACTTGTGTGTTTTCGTGGTATGTTCTTGGTTATTTTTTAGAAAGCTGCAGATGGCATAGTGGGGTCTGTTATTTGAGGAGGAAGAAAACATTTCAGTCAGAACAATCTATTTTGTTATCAATCATTCTCACTTTTCACCATATTTCTTGTCATTCCGAGAACCATTCCAAGCCGAGAATTATTTCGAGTCGAGTCGAGTCGAGGTGCACATATGCATATCATTTTCCACATATTATCGAGTCGAATCCTTGTCCTATATGCCTGACATCATATTTGACATCATCTGTCCAGGAATTAGCCATTTAGGGGTCATAGCATCATACTTGACATCATCTTGACACTAACTCCTAGCCCCATTATTTTTCACATGACTATCTACTCCTATTGTGCATTGTTTAAATACTTGGACTTTAGATACGAATAAAGAAGCGACTTAACAGTCTTTTTCCTTAGAGCTTCGAGTCATAAGCATCTTTGGATAATTATTGTTTCCTCCTCACCTCTTGCACTAAGAACATTGCTTAATTCTAGAACTCTAGAACATTGCTTTTATCTCTCACCAGAACACTGCTTGAGCTTTCTATCATACTATTAACCACTCGACTCCAACCCCTTAATCTGATTTATATTAGGGTCAATTTCGAGCGCAAACTGTGCCCTGGGTGACTTAGCAAATGCTGCCTGCACCTGCTGCTTCAGTTCCGTGTTGTGTCTCTGCGTCTCAGCCACTCTGCTTATCGGCAGAACTCCCCGGCACTCTATCGGTATTTCCCACTCATCACTGGTCTCTCCCATCGCTCCCTTCTTCGCCCCTACATCCGCCCTCTCGTTTCCTTTTACCCCCTCGTGTCCTGGTACCCATCTCCTCACCACACTCGCTCCCACCTGCTGCTCGACAACACCCTGGATTTGTCTGTGTACTGCGTTGACCAGATACTGCCTGGGTATGGCACTCTCCCTTCTGGTTGTCCGGATCACCGCCTGGCTGTCCAGGGCTACTACGTAGCTGTCACTCCTCTCTGTCAGCAACTTGGGGTTATGGCAGGGAAGGTTCGGTAGAGTTCTTAGAAAGATAGAATCAAATTCACTCTCTCAGTGAATTTATTGTCACTGTTATATTAATACAATACCTAGAATCAAATTGACTACATGATTTTCAGTCAACATGCTATGAAAATACAAGGAATACTACTCGCCTCTCTCAGTGAATTTATTGTCACTGAGAGAGGAGCACTATCCTGTCTCAGAAGGCATATACGTGCACCCGGCCCTTTAGCGCTCAAGAGCTCGCGCGTCGAAGTCATTTCAAACTCCGCTGGGTGCAGCCACCTGTGAAAATAGAGATAACAAAATGAAATGGAGAGGTAGAGAGTGACTGGAAATTTTCGAAAATAATCAGAGAAATGAATGCATGGTACAAGAACAATGTGAGAAGAGATTGAAACACCATACAATAAATCGAATACATTATGCTTGATTTTGGTGCAGGAGCATAAATGCACCCAACACTCTCCGCATGTAACATTTTGGCTGCCATGGCCGCCCCTGCCAACTCTGCCTCAAACATCGTGTATTCACTTTCCAACCCCATGTGCAGTCGCACCGACTTCTGCTCCCTCCCATTTCTGTATAGTACGGCTGCCGCTCCTATTCTGCCTTCCAGGCATGACCCGTCCAAGAAGACGACTACTTCTGCCCTTTCTGCCTCAATCTGCTCAATTGCCTGCTCCTTGTCACGCAGGAGCCATGTGCTAAAGGCCGGAACCCACTTGGCCCCGAATACGATGGTTTGGATCTTTTCCATCCTGTTCAGCCCATAAGCATGCAGGATCTCATGAAGCGGCGACCGATGATGCTGTACGTATCTTTTTCTGCTTTCTTCACTTTTGCTGCGATTGGGTGGCCATCTGGTAGGCAGGCAAGCCTCACTGCTGCTCTGTGTACCAGCTTGGCCACCAGCAGCATGAATGGCATGTGATTGGCATGCGCTTCGAGTGTGTCTGTGGCCATGGTCCTGAGGGCTCCTGTAATGTCCAGTGCCGCTTGCCTTTGTATCCATGCTAGCTCGTTTATTTTTCCCTTGGTCCCCTTGCCCCGTTTGCTTGCTGGCACGAGAAACACATCAGCAGCGTATAGCAATTTTGGAACTGCCACAGTCAGGTAATAAGTTCTCATATGCTTAGCTATAATTCCCTTGGTCGGCCTTGCCAACCTCCTCCAGTATTGGCCAATGTATGCTTCGCCCTTCTTCAGCGCATAGTTTGTGTGTTCCTTGAATCTGAGCTCCTGGTCTATGAACACCCCCAGGAGCTTGTGTGTCGCTGTAGGTTCTATAACATGCAGGCCAATTTTTATCGATGGCTTGGTCACCGATCTGGTTTCGCTCATCTTCGTGGGGTCCTTCTCCCTGCATCTGCTAAGCCCCATTAGCCCGAACTTATCCATTGCGAACTGGAAATCGTGCCTTGCGGCCCAGCTGCATGCCCCATCAGGTCTGGTCATTATGTCCGTCAGCTTGTTGAAAGCTTCCTCGAAGTCGACCCCTTCCACTATGATGGTTGTGTCATCCGCAAAGCCTACACTGCCCTCCCCCTTTTTCCTCTGCCCTATGTCCAGCAGGTCCCCATTGTAGAACTGGTAGGCAATGGCAGACAAGTGGCACCCTTGGTCCATGCTGCACCCTATCGGCCTGGTCACGGAAGTGTGATCATCGAAGCTGATTGTTGTGAGTCTGTTCTGGACTTTTCTGCATACCCAGTCAGTGTACTCAATTGGTACCCCTCATCTGCACATATTGTGAGTGAGTCTGTCCAGGATAATGCTGTCAGGGGACACCCTGTTTTCCATTTCCAGTTCCGACACCACACCCAGTTCCGACTCCATTTCCGACTCCGCTTCCGGTTCCGATTCCATCTCCGCCTCCGCTTTCGGAAATGATTCTGCTTCTGGGAGAACTTCCACCAGTTCTGTTCGCCTCGCCAGTTCCACTCCAATTTCTGACTTCTACTCTCGGAACAGTGTCGGAAATCAAGCGACTCGCGTAATAGGTGGCATCAAGGGTCGATCAAGGGTCAGGGTGGTCGGGGAGATGCAGGGTTGATGGCAGGTGCCAAGTGTTGTCCCTGGCTGGGCAGCGTAGTATAATACAGGCTCGCTGACATTGGGGGTCCTTAGACTTTTCTCTTTGGATTTCCCCTTGTCAGGTGAGAATCCCCTCTCTTGTATGCTCTGTTCATTTATACATACTTTGGATTTCCCCTTGTCAGTTGTGTGGTAGTGTGATCTCCACAACCAGCCAGGGTTGCCCTTACAAATGCTTGGGAAAGCTCCCTTGATGTCGACATACAGCACTCCCATTACTTTTCCTCTCCTCCATGTGTCTTTTGGCAGATAGTGTACCACGTCTGTAGTTGTCCGCCCCGGCCTGCAGCCAAAATGATTGTCAGGCAGCAAGCAATACCTCTCAGTCATCTTCACCAAATCCTCCCCCACGCAAGCCGATTGTTACAACCGTTCATTTCCGACTTCCGACCCTCAGTTCCGCCATACATTCCGCCTCTCCAATAGTTCCGCCACAACGTTCCGCCCCTCCGACATTTCCGACATTCCGCCCCTTGTACATTTCCCTTGTTCTTTCGACTCTATTACTCGGACCCACCGGACCCACCTCGCCATCCATCAAAACCATATATCCGGTCACCCTTGTAGTTCGTTGTCAGATATGTTTTCCCGACCCCTTGTTCTTTGCCATTGTTCTACCTTACCCTGAACCCCCCTTGTAGTCCCATTGTTCCCAATTAGTTAGTTCCCACACATTGTACTCGACTTCCGCTTCCTCCGGAATTTGCTTAGTACAACACCATTACTTGTTGCTCTGCGCTTTGTATAAAACCCCCTCATGTATGTCTGTTATTCTGCAATCAGATAATCACCTTCGATACTTGATTTCCTTCGCTCCATCTCCTGTTCTTAGCACAGCGAGTCTAGCAAGATCTCAGTCTCTCTCTCAGCCTTCCGTCTTCCGCCTTCCGCCTCAGTTCCGACTCAAGTTCCGACCAAACCTCTGGTCCAGTACTTTCCGGCTTCCGGCTCATTTCCGAAATACCTAGGACGATAGTTCATTGGGGGCGCAACCTATAAGTTGAAGCCGCTGTCCTTTCCAGTTCCGACTTAGTGGAAATCTCGATACGTAACACCGATAGTACCTTGCCCATCGTATCCAGCAGTGCTATGGGTCTATATGCACTGGGCACCGTGTAGTAGGCTTTCCCTGGTTTGCGGAGAACTCTCGTGATTGAGTCCCTCCACTCTTCCGGGTAAGTCCCGAGCTCAAACGTGGCTCGGTAGAGGGGTCCTATGTAAGGCAGGAGTACATCAATACACTGTTTAATGAGTATGTTTGGGATACCGTTCTCCCCCGGGGCTTTGAATGGGTTGAGTTTGTCTACAGCCCTGCATATCTGTGTGTCGGATATTGGTTCATACTCAAAGGCCGGGGTTGGGTACTCATAATCTGATGGAATGCTCTCAGCGTTGGTGTTCGGCTTTGGGAAGAATGTGTCCAAAAGTCAGCTTTCTGATCATTTGTCTCTGTGACCAGTCGCGTCCGGTTTGGTTGTACCATCATTAGTGTCGGGATGCATGCCCGCCCCCCATCAGATGCATCCGCTGAGGCATACCTATGTGCTGTCCAGATTGTCCTCTGGTATATGCCATCGAGGAAATCTTTCCAGTGATCTTTTTTCAATTTCTCGATGGCCTCTGCATACTTGTTTCTTGCAGTCCTGTACGCCTCATGCGCTGCGTCAGTTGGATTGTTGCACCTTGCGTAGGCTCTCCTGCCCAGCCGCCTGGTTTCAGCTCTGGTGCGCGTTAGCTGTAATTACCACCAGTGCTTCACATAGGATGACGGCTTGCTCTTTGGTACCAGCTCTTCAGTGGTGACCGCTATGGCCTCTGTTAGTGCATGCAGGAGGTGGTGGAAGTGTTGTGGGGTAACTGGGGTTGGTTCGCTGATTACTTCCCTGAGCCTCGTTCTGAGCTGCTTGCTGTACTCCTTCCAGTCACCTTGTCTGTAGTTTAGCTCGGGAACCTGAGCGCTTGCCATGACAGTGACATCGAGGAGGGTGTCAACTGGGAAGTGATTGCTTTTGGGGGGTCAATCTTCTGGTACTGCTTTACAACTGACTAAGCTCTCTATCAATGAAGAGGAAATGAATACATTATCTGTGTGAGTGTAATTTCCAGTCGCCATTGCTCTGAGTGTGGGTGTGTCCTTTGGCAGCGCCATGTGCAAGTTGTGGTCTGCAATTGCATCCAACAGTACCTGCGCCTCATCCAGGTTGGCTCTGGTAAACAGGTGTGAGTTCCGCAGCTTGTCCCACATCGGATGATGCCTGTTGAAATCACCCAGCCATACTATGCCTGCTACCTCCTGTCCGTGTGTTCTTTCGTCTGCCACGCTTCTCTGTACGTATTCCTGTATGGCTCTTATACTGTTAGATTGTGTGCAGTCGGCGTAGATATTTATAACGAGCACGTCACCCATGTTCACTTTTGATTTTTATTGCTGTGACATCCGGCATCCCTATTTCCATCACTTTCCACATGCCCATTGCGATTCTCTTCGCAGATGCTCACAACTTTTTATTACCTGTAGCTTCACCCATTTTATTCTCAAATTATAGAAAAGAAGAGGACGAAAGTACATGCCAATCTTATTGTTGGGATATAAATAAATTTTCTTTTGTCCCTCCTCGAGCGGAGGCTCCGCCAACGAGAATGCCCATTCTTATTTTTACCCCTCTTCTTATTTTTTCTACCCACTTTTAATATACACTATATCATTATAACTATTCATATATATTACAAATATCTACACAACTACTATTACTCCATATGCTAGTCTAATACTCTCTCATTATAACTAGTCATACTAATACTCCTACTCATATCTGTTACAAGTATCTCTCCAAGTATCTGTTACTCTATCTTGTAGTCTAATACTCTCTCATATGTATATATATCTTCGAGATGTTTAAATATATACAGAATCATCTAATAACATCTATTATTCTCCTTATTAATACTCTTATAGTATATATTATATACTCATATATGCTGTATTACATAACCATTGTGATTATCCTCCCTTGCTTACTAGTATCATTGATCTTATCCGCTTCTCTTTGTCTTGGAAGTGGGTCTCCGGGTACACCAAGTACCAACTAGGAGTGGCCCTTGTTGTAAACTGGTATATATTAGTTCATCTCTTTACTATGTCAGCGCTGCCTGTGTCGTGAACCAGCATTTTCCCAGGACTATCCGCTTTAGGATACTCCTATCTAGTTCCCACTCCGCAGTCCCCTGACCGAGCACTCACATATGCATCCATACGTATAAGTAGCTAGCTCAGTAGTTACAACAAATCCATCAGTTTCAGCCCTTTCAGCTGCACTGCAGCTCTGTTTAGTGTTAGAGCTAGAGTTAGCTAACACTCGAGTTCCATCTGTTTCTGCGCTCAGCGCACCGAGTTCTGTTCCAGCCTTCGTCTCTCTCCGTCTTCCTCCTCGCATTATAACAACAGATTAAGAGTCTCAAGGTCTCACTGACGTTGAGCTACCTTTATGACCACACTGTTATTCTACGAGTTCTATTCAAGCACCGTACATGTTCACCGTACAACTATCCAAACGACCCCATGCCCGTCGTTTACCAAGCCCGACCACTAGTTCCTCGTCGCCTGCCACATTGAACTCGCTCATCATCTCAAGCCTCAGCACCCTTCATGTATCAAGCAACCATTGCGGCCCCCATTTGTCGCCTTAGACCCAGCCACATTTCAAAGGGAGCTGTCCCACTTCCATTGTGCCACACATCGCCGGCGCACCCGTCTACGTGCAAAACCGACGCACCATCGAGCGTTGGACATGCAGGACACCCAGGGGTATGTTACGCAGTACATCACCATATCCCTGACACCGATCCGACGTCGTACGAGGTGTGCTATGCCATCCGCTCGCCGTCAACACCGCCGATGCCGCTGGACTCACATCCACTGGCAAGCTCACTCAAAAGGAGCTTCGACCTTCCTACAAGCCCACAGGGCTTTGTATTCGTTTCTAGGGACTCTCAAGATATCTCTAGACATTCCTGGGCGGTGTACAAGCTTCATACGCCGCTCAATGCCATCCATCGTCATATCCGCGCTCCAGATCGTTCCAGGACAGCGCGGATGACAGCACCCATTTCAAGGGGTGCATATTCGTCTCTGGAATTGCTCAGAAGCTCCCAGACCCTCCTTTCGACGCGTAAGCCACGCCGGCCGTGCAGCCTTCATATCTTGCGATCATGGCTTGCACCGGGCATGCCACCCTGCTCAGGCACCCAACCGCTCCACCTCGATCTACATTGATACCGGCCTCCTGGCCGTTCATTTCTACGACTTTGCCATCGCTTTTTCATCCAGAATGGTTTTCCCCATTGAATTCTATTCTTTACCTCCATTACTTTTCCAGAAGCCACCTAAGCCGCGCTGGGTGCGCAACCAGTTTACAACACACCCCTTCAAACCTGATCGACTCCAAAGCATGAGGTTTTGATGAGGTTTGCACGAATGAAACTAGATCGTTAAGTGATGTGTTGAAGATAAGGAAAATGATGTGCGGCCGATATGGAAGGACGGCGTCAGTGACAGCAAGAGCGCGCGTAATCGGGTCATCGTATCATAGAAAGAAGTTGGCGAACAAGTAGGGTGGAGGGGGAGTCAGCGTGCGGTGCAGAGGCGTATGGGGCGGACACAGGCAAGGACATAGTGCGGAGGCTACCGGCTGCATTGGAACTGCGTGTGAAGGCCACGGTGATGCTGGAAAAGAGAGCAGCAGCTGTGTAGGCTGTGGAACAGCAGCAGTTGCAGCGCTGGACATATGGAGAGGGGTTAGAGGCATTGCTGCGCGGATTGGATGAGAGCCGGTGAAGAATCGGCGGCGGCGGCGATGCAGAGTGTGCGGAACAGGACCCTAGAGGTTGGGACAGCATCTAGGAGTCACAAGGGATGTGTATAGAGGCGTGAAAGATGTAAGGGAGTGAGTGGGGGCCGTGAGCACGATTGGACGTAGTTCATCTCTTTACTATGTCAGCGCTGCCTGTGTCGTGAACCAGCATTTTCCCAGGACTATCCGCTTTAGGATACTCCTATTTAGTTCCCACTCCGCAGTCCCCTGACCGAGCACTCACATATGCATCCATACGTATAAGTAGCTAGCTCAGTAGTTACAACAAATCCATCGGTTTCAGCCCTTTCAGCTGCACTGCAGCTCTGTTTAGTGTTACAGCTAGAGTTAGCTAACACTCGAGTTCCATCTGTTTCTGCACTCAGCGCACCGAGTTCTGTTCCAGCCTTTGTCTCTCTCCATCTTCCTCCTCGTATTATAACAACAGCCCTGGTGTTGCCTAGGAAGTCAATGTGTGGTTCTTGGATGGCAAGGATGTCATAATGGTCAGGTGAGCACTTAGCTAGTATTTCCGATGTCGCAGTCAGCGATTTATTGACATTCTGTTGTCTAACCCTTAGTTTTGTGATCTGCCGGCTTGTCCCCATTCATCCTCGGTGTGGGTCATTGTCATCTGTGTTTCCATCTCTCCCTTATGTCCGCTTGCGGCTGCTCCCGATTCCGTAGTCATCTAGCCGGCTCTGCCTGCCTCCTCCAGGCTCCCGTCTTTGCCACCCTGGTGTCATGACGTGTTTATTCCTCATACTCAGGTGCTCTGTCCTGCCATTTCTCACCCCATTTCCATGGTCGTTTTCTTTTTTTTTTTTTTTTTGAATTCCGTTTATTATACTGCCACCTTGGGGCGGTGCCCTATATAGGCAGTCTCTACCCGGAACATGGAATAGAGTAATCAAAGTGTTTTACATGCTAGGGTATCGTAGTTACCAAAGTAAGCCAGAGATATGCTGGCACCAACATAGGATACTTCCTGTTTGTTTTACAATGCCTAATCACCTTAGATACATAACAGTACCGGTCAGTTTCAGTAGGTCTTATATGCCGTATGGAACTCCAGGAGCCTCGTAATCCTAACATTTGTCAACACCTATCAGTGGGGCGAAACATTGTAGTAATTACTGCTACAAATGTGGAGGGGGGGGATTCGAACCAGAGGCTCTCCCTTCGCATTATCCCAAACGGGCGCTTGGTGTGGGTTAGTTCCACCTGTGCTAACCCACACCCTTCCGTGTTCGTTCCGATCGCCATTGTCATGTTTGGCTATCGATGCTCGCTGTTCGTGCCAATTACCATCGCCATGCCGTCAAACGCACAATCAACGTCTTTGGACTGACATGGCAGTCATCGCTGGGTCTCCCACCTCCTCTGCTCGACCCTCTTCCGATGGTGTTCTGGTAATTGGATTGTCATGACCTGTGTATTTCCTGCACCTTGTTATCACCATTCCCCCTTTCACTACTCCTCCTCAGTGTTCACTCGGCTTCACCCTCCACCTCGACCTCTCCTCCCCTATGTCACCTCTGTTCGCCCTTCCTTGCATTTTGCTGAACGGCCATTCGCTGCTCGCATCATTCGCCAGCAGGCACACCATCAAATATGATCGATACCATTCACCCGGCATGATGGTTCATCATCAACCCCATCGTCTTCTTAAATCCAACCCCATTGGGCGTTCGTATGGTCAAAGTGTGTTCGCAGGACATCCCTTCCATAGGTCGTGCGGGATCAACCCAGTAGACCAAAAGTCCATGCAGGGTAGCATGTATGCGGGTCCCAAGACATGGTTTTGTCCATAAGTGCCTTCACCACCTTTACTCTCCGTCATTTCATGTTCTCCTCTTCTCACATTCTATTGTATGTTTGTTTCATCTATGTTGTATCATGACTGCGCACCCCTATCCAACCCTGACTTGTGACGGCCTCTTTCCTATTGGCTGATACCTTACGAGCATTCGATATAAGTAGTTTACATTCGCATGTATATTTCCCAGTTCAATTATCATATGTCGTTCACCTTGTGCAAATTTGACCTCTCTGTGGCCATCATCTTAAGCCTTCTCTTGGAGATCTCCATCTTCGACTAGCAGAGGACTTAGGCGCCACTGGTGAGTTCTCATACTTCATCCTCGTTACCTTAGCCTTTGAACCATTTTCTGCGCTGTTGGCGAAGGGCTCCGAAGGAGCACCTTCTCCAGCAAAGGGATTGTCGAGACTTAGACAGCCCTTCCGTGAGACCTTGCACGTCACATCGTCAAGGGCCACGGGCTATTTCACTACGACTGTAGATAGGGTGAGCCCCGCCCCGTTCGGGCAACTCTCTTACCTTGTGAACATTCATTGGTTCACCTATTTGCCAAACGGCATACTTATTCGCACAAGTTATTCGGGCATTCGCTGTGTTCACTAATACACGATATTAACGCCTGAAAACCAATCTTGACACCTGGATCCCTATGTCCCACTTGGGGATTGGCTCTTCTCTTGTCTCCCGGCACGCTTCCTCTGTATTCCAGCCTCCCCCTGTCCTGGGGGCCGTCCTCTCTACACTGTGATCCCTCTTTGTCATCATGGTCCATTTGCTGTTCAATGCGAACTCTCGCCCCCTCTGCTCCCCCTCTCCTGTCCTCTCTAGCGCTGGCTCTCCTGAGTATATCACCTGCATCCTCAACATCTTCTGCCGCCTGTTGTTGTTCCCATGTCCACGGACTCTCGTTCAGGAAGAACCTAAATGTGTGCTCGGGTTCGCGTTTCTCCACCACCATGCATGCTACCCTGAAGACCAGGCACGTTCTGTCCTACGAGGCGTGCCCGTGCACGTTACAGTTCGCGCACTTGAATCTTTGTGGGTCGCTCTCTTCGCAATCTGCCATCCTATGCTCCATCCCGCACATCTCCTGACTGGTGCAATCCACTGCTATGTGCTGTGTGTTGTATCTTTGGCACTT
Source organism: Gautieria morchelliformis (assembly GCA_015179125.1). Classification (NCBI taxonomy): domain Eukaryota; kingdom Fungi; phylum Basidiomycota; class Agaricomycetes; order Gomphales; family Gomphaceae; genus Gautieria; species Gautieria morchelliformis. The sequence goes on along the minus strand of WHVA01000171.1, from coordinate 52,138 downwards.
CAGGCAGCAGTGTGGCTCTATCTTCATCCTTCCGGCCCACATCCTCTTGCCGGCGATGATTAATCCATCTCTGATGCTTTAGTTCGCAGCCTCGGCGGTGGCGAACTTTGCGATAATGTGAGCTGACTTCTGACCCAGTGTCCTTCTGTGTATGGGCTTTATCCAACAGGTCAATAGCAGAGATCCGGCAGGTAATTTTGAATCTCACTCTATTTTTCTCATCTCTGCGAGTGCATCAGGCGCATGTCCCAAAGGCACATATTTGACTATCACAGCTAGAGCCCTGTCCTTGATTGTGGCCATGCCACTGAACTTGCTAAGAAAGCCCTTTTTGTTTTGTTGGATCCACTTTGCTGCCTCCTCCGTGTCTAGATTGAACATGATCCCACCCTCTAGCTTCTTTGCCCCGATGAAGGCTATGTTGACCGAGTCATGATTCTCTTATAGGTTGCCGACGGCCTCGTTCGCCTTGGCTACCAACTCCCGCTCCATGAGATCGCCAAGTGTCTATCAGTATCTGCCTCGCTCTCTTCTTTTCTTTGCCAGATTATTGGGATGTGACGATGGTACGTTATCCTTGAGTGCAACCCTTGCCCGCTTCTTGCTTCCTGCTCCCTCAACCTGCCCATGCTGTTCAGATGCTCCACTAGGTTGCTAGTGTCCCCTGCGGTCTCCTGTGTGATATCTGTGGCCGCCTTGGCATCGTCTATCGCCACCTCCACCTCTCGACATGCTGCTTCATCGCTACCCCCACTGCCTTCGCCGCTTCCTCCAGCATGAGTATTGCCACCGCCCTGGCCCCTTCCTGTAAGGTCTTTCCACTTGCGTTGTGTGTTAGGGATAGCAGGGCGTAACTGAGCTGCTCCATCGACAAGGGGTCGTCCTTTGCGAGGTACCTGTATCTATCGAGGTATTGCCTCACTTGTTCTCTGGTTCGCACTGACACATTCGGCTCTGCTAGCAATTCAGCTCTTGCCTTACTACTGGGCTGCTGAGTGTTGCTCGCTCTTGTGCGGCCCTGTGAGGTGGCCAGCACTTGGGGGTCGACGCTCAGTGGCATCAATTTTTGGGTCGCTTCTTTTTGCAGAAGCTGTGTGTAGTCGCTGACTGTTGCCAGCGATACACCAGTTGGGTGTATATATAGTGTGTTTGGTGAAAAAAGTGGCTTTTGGTGTTTTGGATGTTGTGGTAGGCATGAGAAAGTTCTCCTCCATATGAAGTTAAGGGCCCGTTCGGCGCCCGCGAATTGATACGCAATGGTGAAGTAGTTTAGATATAAGCAGGGTAGTTAAATCTGGACAGATTTTATTTTCTTCGCGAATTGAAACCAGCTGAACAGCTGCAGTTTTCAACTGTTCTCAACCCAATCAAGGAGTACTGCCGGCACCACGGCCCTATCTAGTATTGATGCATCGGCAGATTTATTGCCAAGAGCGTGTGCAAACATAATTAAGCTGTCACGTGACATAGCCAATGTTTGGCATTTCAGAGGGTTTTCCATGCCTATGTGCGATGTAAGGGACTCGGCTCACAAGGAGGCTTACTTATTTCATACTACAAAAGATTTACCTGTTCTCTAGTGCAGTACAATGGTCTATGAGTTTTAGGAATATTATATCAGATATATTAGAACAGATATATTTGGTGACTCAGGGAGTGGGAATCCTTCGTGCACCCCTGTGCACAGTATATGCGCGAGCTGACTAAGCTCTGTGGGACGAGTGCGTCACTGATTGATGTAGGTCACGTGACCGAGTCGAGGAAGAAACAGGTGAGAACAGAGGCACAAGAGGTCCGAAGCTTTCGCTTTTGGACCAGTATAGTGTAGCCAGTTATAGTAGACTCTCAACAAAGAATTAGAGAAATCTATCAAGAAATGAGCTCTTTAACTATCAAACAAGTCTACAGTTACTTCAGGAGGTGAAACAGCAATTCTGGATTGTTCTGGATAATATTCTGGATGTTTTTGTTCGTACATTTATGGTAGCCACTTATACTAAAATAGTAGTGACTACCAGTGTTCAAGATAGTGATAGAATGGGTCAGGATAATGTGGAAATGCTCCACAGGCTGCATACAGCTGTGGAGCAGGAACAATGATGGGGATACTTGTCCTACTGACAAGTATCTAAGCTGGGACCTTGGAGCAATGTACAAAGCCCCTTTCAACATGTAATACAGCTCGTAATCAGCGGAGCTGGTCAGGGGAATAGAATAGAAAACTTGTGTGTCCTGTGCTGTGTGCCTACAGCAGCCTTGGCAAGGCATTTGCCATCTCTGTACCTCTCTCCTGAGGCAGCTATTCAGTACGTCCATAGATAGGACTGTATACTGTCATCTCCATCTGTATGGGACTATTAGTCCCATAGCAATATTTCTTCTGACCAGGGCCCAGGTGCCTGCTTTCCAGGGCAGGCACTGTGACTGGTGCATGGATTATTTCTCCCAGATGTTAGCTCAGTTAGACGATTGTATAGACCTTAGAATAATGTTTGATATAGCTATCCATTTATTCTAACAATGAGTACTAGAGCATTGCAGCACTGGCAATGGACCAGATGATGGGTGTCGTGGACCAGGCGACGGGACGGACGGTCACGGACCTGACAATACAGTTTGAGTTAAAGGCCACTAGATTATGGCTAGATATCAAAGAACTAGAAATTTAAATTGCTTACACTGCTCAAACCAGTACGGAAAAATAGTAGAGGGTTCCTTGCGACCTGCATCACAAAAATCTTGCGAAACCGCGCGCCGGACAGTCACAATCCGCAGAATTTCTACGAACTGCCAGTGGCAAACATTGGCTATGTCACGTGACAGCTTAATTATGTTTGCACACGCTCTTGGCAATCAATCTGCCGATGCATCAATACTAGATAGGGCCGCGGTGCCGGCAGTACTCCTTGCTTGGGTTGAGAACAGCAGCTGTTCGGTTGGTTTCAATTCACGAAGAAAATAAAATCTGTCCAGATTTAACTACCCTGCTTATATCTGAACTACTTCACCATTGCGTATCAATTCGCAGGCGCCGAACGGGCCCTAACAGACAATGTCAGGATGAAGTGACGTTTCATGGATCCCTGCCGAATAAGGTGTGCGCGTAACATTAACGTGATCAATGTGATATGATGCTTATTAATTCCTCCATTCACAGTTGTAAGTGCAGAAAATGTCAGTATTATAACACCGCATTAGAATGTTATTACTCCAGCTGCAGTGCCTTTCTTGTTAGTAATCGGGACGATGATACGGCCGAGGCAGAGCCGGCACGCACTTAGCCGGAAGTTCGAGATCGCTCTCAACTCCGGGATGCTGGTGCACCGGCACGGCATCGGCACAGCATCAGCTCGAAGGATTAGTAATATAGGAACATCATATTTAGTATATAAGGACAGACGATCTTGTATAGATCGTAGAATATCAGTTTTATTATAACTCCTTCGTTCCACATTTTTTTGGTTGGAAACTGTGTCGTGCGTCCATCTTCGATGCATTGTATGGCCTTGGATTGACACAAGTACCAGCATTTTAATTGCGATTGTCAGTGTAGACAGTGAGTACATACAAGGTCATACATGTTATTTTACTGTAAATATGACTAACCTTAAGCAATCCAGTCATTCTACTGGCCCGTGTATGTTCTCTGTTGCATACATTCAGACACTGGGACGTAATTGATTCACAGGTCTATGCTGTGTATAATCGTAACAAACAACTTTTATACGGCATGGTTGGTTTCCAATTGATTACAACTGCCGTCACTATAGTCCTTTTTGTGCTCTACATGTCGGCTGGTGAGGACCCCCACATCAACAAAGTTCTGCCCGATCATTTCTATCTAATCGTCCGACAGGCGTGGGATTACCTTCCGTTGACAACTTGACTGGCTGCTACAGTCCTTCGGAGTCGAGAAATTTAGCGGCTTGTTTCGATCCTTCCCTTGCAGACGAAGTCGTCCTATGCCTTCTCATGCTCTACAAGCAGTGGGACAGATACAGGAACGAATGTGGTTCATCCCAACTTAAGCGCCTCGTTCAAGACAGGTCAGCTCAACCTTTTGTCTTTCTAAACATTTTCGTCTAGCCCCTCTGACATTGAGCCAGTATAATCTACTTTTTTTGGTCAATATTAGTGTCTTCGTGCTCCTCACAATAGTGATGTGTGCTTGCAGTACCGTGGCTGTGCATCTGACGCGCTTGCTGGTGCTTTACCTGGACTGTCGTGGTCCTGTACTAATGGCCATTGATGGGTAGGTCACTTCTCCTTTTTGATCAGAAGAGATGGTAGTGACATCATTTTCAAGATGGGAATTTGCAATACCTTGCACTATGGGCTGCTGTCTGCTTCTCAACATATTCAACCACTACGGTTCTGCCAGTGGACAAGACACAACTTTACCTCAAAGTCGTCAGGACGCAAGCTACCTGTTGTCAGACGTGCGCATGCAGAGTCTATATTCCAAGGATGTTAAGCCGCCTGTGGTCGCCATGAAAGAATGCATTGGCAGGTGATGGCATTAGCGGCGCTGTAGTAGGTACTATATTGACCGTACCTTGCAATGGTTGCGTTTCAGGATGGATCTATGTGCTCCACTCGACGACTTGGTCTATCGATCGCTTTGTTTGGACGCACAGTGTTGCGTGTTATACTAGCAGGTATTCATGTATATATACTAGTCGGTCACCCTGCGATAATACGTTTGAAAAGGTTTATTCATATATTGACACCGGGTACTATTCGATAATTGATAATCCATTAGTATCTGTAAATATTTTCCTTTTTTTGATCCAGCCAGCTAGAATGATCGTGATACCTAGGTCTTTCCCCGCAAATCGCTTTGGCATATGCCTTGTAACTAGCATCCCCTCTCAGCCATCTTATCCCTGGTGCGTGATATGATGTACGCAGCAATGTTACCTCGATACTCATTCTCTTTTTTGTTGTCGCAAGGATATCTACAATAATTGTTGAAGTCATCTTATTTGGTTTTGTCGTTACAAGAGCTATCCAATTGAAACCGTGGATGTTCACATATGAGCACAATATACTGGTTGGGTTGGTCAGAGACGGCAGATGGGCCTTTATATGCATCCTCGGTGAGTTCATTTTTCCCTGGGAGTGCCCAAGTGATTTATTACATGTAGCGGTTATGCGCAGTATCTAATAGTATGAAGCCTCAGTGAACGGTCAGTTCACTGAGTGTATATAAGTACTCTACCTAATAGTATGAAGCCTACATGACAGTAAGTATACCATTAGGATACATAATGGGATGGGGGCACGTACCTCAGTGAACGGTCAGTTCACTGAGGGGTTAGCAATTGTGGAGCGAGTAGATATAGGGCCTCGGTCATACTTGACCGAGGCCAGTAATACTATTTTACTATACAATGATAAATCCTTCCCCCTAACCTACTTGGCCCTGCGTTCTCCGCTTACCGACCCTGACTCCAACACTCCCCCTTAAGCCGAACGTAGACCAAGGAGGGCGGTCAGGTGTAAAACCTTGTGTCGGGGGAGGGCTTTAGTGAATATGTCGGCTGCCATGTCATCTGTTGGTACGTAGTCGATGTACAGTAGCTGTCTTTGTACCGCATGGCGTATGAAATGATACCGTATATCGATATGCTTGGTCCTCGGGTGATACTCGTCGTTCTTTGTGATAGATATCGCGGAGAGATTGTCGAGGTGGATGGTGATGGGCTGGCTGAGTGGCGCGTATCCACAAAGCCTCCTTCGCGGCATGAGTCGCTGCGACGTATTCCACCTCTGTTGTTGACAACGCGACGATCGGCTGCTTCTTGGAACTCCAAGACACAGCGCCTCCGTCGATCGTGAATACGTACCCCGAAATCGAGTGTCGGTGTTCTTGTGATGCCCAGTCAGCGTCAGAAAACGCTTCCAGTCCCCTGCGATATCCGCCAATAGTTAGGGCCACGTCCTTCGTGCCCTTCAAGTATCGAAACACGCGTTTGACCGCCTCCCAATGCGGCCTCCCAGGGTCTTGCATGAACTGAGCTAAGAAGGACACCGCGAACGCAATGTCAGGGTGTGTGCCCAGAGCCGCGTACATGAGTGAGCCGATAGCTTCCCTGTATGGTACGGCATGCATTTCTTGGCGTTCGCGAGGAGTGGTGGGCGATTGGGATAGGGATAGCCTGTGATGCGGGTCGAGCGGCGTGCTCAGGGCGTTCGCATCTTGCAGACCAAATCTTTCGAGAATTCTCTCGATGTAAGCAGGTTGTGAGAACGATATTGTGCGCGTCTCGCGCACCCGTTTCACCTCTATACCCAATAACCAATGCAGGTCGCCCAAGTCCTTGATTTTGAGGACCGTACGTAGCTCGTTCTTGAATTCAAGGATTGCGCTCTTCGAGCTTCTGGCCATGGTCAGGTCGTCTACGTCGACCGCGACGATAAGCGCGTCCTGTCCGGCATACCTGTGAAAGACTGCGTGTTCCGTCTCGCAGCGCGTGAACCCAAATTGGTTCATGAACCCGCGCAGCGTGTCGTACCATTCCCTACCGGATTGCTTCAGCCCATATATCGCACGGTTGAGCCGGCAGACCTTGTGCTCATTTCCAGGGGCTTCATATCCCCTGGCCTGTCGCATGTATATGGTCTCCGTGATTGGTGCGTTCAAGTACGTGCCATCTATATCTGTTTGTTCGAGTTCCCAGTCGTTCCGGACTGCGATGGCTGCGATTATTCGGATAGCAGAGAGCTTTGCTGTGGGGGAGAAGGTCTCATTGTAGTCAATTCCATGTGCCTGTGAGAATCCTTGCGCGACGAGCCTCATTTTTCGATCTACAACCTTTCCCTCCGCGTCGTGCTTGTAATGAAACACGAGCCTGCTCCCCACGATGTTCGCGCCATCCGGGGCTTCGACGAGGTCCCAGGTGCGCAGCGCCGCGTGTTGGTCCAACTCCCACCTGATTGACGCGTCCCACTGCGGCCAGTCAGCGCGGGAACAGGTGTCGTCGAGGTTAGTCGGGTCGGGCCCTGGGCTGTGCGCTGTGGCAGCGGTCGTGTGCCTAGCAGGGTGACGAGGGTCCCCCTCAGCTCTGGCGATCTCCCCTCCGCCCCCTGTCAGCGTGACTAGGGCTGAGTCATTGGTGGGCATCGGCAGACCTCGGGGGTACGCGGGTGCGTGTGGATGACCTGTGCTGCTGCCCACGCCGTCTGCGATCCCCCGCACGTACACGGACGGTTTCCGCGTGCGGTGGCCCCTTCCTTGGGGCGGGTCTGCCGGGAGATCCGCGGCCTCGAATTCCTCGAGGGGGTCTATTCACCCGGTGTCTGTGGGGCCTGCTTCCGGGTCCGGGGGTTGTAGTGGCGGGTGCTGGTGGGGTGTGCGAGGAGCGGGAACGCCGGCGACGACGTCCTGAGTGTCTGGAGCAGACAACTCCCCCTCAGTCAGACTGTCGTTGGGGGTCACATGGACAAAGGCGTCAAACGTGACGTTCCTTTCGACTGTGACGCGGCGTTTCCCGGGCCAGTAGACCCTGTGCCCTTTGCTCTCATTGCTATACCCCACCCATTTTCCTTCATCCGCCTTCAAGTCTAGCTTACTGCTGCTTTCTTTTAGAACATAGACTCTAGTTCCCCATTCTGGTAGGTCCGTGAGATCCGGCTTCACGCCGTGCACAATCTCATACGGCGTCCTGCCATTGAGTGCACGCGTTGAAGTCCAGTTTTTCAGCCAGACCACGTGCTGTACCGCTTCAGTCCACAGAAACTTCAGTAATCCAGCTGCCAGGAGCATTGCACGTGCGTGTTCTAGCAGCGTCCTGTTCAAACGTTCTGACACGCCGTTTTCTTCAGGGGTATCGTGCACCGTGAGGCTCCGGGTCGTCCCCTTTGACTTTAGGTGGGCCGTGAAGGCGTCGGAGAGGTATTCTCCCCCGCGGTCAGTCTGTAAGCGTTTTATTTTTGCGTTATATTGCGTCTCGACCCACGCCTCGTACTGCTTATAGCAGTTGAACACGTTGCTTTTCCTAGCCATTGGTACCAGGTAAGTCCACCGGTTATAGTCGTCGGTGAAACTGACGAAATAGTCCTTTCCGTCGTAGCTCTGGGGGTTTGCGGGCCCCCAGACGTCCGAGTGCACTTCTTCGCCGAATTTGGTGGCTCGCGGCCCCTCCCGTTTCTGTGGCACGGATTTTTGGGTAGGTTTGGCTTGTGCACACTCCGTGCAAAAGCCTGGCTGACTCGCCATGTCGAGATCTAGTCCAGTGACGGTTTGGTCTCGGATGAGCTTGCGAGCGGCCTGGGGCGATATGTGTCCCATCCGGCGGTGTAACTCGTCCAATGTGAGTACTTTTCGTGTAGTACTCGCTGCTGCTGCAGTAGACTGATGTTCTACTTTATACAGGCCATTTGAGAGCGGGATTTGACCAAGTAACGTTCCTTTCTTGTCTCGAATTAAACATTTCTGATTCTTGAGTAGAACCGTGTAGCCAGCCGTGTTGCATCGCGTTAGGGAGACGAGTGTAAACGCGAGATCGGGACAGTACAGTACGTCCTTCAAGGTAACGTACGTTGTCGTTCTACCGTTAGGTATCCCGATCTTCATGTTACCTATCCCGGTAGCCTTGAAGACTGTCTTGTCCACGGCAGTGACGGTCCGCGGCGCGATCTCACTGAAAGTGGTGAAGCGATGCCTACTCGGTGACATGTGGCCTGACGCGCCCGAGTCGTACACATCGACTTCTCGCCCCGTTGACCGACTTGTTCCCAGCGCAAGCGCGGTCCCAGTGAGCGTCGCGGTAAAGGCAAAATCCTCGCCTTCTACTGCTGCGTTCGCCAAGTCGCCTCCTTTCTTGTCCTCGTCCTTTTTTTCTTTTTTCTTGCCTTTAGAACGACAGTCTGCTTTGAGGTGCCCCTTTTTGCCGCACTTCCAACATTCCACATCTGTCCGCGTGGTATTGGAACCACTGCTGCGTGGCTGGTGCTTTCCACAACTCTTGACCACCGCGAGTGCGTTCTCACTTGCCTTCAATTGTCGTTCTTCGATTGCTAATCGCTAAAACTCGTCAATTAGAGTGCTGACTACCTGGTCCGGTTCAAGTCTTGCCTTTGCGTGAGTCGCCAACATCGTTATCGCATTGATGAGGGGCCGATACGACTTCGGGAGCGAGCCGAGGATGACGGTGAGAAGGTCGTCATCGGTGAGTCCCGCGTTCATCCCTGCGAGTTGCTCCTGCATTCTCATGAGGGATTCCAGGTGCGTGCGGACGTTCGATTCGTCCTCGCATTTCAGCTCGTACATGCGTCGTCGCATGTCAACCTTGACCGTGAGTGCCCTTGTCTCGTGCTTTGCACATACGGCCTCCCAGACCTCCTTTGCTGTCGCTAGGTTGCGGACTTCGATGAGGACGCTATCGGGGACAGTGGTAAATATTTGTGCCATTATCGCTGCCTCGCGCTGATTGTAGTCATCCCAGCGTTTCTCAAGATCCTCTAGGTCCTCTTCCTCCTTGTCTGTGAGCGTGTAGCCGTTAGGGTACGTCGGGATCGTGCGAGGGATCCGAGCGGTCCCTTCTAGGTGGCGCTTTTCACCACGGGTCGCCGCCAGCGTAGCTAACGTCTGGCTTTTCCAGGTGACCCAGTTCGTGCCGTCCCTGGCCAGCTTCGGGACGACGAACGACTTGGAGGTGGGGGTAGACGTTGTGGGCTCTGCGGGGCCCATAACCTGTAGCGGTTATGCGCAGTATCTAATAGTATGAAGCCTCAGTGAACGGTCAGTTCACTGAGTGTATATAAGTACTCTACCTAATAGTATGAAGCCTACATGACAGTAAGTATACCATTAGGATACATAATGGGATGGGGGCACGTACCTCAGTGAACGGTCAGTTCACTGAGGGGTTAGCGATTGTGGAGCGAGTAGATATAGGGCCTCGGTCATACTTGACCGAGGCCAGTAATACTATTTTACTATACAATGATAAATCCTTCCCCCTAACCTACTTGGCCCTGCGTTCTCCGCTTACCGACCCTGACTCCAACATTACATTCCACATGTCACTAAAGCGGCGTGTCTATGAGCTACTTTAGCTTCTCGTCGTCTCGAGTCAACCCCAGAGTGCTCTCAAACGTGTCAAGAATTGCGATCTTATCACAAAATTGCTATGATCACTAGCTGGGGAATCACCCTGGTAGGCTATTGTGTGAGTTCAACTGCTCCTTGTTTGGCCACCCCTTATGCTCTTATTTTTAGGGCACACATTTGGTTCTCAACTTGCGCTCGGAGGCGTTGAGAAGCTCTGCAGCAACTCTTATGTAAGTCCCATGGCAAGTACCTGCGGTTTTACCGTTCAACGGCCATCAGAGGGAACACAAAAAGATGAACATCACTGTCAGCAGTGATACACGAGTGAATTAAGGGTGTCAGATATATAGATAGTCCCAATCTACTTGAGCTGGCTCAGTTCCTCGCGTCGGGAACGCTGGATCGAGAACCGAAGTTGAGCTAGTATCTATTGGTAGCAAAAACACTCTACATAAGAACTACAGTAGACTAGAGTACTCCTTTAATTCCCAGCACTGCCAGGGTCCAGTGGCACCTACTCAGATAACTACTTGAAGACTTGAAGTCGTGAAGACACCACATGCATACACCTCGCCATGTTCACTGATAGATACTTCTATTTTAATCGGTACTCGAATTTGTTTGGTAGAGGGGTTTGAGCGCCTGGGGCGATGAGAAGCTCAAGATGCATGCAAATCTCAGTTGGCCGGAGTCGATCGGGCCGCGAATCTGGTCACCAGACGACGCGACGACGCTTCGTGCGGCTGTATACCATTTTCGATGTAAGTATCTCTCTCTTTCTTCAATCAAGACAATTACCGTCCAATGTTTTCCAAGAGTGTCGTGGCACCAAGGTCCAGAACCATACCACTGTGGTCCATGCCGGTATGGGTTGATAGTTTAATATTGGGCGGGAATTTAGCCACTTGAGATAACCTATCTGATACCTGGACATCCTCCTCCAAACCTCAACGTACGGGGAAACCCTCGTTCGCTGCTGTCAGGAATCGGCTGTCACGCCTCACTCGAGATCGACCCTTTATGTAATTGACAGGTCCTCTGGTCACCTACCCAAATCACGCGCGCATTGAATTTCATGTTGAGTCGGTATCTCAAATGATGGCTAACGACATCATACCAAAAATATCAAGGAGGTCAAGTCCAGATATAATAATTAGCAGTCACAGTCCCCCTTTGCCTGGAATCTACCTACCTCATTCTTGTGTGTACAATGTCTGTCGCTTCTCAATCATTTGTTACAAAGGCAAAATCAGGCCAGTGCTAATACGCAAGAGATGGATGCATCTAATTAATGCGTTCTTAAGCAGACCTAACCCTTACGGAGTACTCAGCGCTCGCATCGTTGGTGGTCCTCCTGTATGACCATGGTGAGGGGAATTTTTGATGTTTGAAACTATTCACTAATAGGAGACAGCTATAACCTTCGATGCTGAGGTTAGTTCGGCGTTCGCAAGTTGCCATATTATTTTTTAGACATGCTTCAGGTCATGAATATTTGGAGGGGCCCGCGCACATTTGGAAAGCTACTGTTTCTATGGGTCAGTCTGTACCGCCTGTGATTTTTTTTTGAAGTATACGGCCATAAAACCCCCAACGGGTATAGACTCGTTATTTCGGGCTTTCCTTGCTTATCATTGTAGTCGCAAGTGCGTCTGTGTCTTCGACTCTCCATATAAAGTTATCGACAATGTGGGGATGAAGTGACGTTTCATGGATCCCCGTCGAATAAGGTGTGCACGTAAGGTTAGCGCGATCAATGTGATATGATGCTTATCAGTTCCTTCGTTCACAGTTGTAAGTGCAGAAAATGACAGTATTATAACACCGCATCAGAATATTACTCTTCCAGCTGCAGTGCTGTTTATTGGTTGGAAGGTGTCTCGTACGTCCATCTTTGATACATTGTATGGACTCATATTGACACAAATAATAGCATTTTAATTGCGAATATCAGTGTAGACAGTGAGTACAGACATTCATGCATGTTAGGTTACTGTAAATATGGCTAACCTTAAGCATTCCAGTCATTCTACTGACCCGTGTATGTTCTCTATCGCACACTTTCAGACTCTGGGACGTAACTGTTTCGCAGGTCTATGCTGTGTATAATCGCCAAAAACAACTTTTATATGGCATGGTTGGTTTCCAATTGATTGCAGCTGCCGCCACTATAGTCATTCAGGCGGTGTTCTACACGACTGGTGAGTACCTCCACATCAACATTCTGCCCGATCATTTCTAATCGTCTGACAGGCATGGGAACACCTTCCTTTGACAACTTGACTGGCTGCTTCAACCCTTCGTCGTCGCGAAATTTAGGGGCTGCTTTCGTTCCTCCCCTTGCAAACGAAGTCGTCCTATGCCTTCTCATGCTCTACAAACTGTGGGACAGATACAGGAACGAAATTGGTTCATCCCAACTTAAGCGCCTCGTGCAAGACAGGTCAGCTCAGCCTTTTGTCTTTCTAAACATTTTCTTCTAGCCCCTCTGACATTGAACTAGTATAAACTACTTTTTTTGGTCAATATTAGTGCCTTCTTGCTCCGGCACAATAGTGACGTGTGCTTTGCAGTATCTTGGCTGTGCATCTGATGAACTTGCTGGTGTTTTACCTGGCTCCTGGTGATCTTCAACTAATGGCCACTGGGTAAGTCACTTCTCCTTTTTGATAGGACGAGATGATAGTGACATCATTTTCAAGATGGGAATTTGCAATACCTTGCACTATGGGCTGCCGTCTGCTTCTCAACATGTTCAACCACTACGGTTCTGCCAGTGGACAGGACACAACCTTACTTCAAAGTGGTCAGAACGCAAGCTATCCGTTGTCAGACGTGCGCATGCAGAGTCCATCTTCCAGGGATGTTAAGCCGCCTGTGGTCGCGGTGAAAATGCATTGGCAGGTGACACCGGCGACGCCGTAGTAGATACTACATCGACCATACCTTGCAACGGTTGTGTTTCGGGATGTATCTATGTGCTCGGCTCGACGACTTGGTCTCTCGCTTTGTTTGGGCGCACAGTGTTGCGTGTTATACTAGCAGGTATTCATGTATATATACTAGTCGGCCACCCTGCGATAAGTCGCTTGAAAAAATTAATTTATATACTGACACCGGGTACTACTCGATAATCGATAATCCAATAGCATCTGTAAATGTTTCCCTTTTTTTTTTGATCCAGAGCGCTTGTTCTGATCAATCGCAGGTTTTCACCTGTTTTTGGGAGTCGGTGTCTTTTCCCACGGGGCCCGGTCGCCCGTCGACGTTGACGGTAACTTGAAGTTTTCAACAAAACTCTAAGCTCTATCCCTTCATCACAGCAAACTATCCAGATACACTTCTGGCTTGGATCTTTGTTGATTTCTGCACGCTTTTGTCACTTTTACTTTGCTATGCTGTGGCGTCTTTATGTAACTGAGAACTACGCTAGCTAATTAAGCTGGATCCACCTCGCTCGCTAGCCCGCAGTGCTAAACTACGTTCTCAAATAATCCTAATAATGTCTAAATCGCACTTCCCCTTCTAATTCCTCTAATATGTTCCAATGGATATAATCGGTGATACCAGCGTCGGAGTCAGTTGTCATGTCCATCAATTTTCTAATCGTACGTCCTATAAAGCTGTAACTGTCTCTATTGTTTCTCTCTCTCTCTCTCCCACCCCCACCCTCTACACTTCACACTCGTTCACAAACTACATGTCTACACTATCCAACTCCCGTTCTTCCTCCGCATCTTCGTCGTCTTCTCAGTCATCTACGCCCATGCCAACGACCTTCACGTCGTCATATTCGTGCCTCAATAATCCCGCACGGGCCGTTCCCGCCTCCGAGGCTACCCCCACGACTCTCCCACCAGTCCCGCCATCAATCCCGCCCCCCGTCACGCCGGTACACCCTTCTTTCACCCTCATGACCCCTACTCCCCCGCCCTCATCATCACGCCCCTTGCCCGAGTCTCCGTCCGATAACAAGCACAGCCTTAACCACAACCGCAACGTGAAATGGCGCGGTAGCCCACTCATGGCCGAAATAACCAATGTAGATGATCGATGTGAGGAGGAAGCTACGCAGTTGCAGTCACACTCTCAGTCCACTCCCCCGCAAGGGCAGGATCACCTCGATGCCACTTCTGCTTCAAGTCTTAGTACGTAATTCCCAGTTTTCCCCTTGTCGGTAAGATATAGTGTGACCTTACCGAGCAACTACGGTGTCGTCCTCTACACCGGTGCCCTCTGCCTCACCTTCACCATCTTCACCCGCCTCTGCAGTGGCGGCCGCGTGTTCGACTAATACGCCTAATCCTCTCCAGTGCGCCCCTTTGATCTCTTCAAATGACACGTTCCATTTCACTTGTCTTTCCGCTTACAAGTCTCCTCAGGACCACAAATGTCTACATCAACGGCCTCCCCCCACACTTTAAAGCAGAACAACTTTACGCGCTCACGTCTCAATTCGGCACGGTGCTTAGTTGCAGGACGTACACGAGGCAGTTGGCGGAATGTCCGTCGTGAGTTGGTTTTCATCGCGGCCGTTTACGTTGATCTATTGGGTTCGTGATCGATCGTGTTCCGAGTTAGCAGTCGCCGGTTTTTTTTCCCCGTCTCCTCGTTTAATCTATCCTATTCTGACTGGCGTGTTTCATTATGAAGTGGGTATGGATTCGTCCTGTGAACGTACCCGCGTCTTATATCAAATAAACTAACACAATCAATTATTAAACATTAACTCACTCAATCCTCGTATGCAACGTACTTGCTTGATATACCCCACCCACTACCCACCCTACCTAAATTAACAAACTTCACACCCAGCTTCGACACCCTTCCCGCAGCCCATGTATAGACGTGCTGCGCTCGCATTATAACTTGCATCCTGCATTTGCGAAGGTGCGTCTGTTTCGTCTTTAAACGTCTTCTTTAGGAGTATGTTCTAAGTTTGAAGAAGTTCCGCCGAGTATCGTGACACTCCCTTTATACTAATATACTTCTCATTCGCTCTCCGCCAAGCCCACAAGATCACTCGCACACCCACAGTGGGGACCCTCTCTGCTAGACCCTCTTCCACATACTCCACTTCCAACCCCGGTGCAGAGCTCAACATGCCAACCAGCCTGGATACCTCCTTGGATTCCTAGCCCAATAACAACAATACAGACGGTGGATACACCTCATACAACAAGAAGTCCAATACTGCATACACAAACGCCGCCTCCTCCGCATACATTCCGTCCGCGATGAACGCAGCTCTCGGCAGCGGGGGTGTTACGTACGGAGTGGAGCTGGTCGAAAGTGAAAATGGGGGCGCTAATTCCAACGTTCCAATTATTCACCATTTTCGCTGGGACATGATATATCGGACAAGACAGCGGACCTAACGACAAAACAAGTTTGGACCATAACGAAGATGAAAGCGCGGTAAAGCACTATGAAAGCGAAGGGAGGACGGGCATCTGTGTGAGATCGAAGTTCAACATAGGAAACAGGAGGCAGCGCTAGTCACGAAACCTACGCATATCTCATTAACGACGCGATGAAGCGCTATTTGCCTCGGATATCTGTAGCGGCCGCTTTAATTGTTTGATTTCCTCCTCAACCTTCTGCCTAGCCCGACCTTCATTCTGCGCGTCAGCCTCAGCCTTCCGTGTAGCCTGAGCTTCCTTCTGCTTGGCTTCTATTGCTTCTTGAAGTGATTGATTATACTGTTCCGTAACCTATGCTTCAGACAAGCGAACACATGCGAAGACAAAGTCAAAACTCACGAGGCCTATATCCTTAAGTCTCTGGTTGGCGGTCACCCACACCTCCTCATGCCTCTGAAGTACCTCTGAGTGGGTTTTAGGCCTGTGGCGTATGACCTGCACGATCCCGACATTTCCTGGTGACATGCAACATTTTACAATGGTCTCATTTACTTTACCGCACCTCTCCTTCACGGCATTATAAAGTACATCCGCAAACCAATAACATTGGTATGAGATGGTAGGATTGATTTTGTTGATGTACGGCGTGCACCTAAAGGAGTCGATCGGCCACAGTAAGTGTCCACTTCCAAGTGCTGAATTTCTTGCATACAAAACTGCCCTCCCTATGCTTCTTCACATAATATTCACTGGGTACGTTGAGAAACACAAGACGGTCCAGCGCAGGTTTGTCAGGGATCACTGAAGATGCCAATTTCATTGAAGCTGCCATTGACAGTTCGGAAGCGGCGTTCGAGGCAGCGCTCGAAGCAGCGATTGAAGACGCGCTCGAAAGTGAAAGTAGACCCGGGCCGGCTACACTTGTAATGGTATCCTTCTGGTAGGCAGCAGGTGGGGGGGGGGCTACATATCTTAGCTCTGGTTCGTCGCTGTCGGCAGGGATGGCACGGCACCATAACTCCTCCTCAGTGACTTCCCCTACGTATCGGTCTATCACAACGATTCCGGCGGGAGAATAACGAGGATCCTCAACTTTGAAGATGAAAAATTCGTGGTATGGTGCTGACGGCATCTTTCTAAATTCCACTTCAACCACGACGTTGACCGAGTATTGGACAAGGGCATTGATCATGGCTGCCTGGATAGTCAAAGGTGTCGGGGTCGGATTCTCGAACAAGACGTTAGGTCAAGTGACGTCCATGAATAGGGACACCTGTACGGCACCAAATGGAAATCCAGTTGGACCCACACCTCACATGTGTGTCAGTCTAACTAGAAATTTTCTCGTGAAGGACCTATTCCGTCAATAATTCCGTGGAAAAGGTCAGTGCTCGTCTTGTGGTCTCTTGTCCACCTGGGTAGCGCCCATATCGCCTCTATTTAGAAGTTTGATGGCGCCCCTTGCGCGGTTCTAGTTAGAGGGATCTAGCTATGCTACGCTGTACCAGCAATCATACCAGTGTTCAGCTCTCCCTCGGAATTTTTTTTGAAAAACCCAATGCCCTGGCTCGTTCCTGGGGCTCCGGGACACGGTCCCATATCTACTCAAACCCCAAACTCACGTGACTATTGCACGTGCTCACCAACGCTCGTCAGTTGGCAGTCACATACAACTACTCGTATGGGCAAGCGCAAGAAAGGGGGATGGCTCACTTCATCACATGTTACCTACACTGTCCATCGAGGTCTCACTAGCTCTCAGACAGTTAAGGCTAATCTTGCACAAATCCGTAGAGATCGACTTGCACATAAATGGGAACAAGAGGAGAGATTTAGAGGTGTGTTAATCCTACACTACATGTCATAGAACTATCCTGCTGAGCAGTATCAAAGGTCTAACAGCTGCAGCCCGTCAGAGGATCGCGGAAGCGCAACTTGAAGTAGGTCTTAATTGATCAGGCTTCGATGTTAACGACAACAATGGCACACCCACTCATGAATATGGCCATGGGAGTGACGTGTCTAGCGAGTCAAATGGAGATTATGCAGAGATGGTAAGTCATCAAGGGCGTGTGGTTGACAATGCACAACGGGATGCCTTTCAAAGGTCCGTACACCCAAACTTTATCTTCTCGTTACATGCCATCCAACAGTATAATTTCTTCAAAGGTACTATTTGCGCCGTCAACGGGATAGGCATAGTTACTTGCATCGTAACCGAGCAATGCATTCTGAATGGGAAATACAAGCCCCCACACTTGTCTCAGCATATCTTTACTGGAAACACAACAAAACCAAGGCAACACAACCTCTATTGGCTTTAGTGGATCTGCAAGAGCCTCAGTTTGACAATGGCACACGTGATTTTGTTCAGACAGCAGACAAGTACTTCCAGGTCACCGTTATTGACCTCAAAGGTGATATCTGCAGTTGCTTCTGATGCAGCACATTGATATGTTTGCTACATTCAGAATATGTTCTGTGTCGTGATATAGCACAGGGACCGGATGAACTTGCCAATGTATCGCTGTTGCGTGCAGGTTTACTTGGCAGCACCCCCAATGATCCCTCCGTCGCGATCACACTTGACGCTCTTGAGTTCTATCACCAAATTCGAAGGAGACAATCAGGATTCAGTGTCCAAGCTATGTGTAAGATGCTGTGTGCAGTGCATAATGTAAGTTTTGCCTTTAACTTATTTATATTGATCTCATTGAAGCGAAACCTCTTGGTAGGTCACTTATTCACCACACTTTAGAATTCAATTGTCCAACACATTTGATGTCTACTTGGATCTACTGCGACATGTCTGCCTGCTGGTTAACCAGGCACTTGGCCGGGATGGAGCAGACTGGCATTTACTCAATGCCTGCCCGCCATGCAGCTACAGGGTAAGTATTTGGGTATTCACTTCTTCACATACTGACAATATATAGGTTGAGGATGAAACACCACTAATACCAGCACAGCTTCAAGCAATGGACAGAAACATGTTCCTCAAGCATATTAATGGTGCTGGCCACACTGATGAACGTGTCTTTCACAGTGATTATCATATTTTGCCCAGCCAGGTAGACAGGTTCAAGGATGATGTTCGTCAACGTCCTGGTAAGGCAATGGCATCTAAGAATGGGATAAAAACAACTATCAAAGAAGCACCTCTTTATGGAAATGACGAGACTCTTTGCACAGAGAACTGGGCGGCTGCCAATGCAATTTCTGAGGAAACTGTCAAGGTTTTTGAACAGACAGGTGGATTTGTATGTGCATGCCGGCATGGCTTTGTGCAGACATTCGTGGAGATGCGGAAAGGTGGAGAGCTTGCTAAGTATGGATTAGCGACCTTGGAGAAGAGTCTCAAAGTCTTCCAAGAGGACCAATGTGTTGGATCTGACATTGCCTGCTCATTTATGGCGACAGTCCACAACAGCTCACTTTCTGAAGATGCACATAACAAACGACTCACAATGGCACTAAATGCATTTCATGGACATGCTCACGGACGACTGTGTCAGCTCAAATGGCACCCAATGTACCTACCTGGTGTGGGACTTGAAGATCTTGAAACCTGTGAAAGACTCTTTTCGGCTTCCAATGCTATAGCCAGACTTATCCGACATGCATCATACTTCCATTATCTCCAATTCATCGACTTGCATTTTCAACAATGGGAGGATGACAAATACCTCAAGCTGAGTACGTTCAAGCGTGTCATCATATACATGCCACTGATTTATCATTGCAGCGAACTTTATGTACAACAATTACAAGCAAGCCTTGTCAATTATCAATGAATACATCCCAGAAGTGGAAGCATTCAAATCTGCTCATGGGTATATCGATGAAGATTTCATTTCTTGGCATGATGAAGAGTTCACCTACCTTGCCAATTCAGGGAAAGAGCCACCGGAGGATGCTCTGAAAGTGGCTTATGTTGAGGTGTTGCAAAAGCTTGACCAGCAGAAGTAAGTGTTCACTTTGCTTCTTGATCGCATGATGCGTAATAACCTCTGTACAGTGAGCGATGGGAGAGCATGACAACTGTAAAATGGCTTGAATACACCCCCTCCAGTTTGGCACTGTCAGGCACCCTTTCAGCTGCAGAAGGATCTGAGGTCAAGGCACTAGAGGCTGAGCGCTGCAGCACCCTTCGCAAATTGGAACTGGCTATGAACGTGGTTGAGGATATTGAACGACGGCTTGGGCTGAATGAACGGTGGACTCATGAACACCCTGCTTATCAGGAAGCAGCTGCCTACATCAATAATCAAGGTTTTATTAGAGTGGTGGAACGACTTGAGGGCCTTGTAGTGGCACGGCTGTTTGAACTAGCCAAGGCTAATCTCATGGGTGATAAGAGTAATTCTGAATATATTTGAGTTTTTGGTGTTTGAGGTTTAATTCAAGCTTCGAGAGAAGCTGAATCGAGTAGAGGTCTGAGTACTGAGGGAACTGTGTATACTACGAGAACTATTTCGGTCTGGGATTTCGAGACGATGGAGAGGCAAGACTATTCTTATTCTTGTTCGACAGTTACATTTGTTTATACTATTTAACTACTGGAAAGGACTTGGCGTCGATACGATACGTACGACATGTGATGCAGAGACACAGGGGGATGTGGACTGTGGTCTGGGGTGAACTCTCGAGTGAATGTTACAAGTTAATGCTAAGAGTTTACTGTATGCAAGGCGATGGTGTAAAGGGACATGTGCGTGATATATAGGAGAAATCATGGAGCTGCAGCCAGAGCCGCTCAGGGACGATCGGATGTATATCGTGTCTCGGTCGCAATTGAATTGGTGCCTAAGCGGGAATCTGTGTCCCGGGTCGGTCTCTCGATCGAGATTGATGGGATCGACATATGTAATATGATGCTGATTGACTTGGCGTGCCCTGTGCGCGTGCGTGAAAATGTATTGGTCCGGCGTCGTGTATATGCGAGTCAGGGGATTCGGGGATATTTCTGTATGTCTGTGTATGGACGCGGGCATGGATTTTGGGGATCGTGTGGTTTGGTGACATCAGTATATTTTAGATTTAGATCTGGGTGATGTCATTAACGTCGTTACTTGAATATCATAACAATGGGTACTTGTAAGGATTTCACGTCATATGCATTCATATTTTTTGATCTCAGTATGTATCAGGCTATAAGATGCGGAAGCATATACCCAAGGCAATTACACGGCAATCAGTGGCAGTCGATACCGCCCTGGACAAATACAATTTATTGGCCCCCATGCAAAACCCGCTGCATCCTCATTTGGAGTATCGTGATGTAGCCGGGTATGGAATGCTGGCAGACTTCGAATTGCTCAAGCAGTCACGGCATGATATCACAGAGAAATCCTGGAGCATACCTGCAAATCGACTGGTAGCATCGAAGTACTTCAAAATTGTTCGAGCAAGAGAGGGGATCCAACATCTTAATATTGAAATTTGTCGCATGCACACATGGGTCCAAGATGAGGATAGGCAGCTGAAGAACGCATATCAACATCTCAGCAGCACTCAACCCGAACTAGCAACCGAACTCCTGTCTCTGTTCCACGTACGAAGCCGTGTGAACAATATTCACAGGGCTCACCTTGACACCATTTACGAATTCCCTGGGTTTACAGGTGTTTCTAGGCCAGGAGTAAAGCTGGGACATATGGAGGTCCATGATCCCAGTACCACCGTCAATCCTAGCATGCCAGAAGAGAGTGTGATAATCGAGGTGCTGGAAGCTGAACAGGATATGGAAGTCGGCAATGATGATCAGGCTAATGATGAGGTGCTACGCTTAGGAGAATTCCTTGAGAGTACTCAAATATAGGATCTTATGTGTATTCCAGTTGCCAGTCGTTTGAATCAAGTGCACAGTTTTGCATGTTGTGTATGTATACCCAGTGGGACTAATACAAGTACCCACACTTTGTTACACATCCTTTCTCCAATTGTATGTATTCTTGTTTCTGTCTGACATATTCAAGCTATTCAATACTCAGTAACCTTACAGTTCACAATATCTAAGCTTTAGGAAAGTGACTTCAAAAGTCTTACTCTGCCCACATACGGTACTTACTGTACATGGGAGGTTATTCATAAAGTCTATGTACTACGAGATAAGAACCTACATAGTATATATTTCAAAACTACTATTTCTAATATATAAGAATATTATTAGATTAGATTTATAGAGCAACACTAATACATATAAAACTTCTGTATGAGTATGTTCATGTTAACTTCATAACCCCTTCAAAAACATCATTGATCATATCATCTATTTCCTCGTCCTGTTCTGAGCCCAGATCTTTGTTGACCCCATCCTGATCTCCTGCCTCCCAGTGTCCAATACCAGCCCACCCAAGTATCCATCAAGGTCATATATGTTGTGCAGAGTAGCTTGCACACGGCGGTTCACTCATTTCTGCTTGGCAGTAAAACCCATCATTGCCTTGGCAAGCAGCAGATTTGAACCCTGACACTTTGTAATTGCCGCAACCAGACTGGCCTCATCATTGATGACCAGGTCGCCAAGCATTTCACCTCAATGTTTAACCTCTAAAGCTCCTCCTGCGCACGTAAGATTTTCAGCTGGCAAATACCAGCTTCCCGATGTCTGGCTTTTGCCCAATCCAGGTTACAGATGTCATCCTGGGCTCCTGATCGTAAGAGCTCAAATTCCACGAGAGTCATATATTCTACAATTTGTGACCAAGTGAGCTTGGGATGTGGAGGGTCAGGGGTGAGAGCCGACGATGAATGACAAGAAGGCAGATATGCTAATGGAGACCTTCTTCCCACCACTGCAAACCGACAGTGCACAGATTCCCCACGACTTCGAGTACCCTCCCCCAGCCTTCACTTACGAAGAGATAACGGACGAACAGATAATGAGGGCGATCAAGCACACTAATCCCTTCAACGCCCCGGGCGCCAATGGGATCCCCAATGTGGTGCTGAAGCAATGCGCCCATCAGCTATTACCGTACATTAGGCTGCTTTTCAGAGCCACATTCACGCTACAGATGTACCCCACTCTATGGCGCGACTCGGAAGTATTGGTACTGCGGAAACCCGGGAAAAGGGACTACACCGTACCAGGTGCTTACCGGCCAATAGTGTTGCTAGATACATTGGGAAAGGTACTGTCATCATGCGTGGCGGAAGACCTAGGCAAGATGGCGGAAAAACACAAACTGCTTCCAGACAACCACTACGGATGCAGACAGGGAAGGACGACAACGGATGCCATTCACTACACGATAACGAAGGCGAAGGATGCGTGGCATAAAGGGAATGTGATGGGGGCACTATTCCTATATATCAAGGGGGTATTTCCTAGCATCATACTAAGTAGGCTGATACACAACATGCGCTGTAGGGGAGTACCGCAAGAGTACACTGAATGGATCCGGAACAAGGTCAAAGGGCGAGTAGCGACACTTAAAATCGATGACCATTGCGCGCCGCCCACACCTATCCCGAGAGGCATGGATCAGGGATGCCCGCTCTCTGCCATAGCATATCAGTTCTATAATTCGGATTTGCTCGAGGTCGTGAGTAAGGCAGACGGCAAAGATGCAGTGGCGTTCGTCGACGACAGACGATTCTGGCAGAGGGAGCGGACATAGAGGAAGCTTTTGGAAAGCTAAAAGATATAGTCCATAGGAAGGATGGAACCCTGGACTGGGCGGCTAAGCATGAGTGTCAGTTTGGTTTGGACAAGTTCGGGCTGATAGGATTTACCAGGAAACGCAAAAAAGACCCGATGGGCACAAGGAAGACAAGCCGGTCACCAGACCGTCTATCAAGATTGGCAGCCAGGAGATCGTGCCGACCAAGATACACAAGTACCTAGGAATTATACTGGATCAGGAAATGAGATTCAAGCATCAGGTCAACTACGCACTACAGAAAGGTACCAAGCTCATGGACCAATACCGCAGGATCGCAAAGACCGTGAAGGGAGTATCAGCTAAGCACATGAGACAGTTTTATTTAGCGGTCGTAATACTGAAGGTGCTATATGCGGCTGACACGTTCCTAGTTCCAGAGTCCAAATGGTCCAAAGGCACCAAGGGGCATATTACCAAGCTAGCGAGGGTACAGAGACAAGCAGCACTCGCAATCACGGGAGCGATGTGATCGACAGCGAGCAACACAGCTGAGGCACATGCAAACTTGCTGCTGTTCCCACTACTAGTTTCCAAACTCATCCACCGAGCTGCAGTCAGGCTGACATGCTTGTCCTCACAGCATCCCCTAACAACACATGTGAAGAAAGCCGCGCGCAGATATGTCAAAAGGCACAGATCCTTGCTCCATGAAATAATACATGCCTTCGACCTGCAGCCACAGCGGATGGAGATGATTGAAATGGTAAGGTGAGGCCCCAAATGGAAGCCAGCATTCGAGGCGAACATACCAGCGGACAAGAAGGAAGCAGAAGAATTAGCAGCGGGGGACAGAGCAGAGGTGAAGGTTTATGGGTCGATAATCGAGGGAGGGGTAGGGGCCACGGCGGTGTTGTGCAGAGGGGAGATGGTCAAGAGGGTCAGCAGGAAATATATGGGAACGGAAGAAGAACACACTGTTTTCTAAGCTGAGTTACTCGGTGGGGCGATGGGGGACTGGATGATTAGGGAGGAAGGATGCAGAGAGCACACACTGGGGCTAGACAACCAGGTCACGATACAGACGACCAGGGAAGAGCGGGCGATATCAGGACAATACCTGGTAAATGCAATACACGAGCAGATGGAGGCCATAAAGAGAGAAAGGGGAAGGAAGACAACAGTAATGATGCGGTGGATACCGGGACACGAGGGAGTAGAGGGGAACGAGCAGGCAGACACAGAAGCCAAGAGAGCTGCGAGAGGTGAGTCCACAGAAAATATGAGCGGCTTGAGGGTTTGCCTGGGGGAGATGCCTATCAGCAAGGCGGCAGAATTGCAAAGATATCACAAGGAGCTGAAAGCACAGGCCAGGGAGGAGTTCGCCAAATCTCCGAGGGCCCAATACGTGTGCAGAATCGACTGATCAATGCCTTCGGCAGCATACATGAAGCTGATCAGCAGCATGACACAAAGGCACAGCTCACTGCCAGTTCAACTTAGAATGGCTCACATACCACTCGCGAAGCATTTGTTCAAAATAGGAAAAGCCGATTCACCCACTTGTGTGGCCTGCCTCAGTGACGATGAAACAGTACACCACTTCCTGTTACAGTGTCTGGCATATAGCGAACAAAGAAAACCACTGGAGAGGAGGCTGAGGAGGGGAGCTAGATCGCTTGGAGTGCTGCTGACAAAACCAAAGGCCATGGAAGCCCTCTTCCAATACATAAATTCCACAGGGAGATTTCGACAAAATTTCGGGGACGTATCGCTGCCAGAGGAAGGAAACTAAAACGCGGACCAACCTGTGTGCAGCACAGAGAACTTTACCTCGCTTTCATAAAGGCACGGACAAGCTTGGGACAAAGTCCGCAGAGTGCATGCGGAGATAGATGATATAGACTAGACAGAATAATCATGTTGACAGAACCTTTGTATGCATCATCTTACATAGGGCATGGCCCCAAAAGACATAATTGGATATGAAAAAAAAAAAAAAAAAAAAAAAAAAAGGGTGAGAGCTGCATCATTGTACACCTTCAATGCTCGTTGGATTGCTTTCGATCTACTCTGTAGTGCCTTGGATATATGCATGCGCATCTTGTAGCCTTTTGTAGATTAGTAGGATGCCAGGATGCAGTGTCTCAATGTCCATACCTGTCTGTGATACATTTGCCTTTGTTAGTTCAAATAGCCACTGCACAACGAGCCCCTCAAGCTTGTCAACTGCAACTTGAAACTTGCAGGTATGGATATAATCAGCTGCACGCTGGTATTCAGGCTGTTCGGGTGTCCATTGTGTGCCTATGTCTAATTTTTCCTCAACCTGCTCAAGTTCCTTCTGAAGGAAAACCACACCCTCCCATGCATCGTGGGTGACCTGGCACAAACGTGCCTGATCGGTAGCCCGGGTTTGCTTGCGCTGCGAGCTTTTGAGAGGACTCCCAGAGACTGTGGGCTTCTTCATGTTTGCTGAGTAATCCAACGTACTGAGTAGCTAAGATATCCTTTTCTGGTTTGCTTTTCTTTGAGTTGAGATATTTGTGTTCTTCTTGAAGCCATGTTGAGAACTGTGCATCTGATATGTGCCATCCTGGAAGCAGGCTTTGGATGTGGACAGGTGTATCACAAAGTATTTCTAACACCTGCTTGTAGTTGTTAAGCAAAAACTGACCTAAAGTGCGAATGAGTGCCTGCTATCCACAATTTAAAGCCTGTCTTACCCAGGTGCTTATACTTTTCCGCATCACATTGGCAGAAGAACATGTCAATGAACTGCCGGCGATGGAACTGGGTTGCATGCCGTGTGAGCTGAGTAACACTATTTGAAGCCAAAAACACGTGTTCACATGTTTCCAGGTCCTCCAAGCCGAACCCTTGAGACATAAGAATGTGAAAACCTAGCTGGCAAAATATGTTATGTGCATGCCCATGGAATGGAGGGACTACCATGCGCAGCCCAGTCATCTGTGGCCTCTTACCAAGCGAACTCTGCCTCAGTGTCATGGCAAAGGAGCAAGCAATGTCATAACCAAGCTCAAGACCTGGAGGGAGCACTGATAGCAACCTATCTATGGTGGCCAATGGGTATTTTGCCCTGATGCCTGTGTTAGTGAATAATATAACACAATATAGATAGATCATATGCACAGTTCGCCACTTCTTATCATGTCCACAATTGTCCAACTGAAGCCATGCCGACAAACTTATACAAAGACACCTGTCTCCTCACAAGCATTGTACATGCCCTTGAGTGTATCAGTGATTGCTGCACACCAGCAATCCGAGCAAGTGGCCACACTTGGATGTCCATCAGGGGGGTCACCCTCTATCTCAACTTCAACCTGGATCATGTCTTAAATGACATACTAACATCAAAGAAGCTGTCATGACGTGTTTATGTCCCATACTCAGATGCTCGGTTCTCCCATTTCCCACTCCACCTCTGTGTTCGCTTCGATCACCCTTGCCGTGTTCGGCAACCGATCTTCGCTGTTCGCGCCATTTACCATAGCCACGCCGTCAAAGCACGATCGACGTCTTTGGACTGACTTGGCAGTCATCGCTGGGCCTATCACCTCCTCTGCTCAACCCTCTTTCGATGGTGTTCCTATGATCGTATTATCATGACTTGTGTATTTCCTGCACCTTGTTATCCCCATTTCCCCTTTCGCCACTCCTCCCCCGTGTTCACTCGGCTTCACCCTCCACCTCGACCACTCCTCCCCTATGTCATCTCCATTCACCCTTCCTCACATTTTGCTGAACGACTATTCGCTGCTCACGTCATTCATAAACAGGCATGCCATCAAAAATACGATCGACGCCCCCTCCCCGGTATGGTGGTTCATCACTACTCCCATCAGCTTCTCGATCCAACCCCTGTGGGTGGTCATATAGCCAGGATGTGTTCGCAGGACATCCATTCCATAGGTCGTGTGGGATCAACCCAGTAGACGAAGAGTCCATGCAGGGTGGCATATATGCAGGTCCCAAGACACGGTTCCGTACATAAGTGCCTCCGCCACCTTTACTCTCCGTCGTTTCATGTTCGCACTCCTCCTTCACTCTATTGTATGTTTATTTCATCTATGTTGTATCATGGCTGCACACCCCTATCCAACCCTGACTCACGATGGCCTCTTTCCTATTCGCTGATACCTTACGAGCATTCAATATAAGTAGTTTACATTCACATGTATATCCCCTAGTTCAATTATCATACGTCGTTCATCTTGTGCAAACTTGACCTCGCTGTGATCATCACCTTGAGCCTTCTCCTGGGGATTTCTATCTTCGACCAGAAGAGGACTTAGGCATCACTGGTGAGTTCTCATACTTCATCTTTGTTACCTTAGCCTTTGAACTATTTTCTGTGCTGACGGCAAAGGGATTGTCACTACTTAGGCAGCCCGTCCATGACACCTTGTACGTTACATCGTCAAGTGCCATGGGCTATTTTCGCTACGACTGTAGATAGGGCGAGCTCCGTTTGGGCAACCCTCTTATCCTGTGAACATTTGTTGGTTCACCTATTTGCCGAACGGCATACTTATTCGCACAAGTTATTCGGGCATTCGCTGTGTTCACTAATACACGATATTAACGCCTAAAAACCAATCTTGACAGAAGCATACTTACAGATTCCTTGTCTGATGTCTTGACTTTGTGTTTGACCTCGTGTGCAAATTGATCAACAGTCTCCCGAGAAAGGAAGTAGTCACTGTTGAATGTGAACATGTCTGACTGTCGATCAGCCCTCACTGCAGGCATAGAAAAGTTTTCTTGTCTGAAAAACTGTTCAAAAAACTATAAAGATTTTCCAAATATTTTTAGTGTTTTTTTTAGTTAAAAAAAAACTATTATAAAATTTTGTGTTTTTATTAGAATTTGTTGAGCAAGAAAATTGTAAAAAAATTCAAAGTTTTTTGCAGGGTTTTCTATGGGTTTCTTTAAAAAAACACATAAAATACCCTGCAACAAACTTTAAACTCTTTTACAATTTTCTTGCTCAACAAATTCTAACAAAAACACAAAATTTTGTCAAAGTTTTTTTACAATAAAAGCACTAAAAAAATATGGAATATCTTTACAGTCTTTTGAACAGTTTTTCAGACCAGAAGATTTTGATATGCCTCCAGTGCCTGACAAATCGCTTCACACTGGAGACATATCAAAGTTTTCTTGTCTGAAAAACTGTTGAAAAAACTGTAAAGATTTTCCAAATATTTTTAGTGTTTTTTATGTAAAAAAAACTATAATAAAATTTTGTGTTTTTATTAGAATTTGTTGAGCAAGAAAATTAAAAAATTCAAAGTTTTTTTCAGGGGTTTTTATGGGTTTCTTTGTGTTTTCACAAAGAAACTTATAAAAAGACATGAAAAAACCCTGAAAAAAACTTTAAAAATTTTCACAGTTTTCTTGCTCAACAAATTCTAACAAAAACACAAAATTTTTCTAAAGTTTTTTTTACATTAAAAACGCTAAAAAATTTGGAATATCTTTACAGTTTTTTGAACGGTTTTTCAGACCAGAAAATTTTTATATGCCTCCAGTGTCAGGCTATTGTTACTTTCCAAGGCACCCATGATCGATGGGTTAAGTGGAGTTTCCCCCTTGAGCTGTGAATTTCGGCTTGAGATAAAAATGCATTATCGCTGATAGTGCATTATCGCAGTGTGTTATAGGTGGCCCTGGGCCTCTCCTACCCTTCGTCATCCTTCTGTCTTGTGTTCCATTTGTTTCCCTTCCTGTTCCAGCACCTTCTGGCATCATTCCTTCCTTATTGTCAAGATTGGTTTTTAGGCGTTAATATCGTGTATTAGTGAACACAGCAAATGCCCGAATAACTTGTGCAAATAAGTATGCCTTTCTGCGAATAGGTGAACCAATAAATGTTCACAAGATAAGAGGGTTGCCCGAGCGGAGCTCGCCCTATCTACAGTCATAGCGAAAGCCCATGGCACTTGACGATGTAACGTACAAGGTGTCATGGAAGGGTTATCTAAGTAGCGACAATCCCTTCACCGTCAGCACAGAAAATAGTTCAAAGGCTAAGGTAACAAAGATGAAGTATGAGAACTCACCAGTGATGCCTAAGTCCTCTTCTGGTCGAAGATAGAAATCTCCAGGAGAAGGCTCAAGACGTTGATCACAGTGAGGTCAAGTTTGCACAAGATGGACGACGTATGATAATTGAACTGGGGAATATACATGCGAATGCAAACTATTTATATCGAATGCTCATAAGGTATCAGCGAATAGGAAAGAGGCCATCACAAGTCAGGGTTGGATAGGGGTGCCCAGTCGTGATACAACATAGATGAAATAAACATACAATAGAGTGAGAGAAGAGGGAGAACATGAAACGACAGAGAGTAAAGGTGGCGAAGGCACCTATGTATGAAATCATGTCTTGGGGCCCGCATATACACCACCCTGCACGGGTTCTTCATCTACTGGGTTGATCCCACACAACCTACGGGTATAACATCCCACGAACGCACCCTGCTCATATGAACACCAAAAGGGGGTTGGATCGAGTAGCTGATGGAGCTACTGACTAGCCATCATGCCGGGTAGGGATGTCGAGCGTGATTTGATGGTGTGCCTGCTGGCAAATGATGCGAGCAGCGAATGTTAGCAACTTGGGGTTATTGCAGGGAAGGTTTGGTAGAGCTCTTAGAAAGCTAGAATCAAATTCACTCTCTCAGTGAATTTATTGTCACTATTATATTAATACAATACCTAGAATCAAATTCACTACATGATTTTCAGTCAACATGCTATGAAAATACAAAGAATACTACTCGCCTCTCTCAGTGAATTTATTGTCACTATTATATTAATACAATAACTAGAATCAAATTCACTACATGATTTTCAGTCAACATGCTATGAAAATACAAAGAATACTACTCGCCTCTCTCAGTGAATTTATTGTCACTGAGAGAGGAGCACTATCCTGTCTCAGAAGGCATATACATGCACCCGGCCCTTTAGCGCTCAAGATCTCGTGCGTCGAAGTCATTTCAAACTCCGCTGGGTGCAGCTGCTTGTGAAAATAGAGATAACAAAATGAAATGGAGAGGTAGAGAGTGACTGGAAAATTTCCAAAATAATCAGAGAAATGAATGCATGGTACAAGAACAATGTGAGAAGAAATTGAAACACCATACAATAAATCGAATATATTATGCTTGATTTTGGTGCAGGAGCATAAATACACCCAACAGCGAATGGCTGTTCGGCGAAATGCGAGGAAGGGCGAACGGAGATGACATAGGGGAGGAGTGGTCGAGGTGGAGGGTGAAGCCGAGTGAACACGGGGGAGGAGTGGCGAAAGGGGAAATGGGGATAACAAGGTGCAGGAAATACACAAGTCATGATAATACGATCATAGGAACACCATCGAAAGAGGGTTGAGCAGAGGAGGTGATAGGCCCAGCGATGACTGCCAAGTCAGTCCAAAGACGTCGATCGTGCTTTGACGGCGTGGCTATGGTAAATGGCACGAACAGCGAAGATCGGTTGCTGAACACGGCAAGGGCGATCAGAATGAACACGGAGGTGGAGTGAGAAATGGGAGAACAGAGCATCTGATTATGTGAAATAAACGTGTCATGACATGTGGGTAGTGAGCAGTATTCCAAGAAATCCGAAATATTGTTCGTGATGTGGTCAGTGCAACCTGAGTCCAACATCCACTCATGTTCACATGCAATGTAGAAGCAAACAGCATTGTTTGGGGTCATGGTGATAGATACAGGTGCTGCCTGAGCAACTGAGTCAGGGTTGCCTGATATAACGGCACTCACTGAGGGCGCCATCCCCTTATCCTTTTTCTCCTTTTTCTTTCCCTTTCCTTTTCGTGCCTCGGACTGGGCCTCCTCTTGTGAGAGGCCGCGAGCTTTGCGTCGGCAATCTTTTTCCCAATTTCCAGCTCCCTTGCAGTAGTTTCAGGTGTCTTTCTTCTTTTTGCCACCTACAGCGATCACACTTACTTCAACCTGTGAACCTTGACGAAGCTTTCGGATAGGATCCGAGTGCATATGTCAGAGCACAAGATGTTTTTGAAGTCGGTGACGGTAGCGAGGATGGTTTGCTGGACGACTTCGTATGAGGTGGGAAGGGCCTGGATGACGAAGAGGGCGTGGAAAGAGTCGCTAATGGCGAGTCCAGATGCGACGATGCGGGTGGAGAGTTCTGACATGCCGTCGATCTGTTTGGTAAGAGGTGTGTCGGTAGTGAATTTGGTCGAAATGTATTTGTTGAAGTCGACCCAAGTATTGAGACCAGTGGTGGTGCCATACCTGTCAGAGAGCGAGACCCAGTTTTCACGTAGCGATTTTGCAAGGTCAAGAGATTGGTAAACCGAGGGGTAAGTCGACAGAACTATAGATAGGCCGTGACGAGAGCGCTTGTGAAAGTCCTCGAGTTTCGCAAGCTCTTCATCAGTCGGCAGTGATGATTTTGTTGGGATGGTCTCAGTGCCGTCAGAAATACCGAGTGCGTTGGTGAAGAGTAGACTGGCATGGATACCAAAAGACCAGGTGCTCCAGTTTGTACCGTCGAACTTCTCCACCATTATGGAAGGTCGCGAGATGGCAAAGTCGGTCATGGATAGGGATCAGATAACAGGCAAGAGTTTGTGCGTAGTCGAGATAGCCAGAGTGCGCTTGTCTAAAGGTGGTATCAGTTAGGGCGATTTAGAGCGCGGGGCCCATAACCTGTAGGCCCCGAGGTCTGAGACAAAGACTCTAAGGCTAAGATGACGTCAGGCGAAGCTGAGGGGTCGTCATACAAGCGGGCTCTACTTATACTAGCTAGAGAGTCCTTTTGTACTCTAAACGAGGAATAGAATAATGGGATAAAACAATAGGGTGAAACACAAAAGGGACTGCGCAAAGGGAACAATGCGCTAAGTGGACAAAGGGACGGTGATCGGTCAAGTATGACCGGTTTTTCAACAATGTGTTCACGACTTCAAGTCTTCAAGCAGTTATCTGAGTAGGTGCCACTGGGCCCTGGCAGTGCTGGGAATTAAAGCAGTACTCTAGTCTAATGTAGCTCTTCTGTAGAGTGTTTTTGCTACCAATAGATACTAGCTCAACTGAATTGAAAATATTAGCTCAACTTCGGTTGACGTTCTCGAGCGTTCCCGACGCGACTTGAAGAAGAAGGCACTGAGCTTGGGTATATTGGCCCTATCTGTCACCCTTAATTCACCCGTGTATCACTGATGACAGTGATGATCAGCTTCTCGTGTTATACTGGAGTCCTCTGATGGCCGTTGAACGGTAAAACTGCAGGTACTTGCCATGGGACTTACATAAGAGTTGCTGTAAAGCTTCTCCGTTGAACGCCTCCGAGCGCAAGTTGAGAACCAGATGTGTGCCCTAAAATAAAAGCATAACCTATGACAAAATAAGGGGCAGTTGAACTCACACAATATCCTACCAGGGTGATCCTCCAGCTAATGATCATAGCAAGTTTGCGATAAGATCGCAATTCTTGACACGTTTGAGAACGCTCACGTAAATGCAATAGCTCCCTGTGCAGGGTTGAATCAAGAAGGTCAAGTTGTCCATAGGCACGCCGCTTTGGTGGCATGTGGAATGCAATAAATCACTTGAGCACTCCCAGGTAAAAATGAACTGCATATAAAGCCCAGCTGCCATCTTTTTGTTTTTTTTTTAAAAAAAATCCATTTGTATCTATTGGGGCGTAGCCCTATGTAAGATAATACACAGCCGTCACATCTACTGCTTCTGTACATGGTGTGGGGATGCTAATCATAGACCGGTGGTACGGTGGGGCGAGTCTCGCGTGGAGAGCTTACGCGTGGAAGTGGTAGGTAGGGGTCTGGCTAAGCTAGCTGTCTCCCGTCCGGTTTCCCCTCCCGGCGGCCGCTTTGAAGCGGCCCGTGGCATCAACATACTTCAGCAAGTGCTTTGTGGCGTTCGGGTCAGACAGCAGGGCAGGGAGGGAGGGCGCGTCTCGAGGGAGGGCGCTGCGGAGGGCGCGGCGGTGGGGCTCGTGCGCGGGGCATCTCATGAGGAAGTGGAATACTGTCTCTGCGCCCCTCAGGCATGCCGGGCATGTGGGGGTCTCCCATTTCCCAATCCTGTGCAAGTGCGCGTTCAGGGGCGCGTGGCCGGTGCGTAACTGCACCATGATGCTCGCGCGGCGTCTGCTGAGGGGGTTCACCAGTCTGCGGAATTTGGATGAGGGGACGGTGGGGTCGATCAGGCTGAGCTTCGCGTATCTCGGCGAGCTCTGGAATCTCTCCGCGTTCTGCGCCCTGGCCCTAGCCTTGTATGTTTTCCACAGGGCTGCGGTGCTGGTCGGTAGGGGACGGCGCAGGATTGTGGGTAGGTCTCCGGGCACGCTGGCCTCCCCCTGGGCTGCCTTTTTTGCTTCTGCATCGGCGAGTTCGTTCCCAGGGATCCGGGAGTGCCCCGGGACCCACCGGACTTGCAGTCCCGCTCCCGGGTGTCGGTGGGACAGCGCATCCGCCTCATCGTGCACCGCGTCCACCAGGTAGTGGCTTGGGGCGGGCCTGGAGAGGTCGGTGGCCTTGATCGCAGCCTGACTGTCAAGCCCTATCGTCATGCCTCTGGACGCCCGTTCCCCTCTCAGTAGCTCCATCCCTAGAAGCATTCCGACCAGCTCAGCCTTGTAGACCGTGTGTTCCTCCGCCTTTCCTAGGTAATGCCTCAGGGTTCCCACCCGTCTTCCCCTCCTGTACAGCACCGCCGCCGCCCCCACTCCCCGCTGCCGTCTCTGACCAACGCAACCAGTATATTGTGCTCATATGTGAACATCCACGGTTTCGATTGGATAGCTCTTGTAACGACAAACCAACTAAAATTATTTCAACAGTTATTGTAGGTATCCTTGCGATAAAAAAAAAAGAATGAGTATCCAGGTAACATCGCTGCGTGCATCACGCACCAGAGATACAATGGATGAGAGGGGATGCTAGTTACAAGGCATGTGCCAAAGCGATTTGCGGGGAAAGACCTAGGTATTACGATCATTCTAGCTGGCTGGATCAAGAAAAGGGAAATATTTACAGATACTAATGGATTATCAATTATCAATTAGCGATTAGTACCCGGTGTCAGTATATAAATACACTTTTTCAAACGTCTTATCGCAGGGTGACCGACTAGTATATATACATGAATACCTGCTAGTATAACACGCAGCACTGTGTGTCCAAACAAAGCGATCGATAGACCAAGTCGTCGAGCTGAGCACATAGATTCCTCCCGAACAACCGTTGCAAGGTACGGTCAATGTAGTACCTACTACGGCGTCGCCAGTGCCATCACCTGCCAATGCATTCTTTCACGGCGACCACGGGCGGCTCAACATCCTGGGAAGATAGACTCTGCATGCGCACGTCTGACTCTGACAACAGGTAGCTTGCGTCCTGACGACTTTGAGGTAAAGTTGTGTCCTGTCCACTGGCAGAACCGTAGTGGTTGAACATGTTGAGAAGCAGACGGCAGCCCATAGTGCAAGGTATTGTAAATTCCCATCTTGAAAATGATGTCACTACCATCACTTCTGATTAAAAAGGAGAAGTGACCTACCCAATGGCTATTAGTATAAGACCACGAGGAGCCAGGTAAAATACCAGCAAGTTCGTCAGATGCACAGCCAAGATACTGCGAAGCACACGTCACTATTGTGCCGGAGGAAGAAGACACTAATATTGACCAAAAAAAGTAGTTTATACTAGCTCAATGTCAGGAGCTAGACAAGAATGTTTAGAAAGCCAAAAGGCTGAGCTGACCTGTCTTGAACGAGGCGCTTAAGTTGGGATGAACCAAGTTCGTTCCTGTGTCTGTCCCACTGTTTGTAGAGCATGAGAAGGCATAGGACGACTTCGTTTGCAAGGGAAGGAACTAAAAAAACCGCTAAATTCCTCGACGCCGAAGGGTTGAAGCAGCCAGTCAAGTTGTCAACGGAAGGTAATCCCACGCCTGTCACACGATTAGAAATGATCGGGCAGAATGTTGCTGTGGGGGTCCTCACCAGCCGACATGTAGAACATAAAAAGGACTACAATGGCGGCAGTTGTAATCAATTGGAAACCAACCATGCCACATAAAAGTTGTTTGTTGCGATTATACACAGCATAGACCTGTGAATCAATTACGTCCCAGTGTCTGAATGTAGGCAATAGAGAACATACACGGGCCAGTAGAATGACTGGATTGTTTAAGGTCAGCCATATTTACAGTAAAATAACATGTATGAACTTGTATGTACTCACTGTCTACACTGACAATCGCAATTAAAATGCTGTTACTTGTGTCAATCCGAGTCCATACAATGTATCAAAGATGGACGTACGACACAGATTCCAACCAAAAAACGGCACTGCAGCTGGAGTAATAACATTCTAATGCGGTGTTATAATACTGTCATTTTCTGCACTTACAACTGTGAACGGAGGCATTGATAAGCATCATATCACATTGATCATGTTAATCTTACGCGCACACCTTATTCGGCAGGGATCCATGAAACGTCACTTCATCCCGCCATTGTCTGTTAGCTTCATATGGAGAGTCGAAGACACAGACGCACCTGTGACTACAATAATAAGCGAGGAAAGTCCGAAATAACGAGTCTGTGGGCATTGAGAGTTTTATGGCCGCATACTTCAAGAGAATCACAGGAAGTACAGTACAGACTGACCCATAGAAACATTAGCTTTCCCAATGTGCGCGGGCCCCTCCAAATATTCATGATCTGAAGTTTGTCTTAGAAATAATACGGCGACTTGCAAATGCCGAACTAACCTCAGCATCGAAGGTTATAGCTGTCTGGTATTAGTGAATGGTTTCAAACATCAAAAATCCCCTCACCATGGTCATACAGGAGGACCACCAACGATGCGAGCGCTGAGTACTCCGTAAGGGTTATATCTGCTTCAAGAACGCATTAATTAGACGCATCCATTCTTGCGTATTAGCACTGGCCTGATTTTGCCATTGTAACAAATGATTGAGGAGTGACAGACATTGTACACACAAGAATGAGGTAGGTAGATTCTAGGTAAAGAGGGACTGTGATCTCGAGTGAGGCGTGACAGCCGGTTCCTGACAGCGGACGAGGGTTGCCGCTGTATAAGATATACAGGTATCCGTTCAAGTGGCTATATTCCCGGCATTGACCACAGTGACTGACCTATTGGTATAGTTCTGGACCATGGTGCCACGACTCTCTTTGCAAACATTGGACGGTAATTGCCTTATGAAGAGCTAATTTTGTGGGTCAGATTCACAGCCCGATCGACTGAGTCCGGCCAAGATATGCATGCATCTTGAACTTCTCATCGCCTGAAGGCACTCAAACGCCTCTACCAGTCAAATTCGAGTACGGATTACAATAGAAGTGTGTTCACGACTTCCAAGTAGCTTTCTGAGTACGGGCCACTGGCACATGGTACTGGGAAAGCAGTACTGTGGCTAGTACTTCGCTTCTCGAGCGTTCCCTATGCGACAAGAGGATTGAAGGAACTGAGCCAGCTCGGATAGGTTGGGCCTATCTGGTACCGTTCATTCACTCGTGTATCACCTGCTGGCAGTGATGATCATCTTCTCGTGCTCTAGTAGAGTCCTCTGATGGCAGGGTTCCCGGTTGAACGTTAAACTGCAGGTACTTACCATGGGACTTAAAGACTGAAGTCTGAGTACATGATCTAATAAGCCAGAGATGGTCACCATAAGATTCAGGTTCGTATACCTAATATGCCTCCGGCGAAAGCCTTTGGATGTTCAACTTCAAATGAATGACTGCCATTCTTCAGTGGTTTTCTGTAGCCCATCCCACCTCCCGCCACTCCAGTGCTTCACTCTCTTCGCCCCCGGCGAGACGATCATGGTCTGATATAGGGATGATCCAGCACTCTCATTATAGACTCAAACTGGTCTAAGTCGGTACACCACTCAGGTTTCATCGTCTCTGCTTTTTATATCGAATCATTCATTTTGTCTCCCTTATGTGACCTGCTCCTTTGTTTTATTAAGACTTCTCATATATATGTACCCCTCGTCACATTTGATCGCCCCTACGCTTCGTCGATATCTGCTTGAGGACTCATGAGTGCTAGGCTACTTCAAGTTCTCGGATTTCTCCCACCTGCATGTAAGTGGTTTCCTGAGTGCCTGTCTAATTGCAATCCACAGAAGCATCACAATGATGATCCTGTCGTGATAAATGCTCCACAGTTGGATTTCCTTTAAGTCCAACATTCACACTCTTTAACAGAATATATTAAAACCATGATTACAGAGTTTTGGGAAGAATTATCTAATAATTGAACCAGTATGGTTACTGGTTAAATGGTCTATAAGTGTGCTGGTGATGTCATGATGCCATAGGCATCAGTCGGCAGCTTCCCATCAGCTGACAGATCTAACTGATTAAAGTGCCTGTGTCGATCAAGCACTGGATTGGGGGGATGGTTTGAGCAGAGGCAAAAAGGAAAAACATTTTATATAGCACCACAAATGCTATATAAAGGCACTGGAACTTGCAGGATGTGAGCAGAATAATGTGTCAAGGCTATTTGACTGTCCTTTGGAAGGGACATAGAGATCAAGTGTATATGCAGGCACATATACATTGGATCTCAGGGAGAAAACCAATTATGCTGACTGTCTGCAGGGCAAAGACAGTCGATCATGGAGCTATTACATGTTGAGAGGGACCTTATGTATGTGTTATGACATAATCCTTCAGAAGGTGGGTGACCGAGCTTGGGAACAAAACCTGAGGTAGGGTCCGAGGTTACAGAGTGAGGTTTGAATAGGGAAGTCGGAGAGGGACTTGGCTTCAGCTTGTGTGCTGTGCCTGTCCTATGTACGAGTCCCAATTTCTTAGGTAAATGAATAACAGGTGAGGTTTGATTCTGTTATTAATGGTGAAGTACAGTGTGTGTGCACATATACCCGGCTCCTCTGACCCTGAGCCAGGTTCCGGGATGGGTCTAGACCAAGATCTGAAGCTGCGCTTCAGGTCCCCTGACTGAGATATGAGCACCGGTGCATGATAATGCACTGGTGGCACTTGATTGTCCTGTGACCCTTCTACATACCATCACAGCGCTATTCTACCAATTAAATAGCTAGTCATTGTTGTGAATACGAATGACCAGTTGCCGAGTCGGCACCACCTTCTCTTTACAGACGATATTACTAAGCAACTAGTATAGTTACCCAACGCGTGTAAGACGGCGCTTCAGACATTCTTCTGATGCTGTCCAGGTATTTGCAGTTAGACCTCTTAATATTAGACATTCTTCTGACGCCGTCCAGGTTCTGACACTGCCTATAGAGGTTGCTCACAATAGGTTATGGGCCCCGCTCCCTGAAAAACTTAACCTAACCTAATCGTCGCACGCAAAAACGTACCACTGTCTCACAGCAAGCCAGCCACGCCATGGCTGACACAACCACATCGAAGCTCCTATCAACAATCGAAAAGTTCGACGGGACTAACTGGGAAACATGGGCCTTTTCACTGAAAGCCGCCCTTATGTTCATCGATGCCTTGCACATCGCTGAGGGTCAAGAATCGACACCCTCCCTGAGCATGCCACCAACAGACGACGAGCGCAAGCGACTCGAGGACTGGGAGAAGTGATCTCGCCAGGGCCTCTCCTTGCTGCTGGTATCCGTCAAACCCTCCGTCCATCAATCCCTCGACATGGCGAAAACTCTAGAACAGAACTGGAGCAATTTAAAAACGACCTATGGCACGAGGACCGGTCTCAATTTATGGGTCAACTACCGTAAATATACGACCATGACGTTCTCGCACGACACCCAACTCATGCAACAGATCGACGAAATGTCTGAGTTGAGAAATCGAATCGTTGCCGCAGGTCTAGCCATCAGTGACCCTCTCCACACCCTCAATGTGCTTCAAGCCTTACCCGCATCCTTGTGAGGGAAACACTAATGACGAAGCCACAACCAAAGATACTCAAGGAGATAAGAGCCGATACTAGGACAATGACCAACTGTGTAGTGGGTATCCTCAGTTTATAACTCTACCAACGATAGATACATGGGGACTTGCCTGTGTAGTGGGTATCCTCAGAGATCAAGCTGAGGAAACGCCACCACACGGGCTACAGTCTTATAGCGCTGGCAAGGCTTACATAATAGGGGAGATGGAAACTTGTAGAAGGTTACGGAAAGTGACGGAAAGTGACATGTGACGGAAAGTGACATGTGACAGAAGGTGACGGAAACTCATGGAAGGAAGTAGAAACTTGTGGAAGGAAACGCGTGAACCCTGACACTTCGCCAGCGAAAGGATTGTTACTACTAGATAACCTTTCTGTGAGACCTTGTACGTTACATCGTCAAGTGTCATGGGCTATTTCGCTATGACTGTAGATAGGGCGAGCCCCGTTCGGGTAGCCCTCTTACCTTCTAAAACATTTATTCGCGCATCATATTTGCCGAACTACACACTTCATTGCACAAGCCATTCGGGCATTCGCTGTGTTCACTAATACATGATATTAACGCCTAAAATCCAATCTTGACAGGTGGAACACTAAGCCACTAAGTAGGCACAACCTATGAAGTTGAAGCCAAGCCCCCTGTCCTGAACCTCAGCTTGGCCTGCATCTTAGGTGAGTCTCAACATGACATACACTCTTACACCCAAGCCGAAGGTAGCAGAATCATGCTGACCATAGAGGCTCATCCTGAATGGAGTGCTTCAAACGTTTCCCACATATACCCTATCCCACGCCGACTACTCACCTCTGCATGCATCAACCAAAGCCATCCGAGCCCACACACATCCACATGACACACCCCGATGACTCCATCACCCCGCACACTTGACCCTGATCCAGTACCCATGGACCCATCCCAATCCGAGACGAACCCCGAGCCCGAGGCACGCTGATCCACGGAGAGACTAGATGTTTAGCCACTCGTTTACATTCCTTCCATATTTCTTTCTTTCTTTCTGACTACACTCCACATTTCTGATACACATGACTACCTACACTCCCTCTCATTTGATAGACGAGCCTCCTAGTTACCGCTGCATCCGGACCACCATTTCCCTGAGTCCAGTTGTTCGAGTACACCCACACATCACTCCTCCACTCCTCGCACCACAGCACATCCCATAGTAAGATAAATGCCTCAGCCTGTACATCCAAAAACCTCGGTCAATCAGAACTCACCTTTCGAAACATCTTGATACTCTGCAACGCACAATCTTGTGTAGTTATTACTGGAGAGAATACACACATTGTGTTTTCTCTATATCTCTGCTTTTACGACCCCACTCGATTTGACTTCGAGTAGAAGTCCAAATCTTATTCACAATCCATTCTACTATCGACACCTCTTAGTCTTTCACAGTTCGTCTCCTTGACTGATATCTGTGACCAAGCGTTGTAAGACAGCTACGCTGTCTAGTTGCGGATAAGGAGAGATTGGAGGCGCCCACAAGCACCCACAAGTGCGAACTTTATTGTTCTTCTGCCATTGTTCTCTCGTCATTGTTCTAGTTATACTATATAAGTAGCTAGTGATGTCGGGTAGGTAGAAAAGAAGGGGACCCCACTCCTGACACAGGACAACTATGTACCTCACATAATGGTGTGCCCCGCGTCGAACGTGGTGGATTCTTCGGTCTTCACAACGCCGCCTCTATTATCACCTAATCTCCACTCTGTGGCACGTTCTTTACAAGCACCACTTCTACTTCGTATATCTCACTGCTGCAGTTTCACCCTATGATAACCCATGACGCTTCATTCGGGCATCAAATGACAGTAAACAGACGCTTTTGACACTTACACCAGAACAGAAACGGCCCTCGCGCCTGAGGTTCTGGAACAACATTACAGCTGGGACAGAAACGGTGCTACACCTGAGGTCCTGGAACTGTAAGGGCAACCCTGGCTGGTTGTGGAGATCACACTACCGCACAACTGACAAGGGGAAATCCAAAGTATGTATAAATGAACAGAGTATACAAGAGAGGGGATTCTCACCTGACAAGGGGAAATCCAAAGAGAAAAGTCTAAGGACCCCCAATGTCAGCGAGCTCGTATTATACTACGCTGCACAGCCAGGGACAACACTTGGCACCTTGTTACGACCGTTCATTTCCGACTTCCGACCCTCAGTTCCGCCACACCTTCCGCCCCTCCGATATTTCCGCAACACATTCCGCCCCTCCGATATTTCCGACATTCCGCCCATTGTTCTATTCTGTAAGGACCCGGCCTTTGGCCGGCTACTTACCGGTAGAACCTTCTTCCGAGCCCGAGCCTTGTGATATTCATGCCCGAGTACATATGATACTTATCCGTGCCCGAGCCCGATCCCGACCTTGAACTCATATCCGACCTTGATCCCATGCCCGTATCCCCTTAGTTACTGATTCCGCTCCATCACGCATCATTCGTATATTACCTCGCCCTGACCTCGGTCTCCTGACCTCGCCCTGACCTCCACTAATCTGTTCGCCCCTGACTTGCACCTCGTCCGTATATAACCCCCTTGTATGCATTCCTACTCCTCAGTCTGAAAATCAACTATCGTATCCCTTCGATCCCTAGCTAGTTTCTACGCCTCGCCTCTTAAGCCAGAACCTCGCCTCTTATTCGTTTACCTCCGAAGTTGGGACTCGTGCGTAGGGTCGGCGCAGCACATAAGCTGAAGCCAAGTCCCTCTCCGACTTCCCCATCCAAACCTCGCCCTGTAACCTCGGACCTTGACTCGGGTTTCGTCCCCGACCTCGGTCAACCTTACGACGGATCGTATCGTAACATATTCCCTTGTTCTTTTGACTCTATTACTCGGACCCACCGGACCTGTTTCATCGTTGATCAAAACCACATATCCGGTCACCCTTGTAATTCGTTGTCAGATATGTTTTCCCGACCCCTTGTTCTTTGCCATTGTTCTACCTTACCCTGAACCCCCCTTGTAGTCCCATTGTTCCCAATAGTTAGTTCCCACGCATTGTCTACTCGACTTCCGCTTCCCCCGGAATTTGCTTAGTACTATGTCATTACCTGTTGTCTCAGCTCTTTGTATAAAAGCCTGTCATGTATGTCTCTTATTTTGCAATCAGATAATCGCCTTTGATACTTGATTTCCTTCACTCCATCTCCTGTTCTTAGCACAGCGAAGTCTAGCAAGATCTCAGTCTCTCCGCTTTCCATCTTTCCGCCTTCCGCCTCAGTTCCGACCCAAGTTCCGACCAAACCTTTGGTTCAGTACTTTCCGACTTCCGACTCAGTTCCGAAATACTTAGGACGATAGTTCATCGGGGGCGCAACCTATAAGTTGAAGCCGCTGTCCTTTCCAGTTCCGACTTAGTGGAAATCTCGATACGTAACACACCTGCCATCAACCTGCATCCTCCTGACCTCCCTGACCCTTGATCGACCCTCGATGCCCCCAATACATGAGTCGCTTGATTTCCGACACTGTTCCGAGAGTGGAAGTCGGAAATTGGAGTGGAACTGGCAAAGCGAACAGAACTGGTGGAAGTTCTCCCAGAAGCAGAATCATTTCCAAAAGCGGAGGTGGAGATGGAATCGGAACTGGAAGCGGAGTCGGAAATTGTAAGAACCCGGCCTTTGGCCGGTTACTTACCGGTATAACTTTCTTCCGAGCCCGAGCCTTGTGATACTCGTGCCTGAGTACATATGATTCTTATCCTGCGCCTGAGCACGAACCCGAGTGGAGCTCATATCCGACCTTGATCCCATGCCCGCATTTCCTTAGTTACTGATTCCGCTCCATCACGCATCATTCACATATTACCTCGCCCTGACCTCGCCCTGATCTCCACTAATATGTTCGCCCCTGACTCGTACCCTCGCCCCATATATAAACCCCCCTGTATGCATTCCTACTCCTCAGTCTGAAAATCAACTATCATATAACTTCGATCCTTAGTTAGTTTCTAAGCCTCGCCTCTTAAGCCAAACCTCGCCTCTTATTCGTTTACCTCTGAAGTTGGGACTCATGCGTAGGGTCGGCGCAGCACATAAGCTGAAGCCTAGTCCCTCTCCGACTTCCCCATCCAAACCTCGCCCCGTAACCTCGGACCGTACCTCAGGTTTCGCTCCCGACCTGGGTCAACCTCACAACGGATCGTACCATAACAGTATTTTCAGACTGCTTACACCCTACGTATCCCTTTTCTTCACTATGTCCATGATGGCTTGTTCTCGCACCCTTCGGGGTATATCAGAACAGCGACGTTTCTCGGAAGCCCCCGACGATTCACCACCGTCCCCAGGGATACCCCTCGCAGACCCCGCCGAGCCTAGTAACAAAGGCAAAGGTAGGGCTGACCCCGGTGACCCTTCAGGTGATCCAGGTGATGGCTCTGGAGGTTCTGACAATGATCTGGACCTCCCCAACCTGCCACCTGAGGACCTAGGTGACCTTGAGGACAACGAGCTTATGCGTCGAGTGTTCATCAAGCTCGTGAAACCT
This sequence comes from Gautieria morchelliformis, assembly GCA_015179125.1. NCBI lineage: Eukaryota > Fungi > Basidiomycota > Agaricomycetes > Gomphales > Gomphaceae > Gautieria > Gautieria morchelliformis. The sequence continues at coordinate 8,583 of WHVA01000171.1, read as the reverse complement.
CACGAGTCTGAAGCACGAGCCAAGGTCAAGGAACCGGATAGTTATGATGGCACCGACCAGGCCAAGCTTCGCACCTTCTTCCTTCAATGCGTGCTCAACTTCCGAGATCATCCCACAGTGTTCAAGACTGGGGCCTCGAAGGTGCAGTATGCTATTTCTTACCTGTCTGGCTCAGCTCTACAGTATTTTAAGCCAGCGATCCTCAGCGAAGTCCTTGCCAAGCCAGATTGGCTCAAGGACTGGGGCAGCTTCAAGGCCAAGCTCGAGCTCAACTTCGGCCCATACGACAACACTGCCCAAGCCGAGATTGACCTGTTGGGTGCATTTATGCTCCTGCACCAAAATCAAGCATAATATGTTCAATTTATTGTATGGTGTTTCCAATTGTTTCTCACATTGCTCTTGTACCATGCATCCACTTCTCTGCTTATTTTCGAAATTTTCTAGTTACTCCCTATCTCTCCACTTCATTCTGTTATTTCTACTTTCACAGGCGGCTGCACCCAGCGGAGTTTGAAATGACTTCGACGCGCGAGCCCTTGGGCGCTAAAGGGCCGGGTGCAAGTATATGCCTTCTGAGACAGGATTACACTCCTCTCTCAGTGACAATAAATTCACTGAGAGAGGCGAGTAGTATCTTTCATATTTACATAGCATGTTGACTGAAAATCATGTAGTATATTTGATTCTAGGTATTGTATTAATACATCAGTGACAATAAATTCACTGAGAGAGTATATTTGATTCTAGCTTTCAAAGAACTCTACCGAACCTTCCCTGCCATAGCCCCTAGTTGCTAACAAGGGTTATGGGCCCCGCAGACACTTCGCAGAAGCTTTTGGGTGTGGAGAAGCTTGCAACAGATGGAAGTAATTGGCCTCTGTGGCGAGCTACTCTCACAAGTTATTTTGAGTCCAAAAATCTACTCAGGCATATAGAAGGGAGAGCCATTCGACCTCCTGATCCTCCAGTCATGCCCCCAGGCCATATTCTCACAGAAGCTGAGGAAACTCAGATAGAGAAGGCTGAGGAGAAGCTGGAGAAGTATCTTGCCAGAGAAGGACAGGCAAAAACCCAAATAATCGTCTCAGTGTCAGAGTCACTAGCCCTGATGCTACAGAAGAGACATACAGCAAAAGAAGTCTGGGATGCATTGGTCAATGAGATGACCAAAAAGCCCAAGATGGTCCTCACCAACCTACAGAGACAGCTTCGCAGTATGAGGTGTCCTGAGGATGGAGACTTGAGAGATCACTTGGACAAGGCCCAAGACCTATATGCTCGTCTCAATGAGATGGGAGCCAGAATTTCTGAAGGAGAGTTCACCGACATTATCCTTGCATCACTTCCACCCTCCTATGAGGCAGTTATGAATGCCCTTACCACGTCGCTCGAAGAATGTGGAATGCCCTTAGTGCCTGATGATATTCTCAGAGTACTAAAGGCTCAATACGACAGGAGAAAGACTCTCAATATTTCACAAGAAGAGCAGGCATTTATTGGTTCATCTACGAAAGGGCAGAAGGGCCGGAAAGACCCGAAGGTGCCTGCATGCACTAATTGCCACAAGCCTGGACATGCTATAGAGAGTTGCTGGGCTAAAGGAGGTGGTAAAGAAGGCCAGGGGCCACGTCAGAAGAAGAAAGCGAAAGCCAAAAAGAAGAAGGGCAAAGCCAAGGCGAATGTTGCCGAAGAAGTGTCCTCTGAGGAGGATGAGAGTGGCAGTCCAGCCGCTTTCGCCAACTTCGACTGCTCTAATTTGAGTAGTTTATCTCTGGACACTGTTGTTATCCTCGACACTGGAACGACCGCACATATGACCCCTCACAAGAATTTATTGAGGGATTACAGTCCATTCTCACAGCCGCGCACAATTCGTGCAGCCAACAAAGGCACTTTTGATGCTTTCGGTTCAGGCTCACTTGTGCTATCTAACAAGGTTGGAGATAAGACTGTGAACATTACATTGAAGGATACGTTCTATGCGCCAAAAATGGCTGTTACCCTGATTTCGATCGGCCGGTGCGATGATGCAGGCTATAACACACAAATAGCTGATCAGAAATGCACAATATCCAATCGTAAAGGCAGGATATTGATGCAAGCACCGAAGCTGAATGGCTTATATCGATTTGATTTACAACACACAAGTGCCGAAGCGCATATATGCGCATCAGCCATGGAGATACATCAAAAAATGGGGCACATTTCACAAAAGTCCCTACAGCATTTGCTCAACCGTGGCATGATATTAGGCATTGAATTGAGCTCAAAAGGTGACAAGGTTGTTTGCGATGCGTGCATTCAGGTGAAGATTGCACGTAAATCACTTCCTCAGGAACCCAGAAGCCGATCATCAAAATTCGGTGACAGAATTTATTCTGATGTCTGGGGACCAGCGAGACACTCCACAATTGACAAGAAATCCTATTATGTGTCTTTCATTGACGACTACTCAAGAGAATCGGTTATCTATTTGATGGCAAACAAATCGGAAGCATTTTCAAAATACAAACTCTACGAGGCCTTGATGCTTCGACAGAGGAATATACACATCAAAGCACTTGTTTCCGACAGAGGGGGCGAATACACAAGCTCAGAATTTGAACAGCATTTGGCCAAGCAAGGCACGAAGCATCGGCTAACCGTGCACGACACCCCAGAGTCAAATGGTGTTGCTGAACGTTTAACCCGAACTCTAGTTGAAAGAGCTCGTGCCATGCTATTGGAATCAAGTCGTCCTAAGACTTTATGGGGGCATGCAATTTTGCACGCCAACTATCTTAGGAATCGGACACACACAAGAGCTTTGCCAGATAAAACCCCTTTTGAAATGATCCATCACGAGAAACCGAACCTGAAAGACATGCACGTGTGGGGAATTGAAGTCTACGTTAAAGTCAAAGAGGGAAACAAACTAGCAGCCCGTGCCAAAAGAGCTCGGTGGATAGGAATCTCTGGACAGAGCCATGGTCACTGCATCTACTGGCCTGACTCTCAGAAGGTTTCTGTCGAGCGGAATGTTATATTTGACTCAGAGATGAAGGGGGGCAAAGCTCCAATCATTTCTATTGAAGAGTCACAGCTACCTACGTCCAGAAAAATGGTACAGGCCATCTCGGCGCCAGCACCTATGCCTAGTCGCTTAGTCAGCGAGGAGGCAAAGATCGAGGAAATTGATGATGATGAACCAGAGGAACGTCTGAAAGAGCTGCAACCCAGTCAGACTGTTGATGTCAGACCTAAAGAAGCTGCTCCAACAAGGAGAAGTGAAAGGATCCGTCAGCAGCAGGTGCAGCCGGCCCCAAGTGGTCCCGTAACAAGATCTCAAACTAAGAGACATGCTGGTGCAGATATCACTACACTAGCTTACGAGGACATTGAGGACCATCAAGACAAATTATTCGAACAAGATTTATCCTCTGAAACTGACGGCATCAGTGATTATAACCTTGCCATCAGTACACTTTCGACCTCCGATCAAAACAAAGATAAGGTGCTGCCGGATTTGAATCAGACTGAGCCTAGCAATGCAGATGAAGCCTTAAATGATCCTATATGGAAAGCATCGATGGATAAAGAGTACAAGGTGCTACTCGACAAAGGTGTATGGGAAGTGGTTAAACCACCTCCTGGAGCAAATATTGTCGGAAATAGATGGGTATTCCTCTGGAAACGCAATCCAGAAGGTGAACCCATCACACCTAGATCGAGGATGGTCGCCCAAGGCTTTACACAAAGTTTTGGAGTTGACTACAATGAAACCTATGCACCTGTTGCTCGGATGACTTCCTTACGGATTATATGTGCCATTGCTGCCAGGAATAACTGGCCTATTCACCAAATGGATGTGGACAGTGCGTATTTGAATGCTACACTGCCAGAACCTATTTACATGAGACAGCCGTATGGATATGAGACCGGAGACAAAGATGATGTCCTCCTGCTGAAGAAAGCACTTTACGGCCTCAAACAATCTGGAAGGGAATGGTACAAACGTCTGAGTGGTGAATTTCTCAAGTTAGGATTCACTAAATCAGCTTCGGATGGAGCTGTATTTTGCAGACGTGGACCGAGAGGGCATGCGATTATTGCAACGGCGGTAGACGACCTCACTATCACAGCTGAGAGTCAACCAATCCTCGATGAGGTAAAGCATGACCTTGCCCAGGTTTTTAGTATGAAAGACCTAGGCGAGATTCACTGGCTTTTGAACCTCAAAATCGAAAGAGATTGGAATAACAAATCGATTGCAATATCACAAGCTGCATACATCCAAAAAATCATCAAAAAATTCAATCTGGATGATGCCAAAACATTTCCCACGCCTCTCGACCCAGCCGTTAAATTATCCAGAGACCAATGCCCTTCCACAGATGAAGACAAACAGAAGATGTCAAGAATTCCATACAGACAAGCGATAGGATCATTGATGTGGGCAGCAGTAGCCACTTGACCAGACATTGCATTCGCAGTGTCATTACTTTCTCAATTCCTCGAAAACCCAGGTCCAACACATTGGCATGCAGTCAAACGTGTCTTTAAATATCTAAAAGGCATGATGGACTACAAATTGACACTTGGGAAAAATCGAGACGGCCTCATTGGATATTCAGATGCGGATTGGGCTTCTCAAGAGCACAGACACTCATACTCGGCTTATATTTTTCAGATTGATGGAGGGACAGTATCATGGAGTTGTCAAAAACAATCCATAGTAGCCCTATCATCAACTGAAGCCGAATTCGTTGCTCTGACTCATGCGAGCAAAGAAGCCTTATGGATGCGCCACTTTATTTCTGAAGTATTCCAACCGCTGAATTGTCCCATCAAACTTTATTCAGACAATCAATCAGCCATTGCCATCGTCTATGGCACTCAACAACACACGAGGACCAAGCATTTCGACATTAGATTATATTTCATCAGAGATATAGTCGAAGATGAAGAAATTAAGCTTGTGTACCTGCCAACGGAACACATGCTAGCCGATCTTCTCACTAAAGGACTTCCTAGTCCTAGAGTGAGAATCCTCAACGAGAAAATCGGAATATATTAAGCTTGAGGGGGCGTGTTGGGTGCATTTATGCTCCTGCACCAAAATCAAGCATAATATGTTCAATTTATTGTATGGTGTTTCCAATTGTTTCTCACATTGCTCTTGTACCATGCATCCACTTCTCTGCTTATTTTCGAAATTTTCTAGTTACTCCCTATCTCTCCACTTCATTCTGTTATTTCTACTTTCACAGGCGGCTGCACCCAGCGGAGTTTGAAATGACTTCGACGCGCGAGCCCTTGGGCGCTAAAGGGCCGGGTGCAAGTATATGCCTTCTGAGACAGGATTACACTCCTCTCTCAGTGACAATAAATTCACTGAGAGAGGCGAGTAGTATCTTTCATATTTACATAGCATGTTGACTGAAAATCATGTAGTATATTTGATTCTAGGTATTGTATTAATACATCAGTGACAATAAATTCACTGAGAGAGTATATTTGATTCTAGCTTTCAAAGAACTCTACCGAACCTTCCCTGCCATAGCCCCTAGTTGCTAACATGACCTCGAGAAGATCGTTATGAAAGAGCACCACAAGGCCGCACGATTCTTTATCGACTTCGCCCGAGCTTCGACTTGGACTCAGTGGAACGACGCGGCCCTCCGACACTTTGCCTACAAGGGCTTGGCCAAACGAATCAAGGACGACTTACTTCACTTCCCTCGATTCTGCAGCCTCTCCGAGCTTAGGAACTTCACACTGGAATGCGACAGCCGTTACTGGGAGCGTAAGGAATATGATGCCATGATCAATGGTCGTAGCTCCCAGCCTGCACGCGCCACTAATCAGTCCAGCAGCAATGCCACGAAAAACAACCAGTCTTCCAGTGGTTCCAACAACAATAAGAACCGCAACAAGACTAACAACAACAGCAAATGTTCCAACAACAACTCTTCGAACAACAAGAGCCAGCCTGACATATCGAGCAAGCTTGGGAAGGATGGCAAACTACTTCCCGAGGAACGCCAACGTCGGGTCGACCAGGGCCTTTGTCTACTTTGTGGCACCAAAGGCCACATCGTCAAGGACTGCCCGAAGAACAAGTCTACGAGCGGTAGCGGTTCTAAAGGTCGGGCAGCGAAGACCCCCAACGAGGGGACTTCGGCCTCCATTACGGAGGTGAAAAAAATAGGTGGCAACCTCGGAACCACATGATCCGAGGATTGCGGTAACCTCACCGTGCTCAGACTCAGTGCCGCTTCTCATTCATTGTCCAAAGATTCCCTTAATGTAGATCTAACCTCGCCTTTGCTTCCCAACGTCTCTTTTGTTGCATTAGTTGACTGCGGGTCCTCAGATTGTTTTATTGAATCCAGATTTGTCCAGAAGTACTCTATGCCTGCTTATCCTGTCTCTCCTATACCCTTGAAACTATTTGACGGTAGTACTAACACTGCCATTACCCAAGCTCTAGACCTCTGTATCTGCTTTCCGACTGGTGAACAACAATGGGTTACCTTCTACATAACCTCGCTCGACTCGAGTTGCTCAGTGGTACTTGGCCATAACTGGCTCACCCGCTACAATCCGTCGATTGACTGGGTATTGGGCAGTATTACTTTCAAGACCATCGACCTAACTACGACTCCAGCGACCACGGCGACGTCAGCCCACTCAGCTTCGGCTAGGACTTCGACCTCGCCTATGGCATCTTCGCCCCCGCCTTCGACCTTAAAAAGATTTTAAAATTACCGGATTTATGGCCTTCGAAGTTGCAAGCACCCCTCGTTTCCCTAATCAATGCACCCGCTTTCATGCGCGCATCTAGATTGGAAGGGTCCGAAGTGTTTCAGCTCAATCTGGCCTCGCCTGAGCTCCTCGCCTGAGGAGCAACATCGGGAAAAAGCTCTCCCGAGCTTTCTGAGAACATTAAAAAACATGTTCCCGAAGTATACCACGAATTTGCAGATGTGTTCAGCAAGGCATGCGCTGACACTCTAGCCCCCCACCGACCGCACAATATCAAGATCAACCTTGAAGAAGGGACCTCGCCGCCCATCGGTCCCATCTACTCTCTCTCAGCTTCCAAACTCAAAGCACTTCGCGAGTTCATCGACGAGCACTTGAACATCGGTTTCATCTGACATTTGTGCTCGCCTCATGGTGCACCGGTATTGTTTGTCCGCAAAAAGATGGCTCACTTCGGTTGTGTGTCAACTTCCGAGGTTTAAACAAGATCTCGAAAAAAGATCGGTACCATTACCATTGATTGCTGATTACTTGATGCTCCAAAGAATGCTCGCATCTATACGAAGATTGACCTTCATCACGCTTACACCTCGTAAGGGTGGCCAAGGGTGACGAATGGAAACTGCCTTCAGGACTCGCTATGGGTCTTTTGAATGGTTGGTTATGCCATTTGGTCTCACTAATGGCCCTGCTGCTTTCCAGAGATTCATGAACGAGATTTTCGCCGACCTTCTGGACGTTTGTGTGGTGGTATACTTGGATGACATTCTAATCTACTCCAGTGACCCCTCCAAACATGTTGAACATGTCAAGGAAGTCTTGCGATGACTGCGACTCAACAACCTCTTCGCCAAAGAAGACAAATGCGAGTTTCATCGTGACTCGGTTGAATTCCTCGGCTGCATACTCTCTCCCAAGGGCCTCACTATGGCGGACGACAAGGTAAAGGTCATTCAAGGCTGGCCTGAGCCTCGCAAAGTTCGCGACATCCAGTCTTTCCTCGGTTTCGCCACACGTTTCATTCACAACTACTCCGACATCACCATTCCTCTCACCGACTCACCCGCAAGGGTACCCCTTGGAACTTTTCCGAGGATTGTCGACAGGGCTTCAACTGGTGAAGAGGGCGTTCACTACCGCTCCTATCCTTACCCACTGGATTCCTGACCTTCCACTAATCGTAGAGACTGATGCTTCAGATTATGCCTTAGCGGCATCTTATCACTGCGAACCTCGGAAGGCAAACTTCATCCCATCGCCTTTCACTCCTGCACATTCACCTCTACTGAGCTCAACTATGATGTTCATGACAAGGAGCTCCTAGCAATTTTTGAAGCTTTTCAACGCTGGTGACACTACCTCGAGGGTTCTGGCAACCCTGTCGACGTTATCACGATCACAAGAACCTCGAATACTTTTCAACAACGAAGCTCTTGACCCGTCGACAAGCTCGGTGGTCAGAATACTTTCCCAGTTCAACCTGCCATCCGTTTCTGACCGGGCTGCCTCGGAACGAAGCCTGACTCTCTCACTAGACGATGGGACTCTACCTTAAAGAGGGAATAGCGACTATGCCACCATAACCCATAGAACTACGGCCAGTGTTTACTCAACACCAGCTGGCATAGTCCTTAGAGCTACTAACCTTGCTCCCGTCGTACTCCGAGCTGTTCTCTGCTTGATACCAAGCAGATCCAAGCTGACATATTAGCGAACCTCCCTCGGACCCCATAGCCAAGTTGCACCTCGGCTTGGTTGATGACCCGAGGTGGACCACAGACCCCGAGGGCTTTCTCAAGCTCGACAACCGAACCTATGTTCCAGCGGCACATG